>CM023491.1:28792064-29112064 GCA_013339685.2 Hyalomma asiaticum | reverse complement strand
TCTGCGTAGTCAAAGGCTTCATCATCGTCATCAGCGTTTTGTGTGTCCACTGCAGGACGAAGGCATCTTCCAACGCGAGATGATTCTGTTTTATGACTCCAATATCTTTTGATTTTTTGCTTCATCACCTCACCTGTAACGCAATGCACCTCGGTGCTAAAATACGGAGATAACGAAACCACGCGCGAAAACTCGTGGAAGCACAAATTAGTTGTGCAGCTAATAACACTTTCCGAGGTGCAAGAAATAGCATATACAATGAATCAATAATGACACAACCCAAAAGCGATTCCGCGGGTGATTAAGAACATTGTTCTCTTTTGGTCCACCATTCTCTTTCACTGCATTTGTGTGTTCAGAATACTCTTGGACCAGCGCACTGCTTTCGGGCCCGACAGAATGCCGCGGCGAGGAGCAAAGCGACGACACCGTGTACTGGGAGGAAAATCTCCGCATTGACCGAGTCTGCTATTATAGGCGAATGACCGCGAAAGTGTCGTCGAGGTCGACATGTCACACAACGCGCTGCCGTTTTAAAAGTTGCGCGTTTGGATTTCCGACTCGCATGCGAGACTCAGCACACACGCGATCCGCTGGTGAAGCCAGATTAGAAACATGCCGCGTCAGAACAGCTCACTGCTATCATCTGAAGGAATCACGCGAATCCAAGATTCAAAGAATAAAGAAAAGACGCGCACGCCCCTTCTTTCTTCAGCGATAACGCTACTCTTCACCCACGCAACGAGATCGCTTTTCCGAAGCCAATCTAATCGCGACCAACGTACTATCGGCGAAGAGTATAGGAGTACGGAGGAGGCGAACGGAAGATGATGAAACGCGCGTACGAGCGCAACGTTAACACATGTGCCACACACACACACACACACCCTTTTTCTGTGACGCACATTCTCAGGGGACGCACGCACACACCCACGACGTGTGAAATGAAATAATAATAATAATAATAATGGGGGTGTCGAAACTCTCCGCGAGTGCGGATGAGCGCGCGGGGCACGAAGGAACGTGAGACGGAAAACGCGCCACAAGCTCTCCCCGAGTCGCGCGTCATCGCGCGGTGAGGTTGGGTGACTCAAATGCTCACTACGTACCATTACACTATCGCGCGCAGTGGTGATAGAGTACTACAACACGCCATCGCCTTTGCAGCTCGTATAGTGCAACGCGATAACACATCTAGTGGAGAGCGCGCCTCTCCCCTCTGCGTGAGTTCTTAACGGGGGATTCGTTGTAAAATTTCTGGAAGATTCGACGCTGTGGCCAGAGTAAATGCCGTTATATAATGCCCCGGTGGGCGAAGGGAATATTCGTCGGTGTCAAGTGCGAATTTTCTAGGAAATATTGCGGCTTTGTCAGAAAATGCTACACACATATTCCCCGAGTGAACAGTCTGCAGGCGGCACTCCACTTGCATGCGCAGACAAGAAAAGACCTTAATTCGGACGGAGAATCACATTAGGCCGATTAAAATATTGATATTGATAGCAAGATCTCCGCCCCGATATATAGCGAACACTAATAGCATCCATCCATCCATCCATCCATCCATCCAAGAGTCATGATGGGAGGTTATAATGGATGGAGTGACAGGTTGCTGTAAAGAACGGACAAGGTGTATAACGTTGGCCACCCTGTTTGAAAGGTGTTCCCGATAAGTGTCCTCCTCCTCCTCTTCGTTCTCCTCCTCGTCATCATCATCATCTTCTTCTTCTTCTTCTAGATCGTCACGGCAGACAACATGGACATTGCTCCATACATTTTCCCTCAGTAAGTGACAACAAATGACAAGGGGAAACATCCTATGGGAAGCGCGAAGACAGTGATTACAACAAAAGCGAGTGCGTTATCCTCCGGAAGCACGCATGCTTCCTTTTTTTTTTCTCTCGCTTTAGCTACATTTTACATCCTAGAAACAAAAGCGGCGCCAACAGCTCAGCAACGCTCGCTGTCCTCTCATACCAGATCTCACGAAATATACTTCATCCTACACGCTCGAGGTGATTCCCGGTTATCTCACCTCGCACTCCTTCCTCTCAGCCTTATTGTTGAGGTTGGAAGTCCGGCTCTCGTCATAGTTCTAATTAATCAGGTAGCGGTTCTGCGATACGGCGTAAGCTTAATTCAGGTGTATTTCATGCAGGTCCCTCGAAACGGGGCTACCACAGCAAGGAATAGAACGCTTTATGGAAAACACAAAGAGGTTTCGGCTTCGAGGAGTATTAACATGACACCTCGCGGCTTAGGCTACCTGGAAGGTGCTGCGGATCGTACCGTAACTCGATTTAGTAAATTGCATCATCTTGTGGGGTGCGATAATCAACAATGAAGAAACATCGGTTCTCTTCAGAAATGGCGTGCGATCAGTTGCATATCGCGAAAGGCGCGATGGTCACTGCGCAGGCGCGGTTCAAGAACACTCGTTGACCACGTTCTCTTTGTCACCTGAAGACGATGACAGAGAAGATGGGACAGAGGGCGGTGAAGAGAAGGAACAAGACGACGCAGAAGAATAAGCGAAAAAAAAAAAAAAGAGGAAGAAAATGTAATGGAAGAACGAGCGGAACAAGACCGAAAGATAAGAATGAGAGAGCACGCAGCAAAGTCTAGCTTAAGATGTAGCTGCGCTGAGTCATCTGCGCGGGCCTGAGAGTTTCTACTGTAAGAAGCAAGGCTGACTGCGCAGGCGCAGTTCTAAAACACTCATTGATCACGTTCTCACTATCGCGCCACCGTGGCGGTACTTTGCATATGTAAACTACAACAATTAATAATAGCTGCTCTTGTTTCATGTATCAAAACCACGACGAGATTATGAGGCACGCAGTGGAGGAGGGTTCCGGATATTTCGACCACCTGGCCGGGGTTCCTTAACGAGTAATTGAAAGGCCGTAAATTAATTATAAGGGGATAACGGGTGTACGAGTTACAACACTTCCGAGCACCTCAATTGTGGTTTAGTCAAACTCAACGTCAGAGTTTATCAATTTAACACCGGCTTTACGCTCAAAATAGCAAACAGTGCATGTCAGCCAACTTTCCATTGAAACCACATTGTTGCTTCGCCTCACTACAACAGTGTCGTGCAGTGAAGCATATTAGGCTTGGGATGTGGCCATCGGTTTGTACGTGATAGAGCACAATTTGTGCATTAACAAGCGCGCGCACGGACAGTACAGTTACGATAACATCTTTACAGGGAATTATCTAGCGCTGTCAGTGACTGGCATGTGGCGTTGCTACGTTCCGTAAAATCATGCGCGAGCTTCTTGAGTTTTTCCCTTCAGAAGAAGAAGAAGAAGAAGGAACTGAAGAGGAGGAAGACAACAACAAATGGAAGTAGAAGACTAAGAGAGAACAATGAGAAAGTAGGCAGCAAACTATACTATACAGGCTAAGCTTTGACTGTGTCGTGTCCTCTGCGCAGACCTGAGACATCTTATTTTCTTACGGCCTCCGCCAAAGCGCGCCAGAATGAGCACCGTGCTCTAGAATTTACCGACATTCACCCATTCAACCTGAGTACATATCTCAACACCCCCTTCTACCGCGACAGAGCCCTTCCCTTCCTTATCGGCCGATCGCGAAGACGCATGCCGCTTCACGCGCTTTTGTTGTATGTACACAACACACATCGCAATGTCAACAGGGGCAGTGACTTGACCTTAAGACATCGAGGGCCGCCCCCTTATCTAGTAGGAAGCTTCCTGGCACGGGACCGTGATAAAACCACGCGCGTAGCCAAACACCACAAAGGGCTCAGAGTCGTTCACAACGCGATCACGCCACCTTTTATGATGGCAGTGGTGGTAAGAGAGGGAGCAACGGTAACTGTGGAGCGGAGTGGGTAAGTAGATTGTGTCAGAGAGGGTCTCAAGACTCGTGACAGGCAGCGTTAGCTGCCTCCGTGAAGTCACGCCAAAGGAAGGAACGGCAAAACAAACAGAGCGGGTTCCCTTTGCATACGCTTTCGCGTGGATATCATTGTCCGCAAACAACCGCACCCTCCGTTGCCTCATAACGGTCACACGAGCCTCCTGCGACAATGGCCGTAATGTGCTAAGCGTCCCTTATATCGCTTGCCCGCTATTCGAGCAAGTCCTAAGGAGATGCGCGCGTATGCGTCTACGGAGAAGCTGTATTTGTGACAAGCGAGAAAGGAAGGTCACCCTGTTGAAATGAAGAAGTGTTCAGGGTGAGCTACGTAAAGTGCATCCCGCGCCAGTGAAGTCACGCTCCATGTTCTTCATGTGCCCATTTAATTTTTTTTTTTTTGTACTCAGGGTTCGACCACTTCCTCAGCGCCAGCGTCGACATGCAGGGTCGCTGCTTCCAGTCAATGGAGAAAAGCAAACAAAAATACATAAATTATAAAAAGTAAAGCTTAGAACGACAGAGAGTCGCTCTGCTGCAGTTCGTATGGATTCAAAAAATTCATACGATACATAAAAAAATGAACTGGCTCGTTGTAAACTGTCACCGGCGCTACCTAATTTTGTCTGCTTCAGAAACCTTGGCATCACCATTGTGTTGTAAACGGATACTGCTGCACAGACGCTACTTGGCCTTCCACATGTAACAAGAACACGCGCATTCCTACTAATCCATCCATCCATCCATTCATCCATCCATCCAATTATCTGTCATCCTTCCATTCAATCAATCAATCAATGAATCAATCAATCAATCAGTAAGTCAATCCGTCCACCCTCCATCCAACTATTTGCCGTCCTTCCATCCATACATCCAATCAATCAACCAATTAATCCGCCCATCCACTCATCCGAGTTCAGGTGTTTCCACACAACGTTGTAAAAAGAAATACAAGCGTTGATGATTTCGCTATTGCAGCATCGCCCGCACCGTTACAAGTTCCCAACACTCGGCAATCACTCACTCCTTCTGCAAACACCTGAATGAGCCCGCGCTGTCGCAACCGCGAAGCGTGTGATGATGGTAGGCGATACGGAGAGGCTCTCTCTTGTTGTGAGCTCTTGACCGCGGCCCCACAGGCACAGGTGCGCACGCCATATCAGCTGGAGGTCACGAGATCGCTCGCTGTTTCACGATCATGGGACACTGTTGTGAAAGCGACATCAAACATGCCGTCCTCAACGGAGCAGGAGAGCGGTCGTTCAAATTCTCCTGTCCTCCCCACCGCCCACGTGTGCCTTACATAACCATGATGCAGCTCCCACTTCAGTGCTGCATTGTTACGAAACGTTCCAAAACAGCATCGGATAACCACTAGCCGCTGCAGCCAACGGAAAGGTCCGAAATAACAACAGGATATCGGCGTCCACAGTACAGGCCACTTGGCGTTATATTTCGATACTAAAGCGTCCGTATTGTACACGAGCTGGGACACAGAGGTGTGAAGGGGAAAAGGTTATCACAGAGCACGAAAATAGAACGCGAGGGCTTTGTACGCGTGGGCTACAATGCAAGCTGTCCGCGAAAGGAACACGCCCAATCGGACGCAGTGTCAGAATACCGCGTCCCCATGCAACATCGACACAGAACACTGATTGATTTCTGGGGTTTTACGTCCCGAAACCACCTATGATTGCGAGAGACGCCATAGTGGAGGGCTCCGGAAATTTTGAGCATCTGGGGTTCTTTAGCGCGCACTGACACCTGCACAGTACACACACCTCAACATTTCGCCTCCATCGAAGTGCAGCCGCCGCGGCCAGGATTCGATCCCGCGACCCTTGGATCAGTAGCCGAGTGCAATAGCCACTAGACCACCGTGGCGGGGCCATGTACACAGAACATACACACAAAGACAAAGCACTTGCCATCGGCACAAACAAAGGTTGCGCGCAGTGATTCCTTTTTCGAGTGGGAACGCACACATGAGATCGTTGGTTTTTGGCACAACAAAAACTTTTTTTTTTCTTGCTCTTATTTTGCTGAGCCTCTCTCACTCACTAAGTACGGTTTGTCCGTTTCACTATCTCAGCGCGGAGTGCGTGGGAAAACACGGAAGGAGTGTTTTGATCGCACAAACAGCGTCCGCGTGGCGGATCGGCCTCAACGTTGATCCAGGGCCATCGAAACAATCGACCAACATAACCGTCGATAAAGCGATACGGACTGTTTGATTTCGGAGACAAGCCGCGTATACGTGAACTCATAAGGTACGCTCTTGAAGGTCGCAGCAAGCACAGCTCGCCACGTAATCGAGCGCGGTTTAGTTGTTTGCACGTGACGACGCAATTTGTTCCATGTCACGGCGCAAGATTGAGTCCAAAGAAAAACATGATGATTTGATTGACTTTGGGGATTTACGTCCCAAAACCACGATATGATTACGAGACACCGTAGCGGAGGGCTCCTGAAATTTCGACCACCTGGGGTTCTTTGACGTACACTGACATGGCGCAGTACATGGGCCTCAGCATTTCGCCTTCACCGAAATGCAGCAGCCGCGGGCGGGATTCGATCCCGCGACCCTCAGATCAGCAGCCGAGTACCATAGCCGCTAGATCATCGCGGCGGAGCCAAAGAAAAACCAGGCCTGCTCAAAGGACGTGGCACAGTGACAATGTAAGCTACTCTGCTGCTGAGGGCGCCGGCGATACCAAAGAAGCGAAAGAGAGAGAGAAAGACAGACCGGGAGAGAAATTAGAGAGATGGCGAGAGAAAGCGAAGGGAAGATAGACAGAGAAAGTGAGAAACAAAATGAGAAAGAGGGATAAAAAGAGAAAGAAAGAGGAACGCATATGCCAAGCTTCGCTTGCTCCCATTTTCCCGGGAGGGGAAGGCATCAAACTCATTTCAGTCTCGTAACGTTCCTGCTTCTCCTCGCCCTCTCCCTCATCTTCCATTGTCTTCTTTTCTCTGTTTCATCTTCTTCTTCGTCGTCGTCTGCTTTCTCTCAGTTTTCTTCGTCATACCCTAATTTGCCACCGTCCTCACTTTTTTCCACTTCTACTTCTTCGGAATGTCCTTCCTCCTCTTCATCGTTGTTCTCCACTTCCTAGTCGCTGTTAATCTTCCTTCGTCACATTTTTCTTCGCCGTCGTCCTCTTCCTCTTCGTTGTGGTCTTCTCCGTACAAAGGTAAAGCGGTGAATTCTCTCTACAATGGCAAACAGATATACATCCGTGTACGAGCCACTGTTGACTTGTAACGCGAAGTGTGTTTAAAAAAAAACTCCCAGGTCTGCGAAGAGGACGCAGCACAGTGGCAGCGCAAGCTAGATATTGCTGCGTGCTCCCTCAGTCTTATTTTATTCTTCCTTCTCCCCCTCCCTATTTTTTCTAGTCCACTGTCTGCTTTCTCCTCTTCTTCTTCTTCTTCTTCTCCGCCCGCCTCCTCTTTTTCTTCGTTGTCGTCGCCTTCCTCTTATTCGTAGCCTTCTTATTAGTCGAGTTCTGCGTCGTCCTCTCCTTCCTATACACTTCTTCTTCTTCTTCTTCTTCGTAGGCGTCATGTTCTTCCTCCTTGTCCTTTTTTTTTTTTTTTTGCAATGTCATCTTCTACGCCCAATTCCTGTTCTTCATCGTCATCATCTCCTTTCGCTTCTCCCTCTTCTCCAGCCTATGTCGCTCCATCTCGGATGCTGATCCGAAGGTCGCGGGGTCGAATCCCTGCCGCGGCGGCTGCATTTAGACAGAGGCGAAAAGTTCAGGCTCGTGTGCTGTGCTCGTTAAAGAGCCCCAGATGGCCGAAATCTCCGGAGCCCTCCACTACGGAGCCTCTCATAGTCATATCGCGGTATTGGGACGTAACACCCCAGAAGTTCTCCCGTTGCGTTCTTCCGACGTCTGGCTTCGCTTGGCATCAAAATGGCATGGCCGATTCAGAAGTGTGGGGATTTTGAAGGTAATGCCTTCGACGAATTGGTTTGCTTCGTTAGACAATGTTGGGCGGACAGTCTCGGTCATCGTGTAGAACTTCAGGTGAGTGAACGAGCAGATTTCGCCTATGGGTGGTCCTGTTACGCAATTCATTCTTTGTGCCTAAATGCGCCTGGACGCTGCGACAGCGACCTCGTCATTGTGTATCCGCGAGATCGAATTCATTATCAAGTTTCTGAAGGCACCGCGTAATAGTTGAGGGTGCGCATGTGAGGGCCACATAGCATGCAGCTGTTTATGGACGCATTGTGCCACTGTGTAACCATACAGAAATATCACGAACGTCAACGCTGGACTTCTTTCACTCCAATATATAGCTTTCGCTTCATAAGCATGACAAAGCTAACACAGCAGGCATTTATACTCAGCCTCGCGGTGTGTTTTCAGCGACAGCTTTCCTCTTCCACAATATCTGTATGGTTACTTCAGGAAGGTTTGAAGAACAGTCCGTAGACCGCAGCGTTGTTCACACGTGCCTCACTTATTCAAGCGAAAGTTCACTCCTGAAGCACCCGACGGTGCTCGAATAGGTCCTCATGCCGTATACTTGTGAACACGTTTTTTTTTTTTTTTTTTTTGCACTGTGCGACACCCCGATGAAAGAAGCGTCGGTTTTACCACAAACTTTCTCGCCTCCTTTCTCTCTTCTCGGTCAACGTACGGCGCGAGCAGACGGCCAGTGTCGAGGCCAGGCTTTTCAAAACTGTGCCGGCTGATGAGTGAAGCGCCGGGGACGCCAGACGACGACCAGACGGAGTCCCACAGAGCTCACCACGTTCTAAAACAAGAACAGAGCCCGGCGAGGCACTTAAGAGCACGGAGTGAGCAAACTCGTCGATGAAACGATCTGTACCACTTCGAAAGAGAAGTTCGTAAAGATGGGAAAGGCTGGAAGAAGCGAGTTGTAAGAAAAACGCTAGTCATTATTGCGGAACCAACCAAGAAACGCGACGACGTCTTGGAGAGACTCCAAGTTGGCGGCAACTCTTTAAAGGTCGGCTTTAAAGCGTCGCTTCTCAGCCGAGGCTAGCGCCACACCGTCTGGTGAGGAGCCCGTGCTAGACAGGCATATGGTTATAGTCTTGGACGCTCGTCTAGTGAACAGCCACGGATAAGGTAACGTACCTCGAATGATGTATTTTGTTGCGAATCTCCAAGGGTACACCTATAAGCAAATATCTCGAGGTTTCCAGAGCTATATGCCACTGTCCAGGAAACGACGCGTGTAGTGCGAGTAGCAGGAAGCCATTTGAGCATGGAGTAAGCAGAACCTACACAGTTTCTGCTTACTACACGACACACGTCACCAGTTAGGGTTACGCGTTGTTAAACTCAAAGATGCGGGTTCGATTCCCGGTCATGGCGGTCGCATTTCCAAGGGGCGAAGTGTATGAGCACGTATCCATGTATACTTAGAGCTGGAATCCCGTGAAAGAACTCCAGGTGTTCGAAACGAATCGGGAGTTCTCCACGACGTACCCTCACAGTCATATGGTTCTGGCTTGTAATTAAAACCCCGGAATTCTTTCATTCGCCGATACCTAGCAGAGCCACAGACCTAAAGGCAGAAGGATACCAACGACGTCTTTAAGGACCCAACCATGACAATGGGATTCTGTCAAGCTATGTTCGAAGTAAAAAGAAAGAAAACGCGCAGAAAGAGATAACGGACCCAATCCGATAAAGGAGAGTCCTCGCGCGCGCTCTTTCGACGCAACGTTACGCTGCCGAGATCACACGATCCATCTACCACAACGGCTACGCGATAAAGAGGTTATCACAGCCGCGGACAGCCCTTCTCCGCGTTAGTCTTCGCGCGAACGCGCAGCATCCGAACAATGAGAGCTAGCTCGCACATAGGAGATTGTAATCGCCGATAAAGTTGATTCTTTTGGCAGAGCTGCACGCGCTATGGCTTGCAACGTTGTGAAAAACCCAACAGGGGCTAAGTGGCTGCATTGAACCACGGAGTGAACAACGAAGAACGAGAAATTATGTTCAGACGACAATAATATTTGTGTAATATTTTACATCCCAAAATCAAGGTATACGGTTACGACGCACTCCTCTGTTTGGGAGTCCGGATTAAAGGGTACTGGAAACAGATTTTTTAACATTGCGTCACTGCTCAGGCTACGTCATCAAAAATCATTTGATTTCATTTTATGACCTCAAAAGCCCAACAGGGACATTACATAAGGGGGTGGGCTCACATATGTTCATTATACATTAGTTATAAATAACGTGTAAAAGCATTATTAAACACGGCATGATTAATACCGTTTCGTAATTCTTTATAATGGATAAAATCAGCCGGAATAATGAAAATGACATCCAGTGGTTCTTATTCTAAGAAATGATCGAATATTTTTTGTATGAACGTGGGTGCGCTGGTTAGCTGGTAATTTACTCGATAAATTGAGCGAAGCACCTTGCACAAAGGCAGCGATGGGCTTGTTTGTGTCTCCTTCCGTGGAGACATTGGCTAAGCCCCACAACTCTGCTGGCCATTGGTGTTTGCGATAGCTGAGCCGCGCCTAATTTTTGTTTATTAGACCTTGCATTTTCTTTTGTGCGTGAGTAAGAAAAGAGTGTATTTCGAATCAAAATGATTCGCGTTTGGCGAGTTGCTGGGCTTGGGCACCCGCCGATGTTATGGCCGAGAGCTCCCGTCTTCAGGCGGGCTTCCTCTGACCGCTGGACTGCCCAGAGTTCGTCCCCCAGGTTCGAGCTGAACAGCGGGGCCTGCCATTGCGCTGGCAGGCTGTAGGTTTACACCTCGCTCTCATTATCGTGTATTAATCCCGGGAATTCCGATAACATGTGTTCTAGCGTGGCTCTGCTGCCGCACACTTTACGCGTACACCTGTTGCGTATATTTCTCGATAAGCAGGGTGCATGAGTATCGGGCATCATGTATGCATTGGTTTCTAGTTGTCTCCACTGGACAGTTTGCGACCTGTTGAGTTGTGGATGGGCTGGACGATAAGCGCGTATTTGCATCTTGCAATGTGTGGTGACGTCCTTGAACCTTGTCGCTCTTGTCTTCTCATTTCCATACGCTGGAGGGGCCTGTCGAGGAGTCTATTAGTGGCAGCTCGAAAAGTCAGTCCTCTAGCTACGTTGTGCGCCCTGGTAACGTTTCGCATTTTCGCAGTTAGAATTCCAACAAATATCCAACAGGAAGAGTGGGATTGTCGCTAAATATCGAACCCGATGAGTTTCCTATTATTATGGCAGTGATGCGTTCAGGTGAACAAGTGCTAGAAATCACAATCGCTATGTCAAGAAGCTATAGCGGCAAGCATGCGTAATCGCCTCGCTATAGGCGAACGAGGATCGTGCATGACACCAGAAGTTCCAGAGAAAAGCGCAGCTTCATTTGCTTTAGCAGGCCAATAGGTAATGGTTACAGTGACAACCAAAAAGTTGGTGCGGACATATGCAACATGGTGGCAAAATACCGCCGAAAGAAGACCATGGCGCCAATGTGAATTTCCAAGGTTCGTTCTGTCGTCTACGTTGCGCAACTTCGCCAAACTTTCTCCCGACATCTAAGCGCCGACTGAATTATATTCCTGCTTTGAAGAATCGATGGCTTCCTTTCTGCATAAGACTAGGACACTTCCCTCTCTGCAGCTAAGGTTTTCTCAAAGAGGAGAGCTCGAGACATCGCGTAACTTTCTTCCTTCGGTCACCCCCTATTGTCAGGGCAATCGAAGAAACCAGGTCGATGCCCACGTTGCCTATCATAACTTGAAAGTACGTGTCTATATCACCCCATCCGGGGGCCCCCGATGTTAACAGGAAAAAAAAAAACGAATGAACAGGCAAACATTTGGCTACGTCCACTGTTTCGAGGCCAAAGTCTGCAATAAGAGATTTCCCCACTACCATCACACCTTCTTGAAGTAGGCTTATTGGCTGTGCTCCAAGGTCACGGTAGGCAGGAGGTAAAAGACTTTGTCATTATCAGGCGTACCCTAGGCAACAGGAAGGCGCGACCCGTTGAAGGAAAATGCCCACAAACGATGGCTTAATCATCCTCGTTCATGAAATGTGCAGTTTCCTGAGAGGAAGTGTATACATCTTTGCAACAGCAGCTCTGCGTGATGTTGTGCGGAAACGCCGAGAAGTGTACATGGTCAAGAACCCGGGGACGATAGGTGCACAATGAAATTGAAAGAACGATACAAGGCTTCTACAACACGCGTGGGGTTCGCTGTCGGACGAGAAAACACGGGCCGGATATTGCATTTTAGCAAAGTGGCTAAACTTCCTGACGCAACTCGGACTGCATGTCCACATCGTGTGCTCCGAAAAGTAAACATTTCGTGCAATCCTCACGCAAGTAAATCGTGCACGGCCCTTGAGGATAAACTAGACATGGAGGAGGAGAACGATGACATTGCAGGGCAACAATTCTTGGCCAATCCTCCACAGTGGGTGTGAAAGCCACAAATTGCCAGGCGAACAAGAACAAGAACAAATTGCCGGCATTTGAAGCTGATGAACGTCTCAAAGGTATTTTGAGCAACATGGAGGCTTGCAAAGTGCAGATGTGCTTTACCTCCAGAAGTCTGAAAGGACACTAGTACAACCCACAGTCACTAAGCAAACAAATGCCTATGAATAACTTCTTTAAGTCATCCAGGGCAATTTCCTGCAGGTGTGCTCGAACACACTTCGGTGATGAGGCAAAGTAGTCTAGTCCGGAGTCTCGGTGTTTTTAGAATCTTTTGTTTACAAGGGACCATGGTTACAAGAGACATATTCCCCGGCTCCCTTGAGTGTCTCTTATAACGAGGTTTTGGTCCCTTGAGGTCCTATTATAACGAGGTTTTAGTGTAAGAGAATATTTGTTTTTCGCTTTGATGTCCCTTTAATGGTCCTCTAATCAGGTTTGCACATTGCAAAATGTTCTAACCTGATGACACCTGATTGCTCGCTAGCGATCGTTCGCTAACTTCTGTGACCAAAAAGTTCAACACTGATCTGAACAACGTTTTAACATGGTGCCGTCTTAATTCGCTTAAAATAAATCCTGCCAAAACATCTTTTATGGTTTTTCATTCAAGTCATAACGCAACAAAATGCATTCCCACTGTCAGCCTTGATTCTCATGTAATCAGCCCAGCAGACGAGTGCTATTCCTTGGCGTTACCTTAGATTCAAACTTCAAATTTTCGAGACATATTGCTTACTTAAAAATGAAACTCACTCCCGGTATTATAATTTTACTCAAAGCTAGGCATTATTTCAGCAATACAACATTACTATGGACGCGCTTCCATGCGCTTCCTATTGCACCTAGCTGAACGTGTGGACCTATACCGTGTAATAACGGAGCCGTTGAAACTTGCACTATAAGGTTTGTCGCTAGGCAAGAAGCGATAGTAAAGTAATGACAATAATGTCAGCGATCTGTCGTAAGCTATGGCTATACAGACGCGAAGACCGCATGCAACACGCGCTATAGCTTCAATGGGTACAAGAGCGTTTGTCAGCTATTACGCCGTTGGCCAGTGTTACGCGACAGACTCCCGTTTTACACTTCAGCAGAGCGCGTCTTGCCCGCTCCGTTACAGCATATAAAAAAAGGGTCTCTTTTTCATATCAGTGGATCAGTGGACACTGACAAATGGCCAGAGTTGCCCTTTAAATTTCCAATGCGGATGATCTACTAAAAATATATTAGATATAACTTCCAGCAGTGGAGATGATGAATACTCTACTATAACTATCTATATCGGGATGATATACTACCACTTTAGTTTATACAGTTAAAGTGAAGCTAATACGGATAGCAACCAGTTCTGCAGCAAAAGATTAATACGGTGTATTTGCTTATGGATTGCTGAAACGTGCGGTTGCGAGGTGCTTTGTCCTAGCAGCTGAGTCCTTGCACTTGGGTGCTTCGCGTTCGGCTCTTTTTGGGTCACTCAAAAGACAATGCCAGTATCAACGCTGCCCGCGTTTTGATGACGTCAGTGACGTGTATAGTGACGCACACCGAGAGCGGCGCTCCGCGCGTATGAAAGGCTTTGCGCGTGTATACGAGGTTACCTTCCGATTGGCTCGAGCTTTGTTGCGCAAGAAGTGATCAGTGACCCAGAAAGATTAAGGGGAGGAATCGGCCGTGTATTTACAGCTTCACCAACGGCACTGTCTTCCTCGAGGCTGTCGTTCGGTCAATGATCGATATCGTGCGGACGCCGATTCTCTATAGCTTCTCCCTTTATATATGGTACAGCCCGTTAAAGGTGTCATCATTACACTTGAAGGTAGTGTCTTTCTACAGGTCGTTTGCACCTATATATACCGAAATCATGGCATATGTATGAATTTTCAAGCGAAATAAGCAAGAAAAATTAAATAAATAAACAGAACATAAAAATAGGAGCCAAACTGAAATCATTTTGAAATAAAGAATATAGAAAAATAAAAAAATGGTAATGCGAAACATATGACATGGTGCACTGCTCAAAAAAAGAAGAATTATAAGCCAACCACTGCATTCGTTCAATCTCAATCTAGTAATTGGCTTGTCGGAACTCACTTTTTTTGTTGCGAGACAAAAAAAAAATAACAGAATAAGGACGAGGTCCTGTACGGTTACTTTTTTCAGCCAACGGAGGTTAAAGGGGAACATTTCCATTCAAACTCTCGCTCACATCACGTGGGAATGCGAGCTCAGGCCATCTAAAATTAATACGCCTCATATTTCGGCGCAAAAATTTCGAACGGAGCAGTGGGAGGCTAGGCTTGCCAGCGAGGAAAAGAAGGCCCAAGTGGCACTCCTTGACCAGGCACGGCGGGCTGCTGAGGCCAGTGGAGCCCTGGACTATAGGGGCCCCACCCACCTGCTTCGCCAACCTCCTTTTCTTTTTTTTTTTAACAATAAACGTTTGTCAACTCAACTCAACTCCACTCAAACAGTGACAAAGAGTCTCACACGAAAAAAATATGCAACGCACATGATCCAACAATTTTCTTCAGGCGGTAATTCAATCCTCTACAACTAAATAAGATTCGTGCAGACGCCATTACTACCACTCCGTATACGCAACGAGTGATGACGTCCAGAGGGTGTGGGATTTCGGAAAACGTATCGAATACAAATCGGGTAGTGGCAGAAGCGAACCGTATCGAATACTTTTCGAATAATTGTCTAATACTGAAACATCCATTCTTGCAATAAATGTAAATCGGCGTTCAGCTCGTATTCTGAGCTCTAGCATAAAAAGCGCAAATTCTGCATCCGGAGGAAACATGTAGGCCATTTCCGTCTACAGAACTGTTCAGGAAGAGCAAAAGAATGTTGCATAGCCGGTAATGTCACGCTTCTCGGGCGAAATATAGTCTACCGCACTACACAAAGTCTAGACCCGCCGCAGTGTTCCAGTTGTTATAGCACTTGTCTGTTGACCAGAAGGTCGCAGGATCGAATCCCGGCCGCGGAGGCCGCATGCACTTCGATGGAGGCGAAATGTTCAGGCCCGTGTACTGTTCGATGTCAGCGCGCGTTAGAGAACCGCAGGTGGTCGAAATTTCCGGAGCCCTCCACTACGTCGTTTCTCATAATCATAGCGTGGTTTTGGTACTAAAACTTCAGAGATAATTAATTATTGCATGTACTCCCGCACATGAAAGCTGTACCTATTTTTGCACCAATCTTGTGTTCACTTCGGTGCATTTAACATCTTGAAATATCCGTAAACTATATTCGAAAGAAACATTAGGGTTTACAATTAACGGCTATTCCATTCGAAGATCGGATCGAATAGTACCCAGTTCAGTTCGAAATTTTCAAATATTCGCAAACCCCTAATCTCATGCAATACGCATATATGTTTAAGCGCAGCCCAGGTCACTACGTTAATGTCGATTAGATGCGCAGTCACGCACTATGCAATAAATTCACCAACACTTTCCCTGTCAAGGGAAAAATGGGGGAAAACGAAGCTTGTTGTGCGCCTGCCTGGCCTACCACTTTTCCTTTCCTCGACGTACTACTTTTCCCTCAAGGTTCCTTCTACCGTTTGCTTCCCTATTTCACCCCCTTATCCGTTTCCCCAGTGCAAGGTAGCAAACCGGACGCGCGTTTTGCTAACCTTCCTGCCTTTCCTTCCTTCTTTCTCTCTCTGTCTGCTTGCCCGACCTTCGACACACGATACACGTCGCCATGCCTGGGACACATGCCTCAAGGCCAGAATCTACATTCTGCTGACAGCAGCCAAAGACTCTTGTGACAATATGCACTCTCGGATGGGGCGGCACTCTTCTTCTCTCCTCTACCTCTTTGTATTCCTATTCCCCCTTTCCCCCAGTGTAGGGTAGCAAACCAGACGCGCGTCTGGTTAACCTCCCTGCCTTTCGCTTCCCTTGTTTCTCTCTCTCTCGACATTTTCTATTACGTTTCCAAAACTTTACCTCAGCCTTTATGTCTTGCTTCCAGAACCTTTTCTACACTTCACTGCGCATCGGGCTTCACATAATAGCCATCATCTAGCAGTGGTCTGAAGGAAAGAGTGGGTCAAGCCAACGCCTCCTCTATTTTTGAAAAAAAAAATAGAGGAGGCGTTGGTCAAGCGCAAGAAATGAAAGAAGTGCGCGCGCTAATGCTGCACATTTCGCTTCGCACAATCATCATCATAGAGCAGTCGGCTGACGGCAAGAGTGCGTCGAGTGCAAGAGAGGATGCACATTGGGCTCCGTCATGGGGTGAGGGCAAGAGTGTGTTCAGCACAAGGGAGGAAGGAATAGAGCGCCCAAACGCTGCGCGCGCAGCAACTGCCGCCATTTTCGCGTTACGACGCACGCCGATACGGGCTAGACATAACAAGCTTCGTTTTTTGATGTACGTACATCGTTCATATATTTCCTATGCCGAAATGCAAACAGCAGCCCATTCGAATACGCGCTGTGAATGTCGGCGTACTATCTTACGAGGGAGAAGGCACCGTGCGATGTTTGTCGATGGAAGGAGGGTGAGGAAATAAGCATTCAGGGGGACACACGACGCGGGAGAGGTGGAAACGTCAAAATAAAAAAAAGAACTACGGGGTCTCCAGAGAGAGAGAGAGAGAGAGAGCTCTTTATTGAAAGGCAGAGAATTTAGCCGGCGTTGAAATATCGCTGACATGCTACTCTGCGTGGGGAGGGAGTTTGGGGAGAGAAAGACGACTAGAAAGAAGTACAAGATAGAGTGAAAAAGAAAAGAGAAAGAAAAATCGGGCTTTGTGTCTTTGACTGTGATGCCTAATTGCGTCCAAAGATATTCAACGTTTGCACCAACCCGCAGTGATGTGATAGGATGCGTTGCATGATGAGTGAGTGATGGTGACGACGGAGATTAAAGTCTATCGAGTTGACCTATACTATTTAAGTATGTAAATAAAAAGTCCATCGCACGTCTCTGTTGTGTGGGGCAAGCTAGAGGGCCTAAAACACATTGAGGTGATAAAGGGAGCTGCGTAATTGACTGCATGCAATGTTCATAGAGCGCACGCTCATCATTGTACGCTCGGCACTCAAACAAAATATGCTCTAGGGTTTCAGTAGAGCCACAGTTGCTGCAGTATGGGCTTGTCTCCTGATGGAAGCGGTACCGTAGATCGTTGGAATATGCAATGTTTAGCCGTAGTCGATGATACAATGTTTCCAGATGCCGAGGGATGTTGGAGTGTAATTTTGATTTGAGATCTGGGTCGACTGAGTATAAGAAAGGGTGATGATGTGTCGGTAACTTCCATAGCCGGTTTCTTTCTTCGTAGGCGAATCGTTTAGCCATTTGGGAAGCATCAGAGGGGTCTCCAGAAGCGTCCTGGGAGCAGGCAGAGTCCAGAACACTATATGAACCGCGACCACCTATAGCGTGCTTTCCTGACCAGGTCTAGTTGATTCCGAGAGTTGACGCTCGACCGCAAGGCTTCCCGCTGTCACTGTTTCATAAGTTTTGGTTAACCGGTTGGCTCTTGGGTCTTGACAGCCTTAACACCATTACGCGTCCAAAAACGGACTCCGAGGGTGCTTAACACCATATTGCCCGTAAGAACACCCCTTTTTAAGAGGATAGAGGGCGGTTCGATGGTAGGATAGGAGCGGTTATATTGAAACACGCAATTGACACCATTATTACAAGTGTGGGAAGGTTTATTCTGCAACGCGAATCCTCGTGCAAATAATAATAATAATAATAATAATAATAATAATAATAATAATAATAATAATAATAATAATAATAATAATATACTGATGAAGAAGAAGCAAGGAAAGAAAATGTGCTGCTGAGCAGAGGTAAGTGGTACAGAGGCTGAGTGCAAAAACCTAAACGAATAAATATAAATAAAAGCCGCGGAGTTCATCACAGCGAAATCAATTATGCAAGACGATACACGTTCGTCGTATAACTGAAAACACAGACGCTACGTTCTAGAAGGAATCGATATGAATGCTTAGTTATCGTTTTCTCCTTTTCGATATGAATGCAAGTTCTCGTTTCCTCTGCCGGTGACGCTCCCACCGCGAACATGCATTCATCGGGTCATTTCTGCATAACTGATGTGTACGGTGTATATCCAAAAACAGCCACACATATAAAAGCAGTAGCATTTACTCAAAATAACCTTATTGAAATATTCACTGTCGTAGCAATCACGCAAGTGCTTTCGCGGCATGCTGCATGTGCGCATCTTGTAGCATAGTCTCGCGTTAATCTATGTCATCGCTTATTGTTCCGCGAAGACACCGCCGCAAAACGATAAGGTAATACGTGGGGCGGGGAATGTACCAAACGAGCGCCGAACGGACATCTCACCGTCGTTGTTTCGTTTGTTCTGTTTTCTTGCTGCACTCCGCTGAGCTCTGATTGGCCGGAGCGGTGATGCAAGCGATCCGCAGCTCCGCCCACTTTTAAGCCTATAACGCGAAGCGAGATTATCGCACGAAGCATCACGTGGAACTCCTATAAAGGCCGAGAGAAGGAAGGATAAAGAAAAGAGGTGCGCTTATCTCCCGGTTATCATCCCTCGAATGCAATGCTCCGGCCCTCCTCACACACTCGATCACCCTCTCAGCCCAACCCGACCGGAGAGCTTCCAACGCGCCAATACCCCGCAACAGAGTACAAAAACATTGAGAGGCTCCCATCCGAGTCGCATATCGACGGAAAGAGTGCGTCGCAACGAGCTGCCGCCGCGGTCTCTCGGAGGGACAACTGGAGTGGATCACGGTGGGCAGCTGGTCTTGCAGAAGACGTGAGCAGTGCGGGCATTTTATTACCTCAGGCTGATACATCGGTGCCACACGTGCAAACGATGGCCCCGTGGGCGAACTGTTAGCGAAACCGTTCAGCTTTTCCTGGCAAACGAACGCCCAAGTGCGCGAAGACGTGCACTCTCTCTGGAGGTCTCGCTCAGCGTGGTCGCCAGTCGTCGTCCCCGAGTGGTCGTCCCCGAGTTCGACAAGAACTACAACCGTTACGCCCGGTCTCTTCGAAAAAAAAATAATAATAAGGACAGTCGTGGAGTGCTGCAGTAGAGGAACTACAGCAGCAAAGGAACTTCCCGGGCCAGGTTCAAGTCCGAGCTGGAAAGTTCATTGAGCGCACGGCCTCCAAGCTGTGGACGAAACACTCCGACTTCACAAGAGCACCTCTGAAGGGTAGCCGGAGTTCGCGGGAGGCCGAGGGCACTTCCAAAAACGGATCCTCGAATTCATCCGCTGCGAGAGAACGCCTTCGTTGACCGGTAAGCAAAGTATGAGCTGGAAATTTCACATTCCGATCTACCAGATGATTAGGAATATACTGCCCAAGGGTAGCACGGCGTAGTTCAAGGGCTTAGTACGCCCAAAACGAAACAGCATCTTCACGCATTAGATTTCTTCACACAAAGTAGCTCAACTTTGCATTCTAGGCTCTTCTTAGTCGTATAAGACTCTTTATTACAAAAAGAGAGATGTGGCCGGCGCGAATACGATAACCACTGGCATGCTACTCTGTATAGGAATGGGCAAATGAATTTAAGGATTCCAGAGGTGAAGAGATTAAGAGTAAGAAAAAAAGAGATTACGAGTAAACATGAAATGTCCAAGTGAGCCTGAGCCTAACATTTACAGGTGACATGACGGGTAGAAATAGTCTTTTCAACACGAAATATAAAGCCAATTTCTACAGGTAACTGAACGATAAATCCGAAATCCGCAGTTATTTGAAGGGCCCCCAATATAGTGTGCAACGTCAACCGATCTTGGCAAATCATGTTCATTTGTTGCCCAAAAAGGTGGTCATATTTGAGAATCGTACCACTTGGCAGACGGATACCGTGTAGCTCCGACACCCAAAATGATCTGTGTGAGCAATGTTTCCGTATCCAGCGCAAAACTTATTTCCTTAACACTGGATTTCAGAGAACTAGTATCATTTCATCGCAGAGCTATAGTCTATAATTTCAGCAAGCAGTCGTTGCATGCGAGATTGCCTTGTACTCCGAACGTAAATAAGTTAGTCACTGTTGGCTTCACTAGGCTGCGTATAACAAATAAACGAGCCCATGATCTATTCCCCTCTCTTCCCTATGTGACATAGCCGACGCAATAAATCGCGTTTTTGTTTTTTTTCTCGCACGCGGACCACAAGCTGGCGGTAGTCTCGATCGACTGCATGTTGGCATTTGGACAACATAAATTCGATCGTGAATTTGCCATCGTTGTCAATCTTCACTGCTGTCGGTAATTCGCATCGTCACCTTGAAAGGACGCTGCTGACGTTTTGTTCAGCCCATGCATCCTGCTTCAAAACGACTGTCTTGGACCGCGAGTCTTTCAAGACGTTGTAATGTGGGCGTCCCTGCGATGCTCGCGTGTTATCCGTGCTGCTCGCTCTCAGGGGGATGCAACTCCCTCGATGTCGGGTTCAAGCCATGCGGTGTTTTATCATAAAAAAAAAATATAAAAAAAACTAACGCCACGGATACATCATTGCTCTCCTGAGGGTTGCGGCGGCTTCCTTCATGAAACGCATCCTTTACTATACGCCTGGAGAGCTGCCTCGTGACGGAAGATGAGCAGCGATCGAAATAGTTGAAAAATGTACCATAGATGGAAACATGTGCAGTACAATTATAAAAAAAGAAGAAAAAAAATAACTCCCAGGCCTGCGCAGAGAGCGCCGCACAGTGATAGCGTAAGCTAGATTTTGCTGCGTGCTCTCACATTCTTCTTCTATTGGTGCTACAACTCCACCCCTCTTGTTCCTCTTCCATTGTCTTCTTACTCTGCTTCTTCTTCTTCGTGGTCGTCATCCGCTTCCTCGTTTTCTTCGTTGTCGTCACCTTCCTCCTCTTCTTCGTTGACGTCTTCTTCTTCGCCGTCGTCTTCCTCTAGTCGGATGTCGTCTTCTTCTTCTTCTTCTTCTTCGTTTGTGAAAGAACAACCGGTGGCCGACAACATATGTCCTGAAACATCGGTCCTACATATCAGAGTCGTGGCTGAGAACATAGTGTGTCCAGCCATGTGGTGAGAGCCGGGCGTGGATGCCACTACTTCTACCATGTCAGAGTCGTGGCTGAGAATGCAGGATGCCCAACCGAGTGGTGAGAATCAGCCAGGGAGTGTAGTCGGCGCTCCTGCTGTCCTGCGTTCAAATCCAGACAGGCACGAAGTTTCTTTTTCTCATTGAAATGATAGCAATTACGGACACCGGCGGCGGCGGGCACAATCGCCACCAATTTCGGCCATTGTGACCAGCCAATAACAGTACACGCCGTAAAACTAATGGTAGAAAAAACTGCAACCAAGGGTCTAACCACAAAGCCTTGATGTTTAACGATAGACGGGGTTCAGGGAACTCTTCTTTCTAAACATTCGTCATTATCGTTGTCCGAGGGGAAAAAAATGCGAACCTGCAATTATTCTTGCCCGCAATGTGCAACGAGCCTACACAGAAGCTCGTGCACATCGTTTTATCTATTGACGTACTTTAGCGTTTCTTTTTCTTTCTTATGTAGCGTTTCCAACGCACAACGCGCACGTGCCGTCCGGGGTCATCAGCTATCCATAATCAATTTATCTGCTGGCACGAGGTGTCGGCAGCAGTGTTATCTACATGTAGCGCCTTCTTTCTTCACATTGTTTCTGCAAGAACAAACACGCGGAACGAGCCCGTTTCGCCTGTTACTCTAATTCTCACAAACCAGCATTGTTGCAGCCGTCCATGTTTGCTGTAATATGGTACTTTGAATAAAAGTGTCGGTGCGCACACGTTCCTTCTCTTTTCTCCTGCAGATCTCATCAGGAGTGAGGGGTAAGGACGTAGGATATGCCGCGTGATGACCTGAATTCTTGCATTCTCTAGAACGACCGTGAGATCCACGGTGAACTTCCACCATGGGTCGTTCATTAAGTTCAACGATGTATACGCGAACTTGGGCGAACAGTAAGCGTTTGTGGTTCACGTACTCTTGATCTAACCACACCTGTCTTGACTACACAAGACTGTGGTAATCTTGCAATGTGTGTGCTGCGATGCGTCATGCACGCGAGTTTGAGCAAATGTCATTTATTTTGTTGCGTTTATCGTCCAGTGTATGTCGAGCTATAGATCTCTACGCAGTGTTCCGTAAAAGAGTCGGTTCTTTCTTTGTCGCTTAATGCGAAGGTTCTAAGCATAGTCAGTGATATGGAAGAGGGTTAAGTAAACTTGCACGTAAAGTGTTTTCTTAGCGACTCGTGGTCACGCGACGTCGCGGACGCTTTAGCAGACGCTGACGTTCTCGACGTTCTCACGAAGCGTCCGATATATAGCAAGTGGACGAAAAGCGGTCGCACTGACTTCTCCATTTTAGAGGCACGCTACAGGCCCCAAAGCAATTCTACTTGCGGCTATTTGCGAGTTCAGTGTGCTCGAACATTTACGAGCCGTCGGTCGCGAAACCTCGAGAGTCGGTAGTGTGAGTGAACGCTTAAGTTCTATACGTCTCTTCCAAGCGTCTGCTATCAGGCTTGTTTTCACATTACCGGAAATAATTACAGTAGCGATATAACACAGTACTAGGATGGACATGGGCAGTCACGCTGTGTGTTGCATAGTGCGCTAGTCCGTGTCCTGACTGGTCCGTGCATTATATAGCGACATTAATTGTTTCTGTAATTGTGTGTGCCTCTTCGGGAGTGGGTGTGGCCTCAGCACTAATCCAAGTGAAGGACCTGAAACGGGTGCTAACATTATATGTAAGGTTTTTTCGACTACAGCGTCTCCCCTTCGTTTACAAGCACGCGAACGATCGTAGAAACAATGATGACGGTAATGATTGATTGATGACTGATTGATTTGTGGGGTTTTACGTCCCAAACCCACAATACGGTCATGAGAGACGTCGTAGTCGAAGGCTCCGGAAACTTCGACCACCTGGGGTTTTTTAACGTGCACTGACATAGCACAGTACACGGGCCTCAACATTTCGCCTCCATCGAAATGCAGCCACCGCCGGGCCGGGATTCAATCCCGCGGCCTTCGTATCAGCAGCCTGGTGCCATAGTCACTAGAACACCGTGGCGGGGCAGTGGTGATGAATAGTAGTGGTGTGATGATGATGACGATGATCCTCTACCTCGCACGAGATTGTCTCGCTAAGCGTTTTTTTTTTTTTTTCTCATGCGCAGGTTTCACGCATCATGATGGCTCGGAAGACGATCGCCGCGCTACTGCTCTGCACAGCAGCATTTCTGGCGCTCGCCAGCAGTCGCGCAGGCTGTCGCGCCATGCCGGCCCAACAGTCGGCCGCATCGACGGTGGACACGAGCAACTCGGTGGCCGCCGCGAGCAACTGCACGAAGGACTCGCGCGCCAAGGCGATCTGCGATGAATGCATCTACGTGACCGGCGCAAGGGAGTCGTACGAGCCATGCTGCGCAAACCTCAACCGGCTGCAGGAGTACTGCGAGCACTTCCTGCGCTACTCGCCTGATTCGAGCGTCAACGAGACCGCCACCAGGCAGCGCCGCCGTCTCTGAACGCGTAGAGCTGCTGTATAAGCTCTCAGTGATGGCTCGATGTGTTTTAACACAGTCGAATCGCCCAAGGGTTGAATGGACAACGTTGCGGATGCGTTCCTCAAAGGATGCAACATCTGAGGTTTTGCCAAGTTTCGATGGCATCGCACCCACTCAAAAAGTTTCCAGCTGCCGAGGTGAAAGAATAGCCATGCGTTGTCGGAACTCCGCACGCTTTTCGCACTGTTCGAGCGAAAAAACAAACAAACGGAATTCAAATTGAATAAGGAACATTTTCGAACAAGTAATGCGAGAAAAGAAAGTACTGAAATCCAACTCTGAGAAGTTACGCGAAACCTTTCCGTTAGTGTACCCTCGAATTGTTATTGTGTGTTTGCCTTGCCCAGTTATCTGCTTGGCTGCAAATGACACTTTTTAGCCCTCGTCAGACTATCATAAGCGCATAACGTTCGTATTACGTTATCGGCTAGGTTCACTCTACTTGGACACGACTATGGCGAGTTTTGTTAAGAAAGTTGTACAGTAATTCCGGAATGAGTCAAATTTGAGAAGCGCGGTAACTCCCTAGAGTGAGGTAACTCCCTAGGTAAAGGCGTCAAATATGAGAAGCCCAGTAACTCCCTATAATGGAGCACAATGACTCTAGGCAAAGGCGTCAAATATGAGAAGCCCAGTATACTCCAGTGAAAGGGTGTTCCAAGAACTCCCTTCGTAATTGTGGGAGTAATAAGGAAAAAAAACACGCGGACTGTGTTTCTTCTTTCTTTTTGTTATCGCAGCGTGCTAAAACGCCACCGAATGCGACATTTAGCGCGGATAAGGCTGTCGGTGCGAGATATTTAGCAAACCAGGTACGAAACGGGACAACGTGCCGGAGCCTTGAGATCTGTAAAGAACACCACAGGCAACATGCAACTGTAATATAGATACTTGACATCCTGGGGATAAGTGAAACCTGCGAAAGTTACGGCAACTTGCAAAACATGGACGCGCACTAGTACCACCTGTAGTGAAGTTTCCCAGGATTTTTTTTTTTACTCCGCAGTGAAAAATACTCCGCGCGACACGCGCATTATGTACATAGAAATGTAAATAGAGCATAGTGTGTATACGCGGGACCCACGTTCATCTTGTGTGTATTTAACTACTGTCATAACACATCTTAAGCAAAACGACCAACCAGACTATGTCAACAGTCTTCCGCTGAATGTCTGCATCTGTACAAAGCTCATAACAAATTTGCTCCCAGCTTGCACGTTCAGGTGACGAGCTTCACCGCCGTGATTGTAGTTTGCTCATTATGTACATAGCCCATAAAAGTGTTCCAATTGTGCATGTATTGCTACTTCAAACGTGTTTTTATCGTTACGAATAAAAATGAACTCCGTACCAAAAAGAGAAGTGTTTGTGTCTTGTTCTATTTCCAAGTTATCAGATTAAAGTGATTAGAAATTGAGTGATCTTGCTGTGTGACACAGATACAGTGCTGCAGACAAAATGTGATCTCCAGTTTGCAGCCTGAGCCAAAGTTAAACCAAGAACTGCTGAAGGTACGAAATCACTCTCCTGAAAATGACCCAAAGACTCCAAAGACTTTTTGGACAGGCCCTTACAAATACTAGGTGGGGATCCTTGTAGTAAGGAACCCCAACGTGACGTCAAAGCGAGTTGGCGCAGGTACTCGAAGGTGGTGCCTCCACCTGCGTTTTCCTTGTGCGAGTTTTCTCACGACACATATGCCACATATACAATAACCTCATATGAATTATATGAGAATACATATATGACTCATATGTGTTCATACGAGGTTATTGGATATTCTCGGCACAGCGTTGGGCGAAAGTTTCGGAACATCACGCTGCGACGTCTTAACAACACCTCCGACTAGCCACTGGTCCGTGCGAATAACGTCACTCTCATCAAAGCGCTTTTCGCAAAAATGCACATGCAGGGAGTCAAATGTGAAACCATCAGTTTTCATGCTGTTCGCTGTCTCTAGTCAGGCAGAACATCGAGTTTTTCGTCATTTCCCTTATATCCTCGTCAACACTCAGGTACATAGCAGGTTCAACGCATCCTTTCCGACCGTCAGGCACAACACACAAGGCACAATGCATGACATATGGTGAAAACTGCACGCCGAGTTGCCACAATATTTTGCACAGAGACCGGCAGCCACCTTCGCTGCAGTCTGCCTGATGCCAACAGACGGGACACAGAGCTGCCCGTCAGCTGCCGCTGGCAGTGCACAAAGCTCCTCCATTGAGTTACGGCAAAACTTCGTGACCAGAAAGCATTGACGGACTCTGATGTCACCCATGATGTTACCAGAATGCAGGGGAGTATGGTATATGGAGGTAAGGGTTAGCTGGAAAACTTATGGTGGAGCGTTGTCTAAATCCCTGGCATGTTTAAACGAACTTAGCATTCGCTGGCAACACTGAAAAGGCTTGGATACCCCTCGAGCACCGGCACTTTGTTGCAGCTCATACGGACTAGGACTGTACATTACAAAGAAGTGCAGTGTGCACTGTGACCACCCGCTTTCAGAAAGTTCTGACAGCATTCATATCCTCACACAAACTCACAAAACTTGCTGCCATACTACAAACCTGAGCAAGCAGCTCCACAATCTGACTTTCAGGCTTGTTCCTGTTCACAATAAAACATGGCTGACGTATATAAAAACTGTTTATTTACACAACAGACCACCAACAATGAAAAAACACTGTGCGCTTACAGCTGCTAGGCAAGGATGCCAAGCAGTAGGTGCCTTGTGCGCTTAAAGCCGCTAGGCTACCACGAGGGTGCCAAGCCGAGGTTGCCTCCGTGCAGCTCATGGTTTTATAGACAGGTACAGTTTTCCTTTGATGGTCTGCTTTTCAGGGTTCAGTCTCTTCAGAATCTGAGCAATGGTGTTCACAAGCTTTTCACTGCTCAGTCCAGTCCTTTTTGACTTGAATTTCTGGAGGAGCTCAGTCGTGGTCATGGGTTTTCGAAGCAGGTAGCGCCTCACAGACTCCTCGGTGATGCCTTCCGTGCTTGATGACCAGCTTGAAGTGAAGGTACAAATGCATTTATGAAAAAAAGTCTCAAACCACAAGGAGCTCAAACACTAGCTGACAAGCAAACATAGTAAAATTTCTTTTTCACTGTTTATACAACACGCACACAATAAAAGAAATGCTCGTTTTACATGCCAGAACAGCAGCATGACAATGAAGCACACTGTAGTTGGTACTCCTAGACTAATTTTGAACATCTGTGGTTTTTCAACATGCACCTAAATCTAAGCAGACGACACTGAGCATGTGTCTTTGAGTCTAGCAATGCAATAGTACCAGTTAACGGGCTTAAGTGCCATGTGGCTCTGTCAATGGTGGCCACTTAGCAATCGCTATGTGTAGAGTTTTTAAAACAGGTTCGGGATTGTAACACAAGAGACTCACCTGGTAGGCATGGAAGGGGTGGACGGAAGGTTTGATTCACTACGCGGACGTTTGGGTGCCAACCCGTCTGTTTTTGCAGAAGATGGAGATTCTTCCATCATTTTGCGCTTGAGAGCTTTGCTACTACCTGAAAGGAGAAGCACAGCGGTCACTGTGTGTTCCATAATAATTTTTTTTTTTTTCGCTAGAGAACTGGCCCCCGTTTGGTGCTCAAGACACATATAAAACTTCCGGACAAGAGGAATTTATTTCTTGTGATTAGTTCAAAATTGCAATGCACTGCATGAGGTGGTTAGCACACATGATGAAAGGTGAGTGCTCACAGCATGGCCAAAAGAACTAGGCAGTCTGTGAAGAACAAACAGAGCACATGCAGATAACACTAGGAAGGGAACGTCAGGTAAATTAGTGCAAATTGTTGTGCTATACCTAAATTTGGTGGCATTTGAGGTACTGAGACTCACTTTATAAGTTCAACATAGTGGTTTGCAGTTGCACACGATTGATGTGTCTGGTTGAAGCACACTATATAGAATGCACCGTTGCTATTTATAACTAGGTGGCATATTTTTCAGCATATATATTTCACTTCCATGTCTAACGCACATCCCTACTTAAAAAACATTGACACAAATTTTTAAGTACATACTGAAATAGATGCCTATAACAATAGTTCAAGTTTTCTAACAAAAGGAAGGCCTGTCTTTGGATCCACAATGTGGTCCCGTCATATGCCTTCACAGTGATGATAATGAGTGCCTGCAGCGCTGTTAAGTGCATTCCACAAAGGGCATCTTGCGGTCTTGCAAGTGGTCACAACAAATACAGCACCATCTCATAGGCCATTGATCAACATAAGGTAACTAACCACGCCTTTCTTAAAATTAGGCTTGAACTCTTGAGTTTCAGCGCATGTGCAACCACTAAACTGAGGCTCAACTTACGCTCCTTTACCAAACAGAGGGTGCAATATACTAGCGCAATTAAATTTGTCAAGATACTTATCACTGTCCCATGGTTCTTGGACAACATTTCCATGCCCTATAAGTGAGTCGAGAATAAAGATAACAGTTGCTGAGTTGTTAAGCATGCTCACAAATAAAAAGTGACGATAAAAAACGAAGTTTATTAATAATAATGATTAAAGAGATGGCAGGTAATTAATTAAATTATTTTAAAGCAGAGTTAATAGCAGAAATAAATGAGAAATGGCAGGCTGTTATGTACAAACTCTTAAGAAAAGCGACAGAACATGAGCTGCAGCCAGTAGAAATGGTTAGTGTGAAGTCAACTGTGCCCCTTCAGACAACAAAATACGAATAATAAGAAAAACACAACAAGAGCTAAAGAAGGCCTACCTTTTCTTGTTTTCTCTGTGTATCAACATACTTGCTGCAACGCTAATGCTCAGACAGGGCAGTAGGCTGAAATGTTCGCTAGCGATTCACCTTCCTTTAACTAAAACTGTGTTTACCATTCATTAAACTAAGCATCAAGAGCCATGTCAGCCAATAAGGAAATAAAAAAGTTTTATAAACATGGGCTTGGAACTTGAAAACTTGAAAACCAAGTGTGCACTGTGTTTTGGAACAAAATGACTGTTTTTTGCTAGAGAAACCGGTTGCAACAAGACAGTGCCTAGTTATTAAAAATACGGATTTTATACAAAGTCTTAAAGATAAAAGAACTGCACCAAGAAAATGCTTTCTTGGTGCAGTCCCAAAACAGGATTGATATGTGCAGCTCCGGCATGCACCATCAACAAAATGTTTAGAAACGGCCGTATGCCTGCCGTCAGGAACCAGCTAGTCGCAGCTTCTGGCTAACGCTATGAGCGCCGCAGTTGTTGAACAACACAAGCCCTTTCCGTCTTTGGCCCTTGATAATTTTGTTCGTGTGCTCATTCTGCCACTGGCACTGCCCCCCTCCACTGCTTCATTTTCTTTCTTTCCTTCCTTCTTCCTTGAACGCAGAGGCAGCGGAAAGGCGGAGATGCGAGTCAGGCACGATGCCGCTGGCACCACCTTGTGATGTCATCGCTCTCCATGGGTTTTGTAATAGGCATGTGCAAGAAAAATGGCGGCAGGCACAAATTCAAGTACGCCAAGCTTTCGCCCCATAGCGGCACCATTCATGGGAACTTAGCGCTGCGAATGTAATGTTCAGCAATAAAAATGCAGTTCAGAAGGCAAAAATGCAATCGTATCCAATTCGTGGTCGTGGACATATCGTTAAAAGTTGTTTTCCTTCTCATAGCCCCAATGTAATAGCTGATACCCTTGGGTGAAAGTATCGTTATAACTGATATATTGTTATGTGGTATCATTATAGGTGGACTGCACTGCATAACAGCGCGGCGCGACACCAATATGCAAAGGCGTCGACCCAAAGCACCTCTCTTTTTCCTTCTTTTTCCTCGCACATTGCACAGATTCTTTTTGTGTGTACAGCAGACTCCTCTACTGTAATACCTCTTGGTGATGTAGGTACTAGATAACATGAATAAATAACCAAGAGAAAACAAACACCAACAAACAGGCATTAACGCATGCTGATGTGAATAAGCCACATGCATTTGGTTGCACTGACCTTTGCTCTTCTTCTCATCACTCACGTGCTTGGTCGGAGTGTTTGCACGACTGCTGTTTGTGCTCTCACCACCGTTCTTCTTCTTCGGTTTCTGTCGGGCGGAAGACTTTAAATCAGAAATGACGCTGCACTTATCACAAGAATACACAAGCATGGAGGACGTGGAAACCGGGCTCCCGTTACCTGCATGAACATGGCTGACTGGAACTTGGAGTCATCAAAGTCCGAGTCCGAGGACTCGGAGCTGGATTCCCCGGACGAGTTGCCCTTCGATGCGCTCTTGGAAGAGCCACCTGAGAGACATTTGGGGAGGTGATGTCAGTGAGGCTTAGTATAGTTCTGCAAATTCGTGTCACCGGAAGTAGTACGTACGGCCGAACCTCAATGTACGATAAACATCGACAGCATGAACAAACCATTATACCACATGAACCTGAAGTTCAGTTGCTCACACTTTAACGAATGCCCTTCTCAGAAGCGCTTACTGAAGAAGGAACAGAAAATAAATTACTGTTGTGATGAAAATCCAGAAATAATGTATGCAAGGCTCATTCGGGCAGTACACTACAGATCTAGGATTAATTCATCCGATAGGTACAGATGATAAGATCAGAAGAGGGTGAGGGTGGGGCGACTGGTTTGAAGGGGGGGAGGGAGTTTGACAGTGCTACACTCAACAGCCTTCAACTGCAAATGTACAACTTCCATACCACGTTCATGATAAAACGGCACGAAACAAAATGCCACCTCACTGGTGTGTGGTCACTGCACCACAAAGGTCAGCCAAAAAACAACGAACACGTGGCACAGTAGCTTTCGTTACTGTGATGACAAGCCCAGGATTCAATCACCACACAAGTGCGACCACTACGCAAGTGCAGCCTCTATGTGAGTAAACATGGAAGTTCTCACTCTTGACAAAATCTTTCTGCCCTAGTAGGCAGGAGCACTACAGGTGACACAGATGTGAGACAAGTGCACTAATGTAACCACACTCACTTTCCTTCTTGTCAGCCTTTGACTTTGGCTTGGGCTCAGCGCTCTTCTCATCCTTGGCGGCCTCCTCCTCATTCTCAGGCTTCTCCTCTTCCTTCTCACCTTCCTCTTCTTCATCCGATTGGTCCACAGCTCTGAGGGCGTCCTCATCCTCGACCCCTTTCAGTTCACGGTTTGCCTTCTCATCTTCTGGCTCCTCTTCCTCTGAACTAACAAGATCAAGAAAAATTACCATAAAGATTACTCTTACAGTTCTTTTATCACGTAACCATGTGTATTAACCAGGAACAGGAGTACCCTATTTACATTATACGTTGACTGCCCCCCTCCCCAAACTGCACACATGTAAATTTCACAATAGACATGACATCCAATTACACCTAATAAAAAAATAAAACTTTCAAACAACTGTATGAAATAAATATGCGTAATTTGTAGATGCAACACAGTCAAAACAACAAGGATGGGAGAGCTAACTACACAAACTTGGCACTGTGTTTTCTCCTGGTCCTTGTTTGCATCATGTTGCATAGCATGGAATACGAACACAGCCAAGATTTCGTACTTGTAAGATATAAATATTAAGCACACTAGTGTTTTTGCATTTCAAACCAACTGAAACATGGCCACAGCACCCAAATGGGTCGTCATACTACTGGTATGTAGATATATAGGTTGTTTAAGAGTTGTTGAAAAGCACTTCTAAGTGAACTGAACTGTACGCTTACACTCTACAGTGCATGAATTTGAACCAAGTGCTAGGGTTACTGCACTGCAAGCCTGAAGCAGACAATCACATCTGCAGCTAGTCCTACCACAATCCCATGCAGCACAGAACTCAATACGACTGAAGCAGCCTTTGTATCCCAAAAGGAAAGACTTGCCAATCGAGTATCATCCGCCCTTCCATTACCCCTTAATTATAGTGACACCACACATTTGAAGTTAAACAGCTGAACATAGCTGCGACTGCTACAGTAATCGCTGTTTGGCTGACGTGAGCACCAACTGCCACTGTACAGAGCCACAGAAACAAAGTGTAGAGATACGGAGCTCTCTTCCTTACCTGGACTCTGACATGTAGTCCACCTCCCTGTCATCAAAGTCTCCCTCATCGCTTTCCTCCATGGCCTCTTCATCGGACTCGTTCTTCTTTTTCTTCTTCTTCTTCTTATCATCTTCGCCAGCTTTACCCTTCTTCTTTTTCTTACCACCGTCGCCGTCATCGTCCCTCTCACCATCCGAGTCGTCGTCGCCATCGCCGTCAGACTCACTCACCCAGTCGTCCATCTCTGTGATTTGCTAGAATATGACAAGGAACCCAGTTAACATAGCCGTTAGACAAATGGATATTGATTTGCTACTCTGGTTTATCACACTACGCTAAACAATGTGCTAATATGTCGGTATTAGGTGATCAGAGATATCACACACTTTACCACACTGCATCTACATCAGTGTACTAAATTTCATCTCAACACTAGCTTGATATGCCAAACCACCATATGCCAAACCACCATAGCAAGCACGGCTGACTTCAAGAGTAGTAGTAGAGGTAACAAGAGTTCAATCTGCACTGTTTCAACCTTCCTGCAGCAGCACAGCAGCAGCTGACTAGTTCTGCCTTCATGCTAGAGACCAGGAGAATATTCATGTACAGTCTATGCTCGTCACAATGTATCTGCGTACAATAGACTTTCAGATACAATGGACTATATTTCAACACCGCAAGATTCATGGGACTCTCCTAGCAGGCCGTGAGTTCATATGTGAGCAACAACGTCATCACTGGCAAGCAAGCAAACGTCAGCACTTGATCTAAATGTGCATAAAAAGCTTTTGTTTGCTTGTTTCTCTCTCTCTCTCTATTTTTTTTTTTTTTTACATTTCTCACTTGCACTACAGTTTTGCAATAGCGTTACGCATTGCTACCAACGTCTCAAAAGAGAGGTGTTCTGGTGCACCAAGCCTATGTCCTGGTGAGCTTCAATCACAAATTAGGATAAGTTACTGCGAGACGTGTGTTGGTATGAATGTGTTAAAGCTAATTCAGGGTAGGAGTAGCCTTGCTGCAGCCACACAACACTCACTCACTGAAGTAGAACATGTGCTGCAGTTGTGAACTACCGCTGTTGGTGACCAACGTTTTCCATAATCATGCCATGGAATCCACATTCGGCAGATACAGAACTAGCTTGTCATACCGCTGAACTCAAATTTAAATTAAAGATATTGGTTCCCCCCTACTGGAACTGAAGTCCAAAGTCTGGATACTACGGACTCTGGATAAAACAGAGACTTCTTACCAAATTATCAGGGACGGTTGCAACAAGAGTCGACTGTACATCAACGAAAGCTACAACGGATCTCACATGCATGAATATACCTAATGCACAAGATTTTAGCAAACAGAAACCACACACTAACCTAAGGCTGCACACCATAGCAACTAGGCTCGAACCATCTATCAAGAGGACACTTTGAAATTGGCGATAGCCACAGTATGACCGCGCAGCTTTAGAGTCATACTCAATTTTGTCAAACTTGTCATTTCTCAGCCAATTTTTCTGGAAATAAAGTGCATGCTAGAACAGGGCAAATATGGTATCTGTAAGTCAACTGTGACCAAAAGGCCAAAATTCCCATTTAGTATACAGCCTTCACAAACCTACTTTTATGGGAACGTGACGCAGTTACTCACGAAGTCTCGGTTCTTTTCCTTCTTGCCCTTCTTCCCCTTCTTTCCTTTTTCCTCCTCTCCCTCCTCCTTGCTTCCTTCTTCCTCGAGGGACATCTTCTTGCGAACCATAATGGAGAAGTGGTTCATCACTTTGTCTCTCCTGCAGATCAAGTCCAAGGCAACCACAATGACTCAGGAAAGCAAGAGGACAACCTCGATATAATGAATAATCAGTTACAGCAAATTACACAAAGAATAACACAGCCATTATACAAGTGTTGAAAAAGTGCATTTAAAAAGAATTACTGGACATAAGGACGCTACTTCTCTGCAATATTGAATCTCTTATTATGAGGAATGGCTGTAATGTGTGATCTAGAGCTGTGTAAATAGTAAAATTCTGAGTGTAAAGTGAATTTGAATATTCACACTTCAGTGCAAATCGGATCAAATGCCTTTTGTAGTAATGTTCGAATATATTTTTAAAAACACCATGTTAAATTGCAAAGAAGTGCACTTCTAAACATGGGCAGAAAAGCAAGCTCATTGCACGAATAGTGTACTTTCACAATGTTGGCTGTAGCAAAACGATGGTTATGTGCTAAAGAAGTCCAACAGAGAACTGTGCGTACGCATGGGCTAACTTCACTGCAGTACACAAGTGTTAGCTTCACCACAGCACACGAGTGTTAAGCAGCGAAGCACAGTACATGTGGGAATGGGCCATTTGTCATGACGCATAACATATCTTGCCCCTCAACTGCTCACTTCGGATAGTAAGATTCAGATACAAATCAAACTGAAGAGCAAATACTAGTAAAAAATTATTCAAATGTTCGAACATTCACACACTTCTAGTATAATCCTTCCAGGAACATGCTACGAGCATCAGTCATGTCTATGAAAGATTTGTATGTGCAGGAAAATATTCATCAGTACGACCTTTCAATATATTCCACCACTCCTAGAAGTACGCAAAAGCCCAGTACTTCAGCCAATGCAACAACATCCTCATTATGCATCTTTCCAAGACAATCCCAAGTCTGCAAAAGCAGTGGACATCACAGGTTGCAAACACCAGGCTACGCCTTCCCAATTCTGCAATAAGACTAGGCTGTGGCAAAATTCTGTGCAAATGAATGGCCCCGTATCTCACTGCAGGCTTCACATAAAAGGCTAGTGTCCCAGGGTTATGCTGCTAGGAAGCCCTTCATGATACGCAACACTAGCAGGGCCTAGAGAGTAAACCATCAGAGATTTCAAGCATTATGAGTACTTTCGAATGCACAACTGTTATCCCTCCTTTACCAACTAATGCTGTTTTTCAGTTCAATTTGCTTCCACTCACCTCTCAAATTCCACTTCAGCTTCTTCAGCGGTAAGTGCCTTAAACCGATTCACAGGGTTGAAGTTGTACCACTCTTCAATGGGAAAAGCTTCAAAGACACCGTCCGGGGCCTTACAGAAGACGTAGAAAGACGTATTCTCTGAAACGCCTCCTTCGCGTATGGCCTTGAACCTGCAAGTGTCCAAAGGTTGAGAGGAGCTGCGTGAGCTTCACTGTCACAATTGCCTTTTGAAGGCAGCAATCGTGGCTCTTTTTTGTTGAATATGGCAAACGAGTTCTGCGGAAACCCGCATGGTGGAGTAATGCTTATGAAAGGAAAAATTAGCATCCGACAAGTGCCAAATTCTAGCAGAACCTTCAGAGTAAACCACTAAAGATTGGAAGACCGCACTGCCACCCGTCTATACTTCGCCACTTTAGTACACGCAGTAAGGATAAGACTGAAAAAAGCCCATTAAATGGTGTCACAAAAAACACGTGCGCCGGTTAGTGACGAAAGTGATCTTAATAAATTTACATTTTCAATTACTAACATCATAAAACACAAAATTAACAATTTCTTGGAATAAACTTTGAAGAGGTGTTACTGAACCATGAACAGTGACACCGTAGATCTCTCTTTAGGGTCACGTCTAAGACTCTAGGTACAATTTGAAATGGACTTGACGAGACGTAAGAATGAGAAGCCATGCCAATCTAGCTCTATAATAAAGTTACGGTGCACTTTGTCACATGGTAACCTGACTTTGTTTGATTGCTGCATCTTTTATGGCACTAGTATGTCCAAAACAAACATGTGCAGCCCTCACAGTGGCCTTTCATGAACAGCGTCATAGTATCCATGTTTATGCTACACGAACCTGGCAAGCTTCGTTCTGTGCCGAGCTATCACAGCACTGCTGATGACGCCATGCCCAATGTTTTGAAACCAACACTTGCATAAAATTAAAATATATATGCTCTTCCATTTTTCATAATTCAAAACCAACGTCTTTCTATATGCGAGAAAAATGGGGTAGACATTCTTCAACTTCAAAAACGTGTGCACATGTGTAACATGCACCTAGAGCATGACACATGGCCATTTCTCCATTAAAAAAAAAAAATCTCATTTTCATGTGCTACATAATTAAGCCCTCACTACAGGGTCTGCAGTAGTTGGGAATCCCAGGTTTCCATTTATTGAGCTAAGGTAGCACTATTAGACCTAACTCAGTACAAAAAAGTTTTTTTTTTTCTTTCCATTCTGCCTTTCAAGGGAAACTCAGCGGCACAATTGCACCGTATCTTTGGATTTCATTTCCAATGGAATGCAGCCACCACACCAGGGAGTTGAACCCTTGACCACCTACTCAGCAGCAGAACACTGTATGCCTAAGCTCTATGGCAGTAGTTCAAGTTAAATAAAAGACATTCCCCCAGGCACTCACTTTTTCCCTCCCTTGCCACCGACCCTCAGTAGCCAAGGCTGGTCATCAGGATTGTACTTCTTCATGATGATGCCGTACTTCTTGCGCCGCGCCTCCTCCTTCTGGTCCCGGCCAAACTCGCTGCCGGCCCCAAACTTAGGCATGTCGTCCTCCAGCTTGAACTCCTTCATGTTATTCTCTCTCTCCATGCGAATCTGAAGGCATGGTAGAGTGAATGTGCACCGGAACAACTCTTTTCACAATTGTCGAGACGGCACTGCTATGAACTCCCTCACGTTAAAACTACAGGGAATAAAAGTTTCTCAAGTGACCAACAATGATCAGCAGTGCTCTTTCATGAGCGCTATGTTCCATTTGTGCAGTGTGCAGCGCTGTGGAAGCTATGCAAAAGGTTTGGTTACTTTAGTGTACAACTCTGCATGTTTCACGGTTGCAAATGGTCACATAAGCTTGGGATTGAGGTGCCGAAATGCGTTGCGAACACGAGTAGCGGCTCGCAGCTGCGCGTCCGAACAATGGCATTTCGTCTCGCTTCGGAAGAATTCTGCGCTCGATGGCCTCGTAGCTGGCCCTGCTGCACGGAACTAGTGAAACTGTATAGTTCAGACGCGCCGGGCGTCTGAGATAACTCGATACACAAAGTAGATCCGTTATGGATGTGCAGGGCGGCCTTCGCCTTTTTTGCGTTACGAGATCATAACAGCTGCTTTTTTTTTTTTTTTACCAACACCAAGAGGCTCCGTAACCCAAAACAAAAGCGTGGCAAGTTGACACGCATGCGTGCACCTCACCTGGGACCACTTGGATATGTCTTGTTTGTGCGCTGCATTGAACCGCATGACATGGTACCTTTTCTTGGTTTGCCTGGATGAAACGGCATAAAACTGCACGTGAAAAAAACATCGGCGCGTGTAACGAGAAATCCTGTCAAGCGATCGACCGCGGACGATCCAATCGTAGTTGCACAATTTATATAATCAACAAAAACAGAGCCGGCGCTCCACTTACTTGGGTATCCGGACGATGAACTCTTGCCCCTGGGTACTGCTGCCGCTAGTGCTGCTTGAGCTCTGCTGTTATAACGCAACAACATGAATATGAGCAACACGAACTGAGGCTGCCGCAAGAAATTCGCATCAAGTCGTATCATCAAATCCCAAAGATATAATACGCGGGGTTTGCTTTGGCAAGCTGTTCAAACGCGGGCGGCCTCATGAGCACGAACGCATCGACTAAAAACAATTAACAACGAGAATAAAAACAAGTACAAGTCTCCGCAAGTCTTAGATCGTTCAGTGGGTGAGAAATACACTTATCATCGTGATGCGGAGAACGAAAGGGGGCTTAGTAACGAGAAATTCGTGCAGCTTACCGAGCCACTAGTTGCTGGTGCAGCCGCCATTGACAAGCTGCACCAACTGCTCGACGCGCCATCACTAAAACCGATAGCAAAATATAATAGGCAGTTATAACATTAAAATTTGACACTTATAAATTGCTAGTTTTAAAATGAACTACCTGAATATACTCAGACTATGTAAAGTAATTGATAGTGCAAATATGCACGTTTATTACAACGTGTCTTTTAGCGCCACCATATTGGTGCTAAAAACAAGTCACACGCTGTACCAGCCTGTTTACGCTGCGAGTCCAGCGCGCGCGCGTTGGACGCATGGTTGCAATTCAAAACAAAACACCTTCACAATGCTCGAAGGCACCAAGTACGTCAAATTTGCCGAGGTTCCGTTGCGCGAGACCTCGCCGCCGAAATGGAAGGAGCTCACCATCAACACGGGCGCGGCACAGAGCACCCTCGAAGACATCAAGCTCACCGAGCGAGCCGGCGGCTACGCTTACCAAAGGGATCCGGCGTCGGGTAACGCGACGCGGAACCGATTCATCTACTGGAGGACCAACCACAACGTCTTGGAGCTGACCGAGGAATCGCTTGACGTCGACCTCGTGGGAAACAGGCTGCGCCTACGGTTCCAGCACACTCCGCTGCTGGAAGGAGTGTCCATCTTCGAGACCCGAAGCAACCTCGTCGTCCTCGCAGCGACCATAGCGAGCGTGCATCGGATCTCTTTCCCGCACCCTCGTTTGCTGAATCCGGACCGCGAATCGCAGTTGCCCTCTACGTACAGTATCCGATCGGTCTTCTTCGACACGTCGGCTATGCTTCTTCGAGACTACCATGTACTGAACCACGCTGGTCTTGGAACGACGCTGTCACACAACTCGTGCAGCTGGCTCGGAGCAAATGGCGAGGCCATCTTCGTGCTCGGCACTAACACTTCCACGCTCTTCGTGGTGTCCATCGACCCGCAGGAAGTGGGCGGCAAGGTGTCGACGATGGAGATCCGGAAGAGCGCCAGCGTGACTCGCTTTCTGAGCGGCATCCTTCCGGCATCGATGCGAAGCGATGAAGCGTCGCTGAGCCTCGTGTGTCACCAAGCGGACGACGACATCTTCATCTTCGCCCTGTCCAGGGACCTGCGCATCCGACAGTGGTCGTACAGGAGTCAGGACTTGCTCTCCGAGTGTTCCGTGCTGGAACACTGGCCGGCGTCTAGGTCGACCTCGTCGGGCTTCGGCGGCCGCCAGTCGTCCATGGTGAAGGCGACCGACAGTTCGGGCGTCGACGTGTACCTCGGCGTCTATGCGTGCTTTCCGGAAGGCAATCATTTCTTCGTCTTCCAGCCTATCCAACCTCACGGTGGCGGCCACAAGATGGTTCTGCTGTCGAACGTCAGAGCTCCGGGAAACGACCTCGTCGACTTCTGTTTGGTGGGTTCGACTCTCTGGACGCTTTGGGTCCAGCAGAATGACGAGCCACTCATCTGCACCATGTGCATCGACGCACTCGACAGTCCCAGCGGCAGGTGGGCCGGCGTACATCTGCAGCCTAATGTTCCACCGGAGAAAGTCACCGTTCCTGCCACCTTGGACGCGCGAGAATTCTTCCTCGAGAAAATCATCGGACGAAATGCCTTCTCCTTCAACACCCTATGCAAAGTATTGGGGACGTACGCCCGCCGTGCAGAGCATTCTGCTGATCCTGGCAGCCGTTGTCTGAAAGATGAAATCGTGGCTGCTGTTGAAGCAGAAATTCATGCCAATGCTGTGGAGGTTGAGCTTCATGATCGAGATTATGTAGGCCTGGCCCTGCAGTGCTGGGGCAAATTTTACTATGCTTGCACGGAGTATCATGCCGTAGGCCTGAAACCGCTCGGTTTGTTTGTGGACCCAAACACTGAGATGGCAGCACTTATTCGGCGTGACCACATCTCCTTGCTGAGGCCGTGCGAGTGGCAAGAGAGCTGCGTACTCTCTGAAGAATTTCCGCCATGGTGCAGTGAAGTGGCAGATGAGGGTGTGCAGGTACTCGCGTCTTGCCTCAAGATGATCAACTCATGTCTGACTGCAGAAATGTTGGTTGAGTTTTCACAAGGCCTGTACTTCAAAGAAGACTTTCAAAGCCTGACTGAAAAAATTGTTGACCACCTTCTTTTGAGTCCGGAGTACAGCACTACAGTGAAGAAAATTATTGACACAGTTCACACTAACCTGCCATCACTGAAGATTCTCATTGATTCCATGGACCTTTCACAAGGTAGCCCTAGCACAAGACTTCAAGGCCTCAGTGCATGGCGCCACCTATTTGCGAGCCCAACTGGCTGCAACTTCATGGCCGCATGTCTGCACCAAGTAATGCAGTTCCGTTTCACATTCTGCCAAAATTTGCTAGTGCTGCAAGGACTTATAGTCGCTGCTGGACGGAACATGGATGCCTTGGACCGTCAGCTTGGTTTCATCAGGAAGAAACTTATTCCCGAGACACAGAGGCTTGTGCAGGCGTACTATGCAGCTCTGTGGGCCACAGAAGCCGAAGGTGGGCCTTTGTCAAATTCTCTTGAAGGAGGCATCAAGGTAATGTCCATAAGCAGCAGCGCTGACGGTTTTGGTGTCATCAGCCAGAATGCAGAAAAGTGTGGCCTTCTCTGGATCTTTCTGAGGAATGGAGGCGGGGATGCAGTGAGGCGACAACTGTCTGAAAAGTGCCCACTTGAGGCAAGCCAGATCTGGACTACCATCCTTCCATCGTTCATATCAGTGGTCGCAGAGCTTATCTGGCCATTGTCAGACAACTGTGTTTTCTTGAGGTCCCTGCTAGAGCTCAACCAGCATCTCCAGTTACAGGAATATGTCCGGCTGCTGACAGACTGGTGCACCAACAACTGGGAAACTAGGTCGTACCTCCTGGCCACCAGCTTTCTTGTGTGTCACGAGTACCACAAGGCTTGCATGCTTTATCAGAAGCTCGCATATGAGCGCGTTCCCTCAGAACCTTACATAATACAACAAATTCAGAGGATGGGGTGCGATGATCCACCATCCCAACAATCCCTGCTGCCGTTGTACTTTCTTCAAGTGATCAAGGCATTCACAGATGCCCCTGACTGCGTGATCACTCTCGCAGAGGCAGCCCTCAAGTGCACACATAAAGATGACCCTCATGTTCCTGTGTTGTGGTCGTTGATATTTAAGTACCAGCTGCAGCTGGGCCACATCATCGAAGCTTACCATGCCATGGTACAAAATCCCATTGCTGAACACCGCAGTGTCTGTCTGCAACAGTTGGTTATTGTGCTTTGCGAAAGGCGCCAGCTCTCAACATTCATCACATTCCCATTCAAAGGGGTTGAAAGCGACGTCATCTACATCCTGGAGGCGCGTGCAAGAGCAACAGACATTTTGGAACAGCACTGCTATGATGTTCTCTATTGCATGCACGTCAATGTGAAAAAGTATCGCAGAGCTGCATCGGCCATGTATGAACACGCCTTCAGACTCCAGCAGGAAGTTCATGGAGTAGAAGGTCTTAAGCGCCAAGAACTGTGCCTCCTTGCTGCCATCAACTGCCTGCTGCTTGTGAAGCCAGAAGACGCATGGGTTGCTATGCCACTACCAGTTGCCAGGTCGCCGGATCGGTCGCCAAAGCGAGACAGCACAGGCGCGGAGATTCCACAGGCACAAACAGCGAAAGTGGAGGTGATCCAAGTGGAAGACATGCGGCGAAAGTTGAGTCTGGTGCGCGCATGGCTTCTGCTCACAAACTCCAGCCGGGAGCCTGTAACTATGCCGCTCTCTCCTGAGGAAACGGTTCTTCTCTTAGTGGGCAGTGGCCACTTCAATGTCGCTATTCGGATTTGCAAACAGTTTTCCATGAACCTGGATCCTGTGTTTGAGGGCGTTGTGCAGCAGTGCATAAAGAGCTCACCCATGCAAACAATCCAGGGAGCTAGAGCCATCAACCCGCAGTGGATTATTGAGAACCCAAAGGCAGTGCTTGACATCCCCGGACAGGCGTGGCTCCTTCTTCACCACTATTTGGAGCAGTATGAAAGAGAGCCAGGAACAACTCGTTACCACCGCCTTGTTACAAGCAAGCTTTTGTGCAATGGCTATTCACTTCCACCTTGGCTGACTGAATCCTACAAGAAGCGGGATGCACCGGAGCTCTTGCGGCTTCTGATTGCCTATTCACGTCTTGAAGAGGCAACAGATATATCGGTTGAATACATCGATGCCGTGCTGGGAAAAGGAAAAGAGTACTTTGGCTTGACCTCAGCATTGCATGCAAGCTCTCCTCCCGTCTGGTTGCCTCACACAACTTTCGACCGCCTCCTTGTGGCACTGAAGAGCTCGGCCAACATGGAGAGCCAACACCAGAAACTGAACCATAAGTTGAAGGACTACTTCAAGACGCTTGAACGTGTGTCGTTTGCAATGCGAAGGTGAATGTGTGATTGTGTGCTTTTGTATTCTGTGAAATAGCGTCACCCCATATAACTTTCCATAAAAGTGTATTTTTGTTTAATAAACAATTCTTTTTTTGTTACCTTCTTAGCCCTGCATATTGGCATCATATACGGGGCATTCAATTTAACTTGTGCCAAACATTAATACAACAAAAGCACATACGCACTATGAGAGTGCAACTTATGCCGTGGAAATTGAACAGCACAAAAAGAGGGAGCACCAGAAAAAGGACACAAACGAGAGCGCTGACTTGCAACACGCTTACTCGTCAAAACAGCACAATATGCACTGCATAGACTACAACAAAAGAAAGCATGATAATGAGTAATCTTCCAGCATCAGTCACTGCATGCTACATGCTGACAACCATGTGAAAGGTAATTTTCACTGTCCAACAACGCTATGAAGGCCTACTCACGAGCATACCGCCGTCTAGCAATTCACAATGTTTCCAGGATTTCCAATGTTAGTAGTGTCCTTAAATATGCATGCAAAGAGTGATTGATGCTGCAAGCATAGGCAGGGTTTCAGGGATTCCCTCAAATCCTGAAGTCACTGCTGATCGTCTGCATGGCTTTATAGCAAACAAATATCTTACTTTGGGGCTCTGTGTAACTTTTTATTAGCAGCCTTTAAATGAGCGTCAACACCAACATTGGACGATAAACTTACTATAGCATAACATTCCCATGCTTACAAGAAATCCTGTGATAGGCTTTGACAGAGAACAGCCAACTTAGAGGCAATTTATTTGAACGTTTAGGCACGGGGACACACAGGTGACATGAGAGAGCTTTCTCTGCGTATCCTCATTCTTAGGTCCCTGCGGCCACCTAGCAAAATGGAAAATTTATTGTGTGTGTTCTGTTCATAAAGAATGCACTTAGCAATACTGCTTGACAACGGCTGTAGTAGCAACTGCAGTGGTTGGTCATCAAATGTCAGTACTCACACCTTCCCACTTTCCCAGCTACTTTACTGGATCCTTTAAACTGCTACCTGGTGAAGTTGTGAATTCTAGAAAGCACCACTCATCAACTAGCCCAAGGACAAACCGATCACCAGGCCCATACCCTGAGAAATTAGTACATTCCAGGATCCCGCGCTAACTGATATTGCGAGTGTGTTCTCTAACAATAGAAACGTGATGACAAATACATTGCAGCAAAACAGTATGACCAATACTACATCAGACATCTCACAAAGTGAAAATACCAACCAACCACACAGCTGAAAGCAATTCGCCAGTGTCAACCCAGTACGTTGACCTACGTGAGCTCCTTCTTTGCTGCTTTTGAATGACTTCATTACATAAGCCTTTCAGCTATTTTTCTTTAGCGCCTCTTAATGTGAAACTACGTCAAGTTCAGATAAGCTTTTTGAGGGTGCCTGTATGGCTTAGCAGCGATCATTCATAGAGGCCATGCCATGCCATTTTATGCATGGTGCGGCAGCTGACAATTTGTACATGCCCTCCTTTTATGGAACTGATAACTAGAGTTTCTGAAATGCTAGTAATTAGAGTTGGTGTTGCTACTTTCCAACCATACTACTCGTGGCATGCTGGGGCAACAGCAACTGAAGCACAGGTGGTGTTAAATTAGGGACCACAGTATCTGGTAAAACATTGAATTTCTGAGCAGTTTGCAATTACCAAACTCTTTAGTACCATGCCGTTCACACACTGTATTAGGACAGGCTGGAAATCTGTATGCCCATGAAATGTAAATGTAAATTTATAGCACATCTCATTCCCCTTGAACTTTTGATACTGACTGTATCAAACTACCACACACACACACACACAACTACAACAAGCAAATGCACTTCTTTGGGAGTTTGAGTTGGTCCACAAGCTTCAGGGTGCCAGAAGAATACCATGCATTACCGGCGAGAGAGATGATGTTACCTCATGGTGCAGAACTCAGCCAGGCGAACAGAATTATCAATGCCATAACAAAGCGTATGCCGCCGCGCTGCTAGTGTACATTTTCCACAATACCATCGTGAACATGTATTTGAAAAATGTTTGTCTTTTTCAGCAAGAACATTCGAATCCACAATGACGTGTCAATAATAGTGGTTATATGAAGTACCACACGATGCTACTGCCAGTGTCCAGTAAATGCCTTTGCTTGTACCAAAATGCTGTACATGCTAAGTCTTTCTACACCCGAATCAAACAAGATAAACACGATGTAGTCTTGCCGACCAGATAATCAAGTACAGGCATGAGGTAAGGTACACTTGTAGAGCTTTATTATTTATAATACTATTTACAAACAGACATTATCAAGTGTACCAGTAAGCAAAGTCAATGAAATATGTACATATCACAGTGTATTTTTGTGTGTGTGTGCGAAGCAAATGTAAAAAAAGAACATAGCCAATCCTTAAATGAAAATTTTAAGCTGATGGCAGTACACATGAAAAACAAACAGCTCCATGGTGCAGTGGTCTGGCTCGCAAAGCCAGCAACAAGTGACAATACAAGCTGCATACAATAATTTCACCACATAACTCTAACCAAATTAAAATGATTGTGAAAAAGAAGCACTTGTTTGTTGTTCATAACTGTAATAAGGTTTTTAGACAACAGCAACTGGAAATGTTAACAGGCACCGCATTTATGTTGTGTATTTCTATCCTTTCAACAGACTTGCGCATAGTCCATTTAAAAAGAATAATAAACTGAACCACAAGACACAAGTAATGTTACACTGAAAATGATAACAGATCGCAAAATCAGTGCTTCTTTGCTTGCCTAATTTTTGTACCATCTTGGCTAAGGAGTTGCATCAGTTTCCATGGAAAGTGCAGGAAAAGAAAGAATGTTATCCGCAATAAGTGAATTAATTTATGTACAATGCGAAAGGTGATGCCAGGTTCCTTTTCAATTGGTGTTCTCGGAACGCACGACTTCGTCGTACACTGATGCCCAGTGCTCCGGCTGTGTCCCCTGGCCCATGATCTGCACATACAAGCAGGTCTATTTGTCATGCTGACCTAGGCAACAACTATGCATGACCAGGACAAACAAGCACGCATAAAGTGACCATCATTAGCAAGTCCTCATGAAATTACTTCACAATGGTGCCAAGGTTGACAACATTCGGGTGTACCATGTGCCCCCAGTTTTGTTCCATATAAATGCTATCCCAGAATCACACCAAGTCTGCATGAACTCAACGCACTGTATGTAAAAATATATTATGCTAATGTCAGTGACTCTCATTGAATAAGAAACATTTTCATATTTGATATCACCCCACCACTCGAAGTCTAGTGGTTATAGCACTCGGCTGCTGATCCGAAGGTCGTGGGATCGGATCCTGGCCGCGGTGGCTGCATTTCGATGGAGGTGAAATGTTAAGGCCCGTGTGCTGTGCGATGTCAGTGCACGTTGAGAACCCCAGGTGGTCAAAATTTCCGAGACCTCCACTACGGTGTCTCTCATAATAAGAGCTGTTTTGGGATGTTAAACCCCACAAATCAATCAATCAATATCTGATATCACTAATCGAGTAACTGCCTTTCATGTAATGTCCCCCACAAGGAATCCTTAAGGTACTAATAAAATTACTAAAACAAGTTTTATTACATACTATTAGGCCCTTGCACATTTTCTCTTTTCATTACATAGGTTGATAGGTTATGAAATTTCTATGCCATGAAAGCATCAAACTTACAAAGTATTTTAACGTTGTGTAGCTACCAAAACCAGTAGCTACCACTAAAGGCTGCCGCTCCTGGTTTTCGTATACGCAGATAACTAGCGTAAACCAGAAGTCTTGAGTGTTTTGCATTGTGTCTTTGTATATTCACCCATGTAACACATTGTTCATTACCCGTATTGCATTTATATTTCACCCCCGCTTATTCAATCTGTACCTCTGTTGCGTTTCAGATGTGAAACTAATTCATTTGCCTATTGCGTAATTTGTTTTCTGTTTCACTTTTGTATTTCTCCCCCCTTACACAATGCCTCTGTTGAGGTCTGTAAGGTATGTGCAAACAAATAAATAAATAGATAAATGATGTCCCTTACACCCATTTGTCTTTTATAAAGAGGTTCGCCTTATAGAAACACACGTAGCAACATAAATAAGAAACACTGATGCAGCTATGGCTAACATTGCTAACAAGACAGAGTGAAAGCCATAACGAGAAGGAGTATCAAATGTTGGCCTAATGCTGTCTGCTCTGCTAAAGCAATTGGGCACAGCCCAATAACAGGACGCTTAAAGGCCAACGCTGGCAATTTTTTTAGGCCAAGGGATCTCAATGAAATTCATTGTGTATGTTCCTTGGCACACTTTCGTCATGTATGCAAGATTACAGGCCTGAGAGGTGCACAGATATTTTACAAATCAATTTCTGCTTGTTACCTCAAAGCACCCATCTGGCTTCCCACAATTACTAGCCACGTTGTGTGTTGACATCATCATAGGCAAAGCAACAGAAGTGATGGTAGTGCACGAGTACCATCTCAAAGGCCACGCCCATTTCGAAGTGCTTCTTGGCCATACCGCGAGAGGAAAGGCACGTGCACAGTTGTACCACACAAAAGGTGGACTGACACATTTGATGTCGCGTAAGGACAGCACTGCTCGCTTGGATATCGGTTTTGGTTTTGTGCTCTTGGTTTTGGCTGAGCAGTTCGACTATCACGTGACAATACCACCTTAGAAACATAGCATCGCTGCTATGTTGACATGGTAAGAAAATTGCCGGAGTTGGCCTTTAATGTGTAACCTCACAAGTTAGCGAAGTGTTGTGACTGGCCAGATTTTGCTGCTCGCCTGCTTTATTGTTTACGAAAACATATTCAAAGCCTGTATGGGACATATTCTGGCAATTCGGGCTGTAATCACTGATCTGAACAAGGTGCAGCTTAATAAATCTTGTTCTTGACATGCAGTAGCATACTGCTGGAATAAACCTTGCACAAACTTCCAGATTTTACAAAGGATACCTGGTACTATGTAATTGCTGTGACCAGAACTTGACAGTTTCTTTCATCATGACAGGACGCAGTATTAACGGAATAGGCTGGTGATGGTGATGAAACAAGCTTCCAAATTTTGATCCCAACAATGACATTCCGTGTATCTCACTCATTGTACAGTCAGCCAAGCTCGACACCAAAGCCACCGTGACACAGTATTGATGAACTATGCTAGCAACGTCATCGATGACAAAAAAAGAGCTAGTGCTTGTAAATGCGCTCTGATTTAGTTCCGAACAATCAAAACAAGACATACACAGAAAGCTGCCCTTGTGACGCAGGTCTAAATAGCATGCAATGATATACCATAATATATTATGAATCAATTTGTGCTAAAGGTCTTATGTACTTGCATGCCTCAACTTTTTTAAGCATTACAAGCTTTCTTGCTCTTGTGATGCACTTTTTTTCTTCTATTGGCAACACCCATTTTTGCTTGCCATCTCATTATGATAACGCTTTTCTTGCGTCCTATCTTTTCCTTTTATTGCCCGCGGTATTTGGAGTATTTGGTTGTGTAAAGTTCTAGCATTACACATCAAATACGTGTACAAACAAACATGACTCACTCAACATGCTTAAATTATGCTTTAAGCCATAGAATATTGTGACAGCACTCCTTGACAATGAAAGTGACAGTACCTTGCAGACTATTTCGAGGACGAAACGCTTCGAGATTTCCTTCTTTGCTCGCATGCCCCAGTGGTACTGATGCAATGGCGGGTCAGACCCAAGAATCACGGTCTGCTCGAGGTAGGCTTGCTTGACAAGCTCATTGCATATCAGCTTCCTCACGTCACCAAAGGTCGGATCTGTCACGCTGAAAATGAAAACAAAAAGCGCATCACATGCTGTAACACAGATGGCCAAAACAGCCAAGCATTTCTTCTCATATGCTTGGATATTAGGGCAACATGATCAGCAGATCAGCAGATAAAGAAACAAGGGGGGAAAGACTCACAAGGGAAGCACAGAGAGGCTAACATAGCACAGCCCAGTTGATTACCATGCATTAAAGACTGACAGATGTTGCTGAAAGATGACAAGGACAGAAAAATGCTCGTGGTATTGATCAATTCTAATGGCAGAGTCAGAGCTAGCTTTTCTGCTTGTCTCAGAGTGAGGGCAGGAGTCCCGTGCTCCAATGAGAGAGCCAAAAAGGATTCAGAGCAGCACTCGCTCCATGGAGCATGAAATGTTGCCCCATGATATCTGATGGAGTGAACCATAACTCCTCTTGATGTATTCCTTTCTTACACATTTATCTACTGCTGGGTGCTTCAATAGTCACAAGTTTTTATGCTAATGGCAGGCAGGTGACATGAACGAGCAAACAGTAAAAGCAAACGGCCGCATACAATGTGTCCTGGGTTACTTTTCATCCGTAGTACAGTACTATCACTTCAAAAGGACAGAAAGTTGAGCGAGTTGGTAACATTCCATAATCAAAAGAAGAGGCGTGCAGGACACGGACACAAGAAGAGCAGTGAACGATCCCGTTAAGGCCTCTGACCCTATCCGACCGGTGGTAAATTACTGTGTAGAACATAAGCTTCGACCTGTTTTATCCGATAAGGAAGGTTGTTTTGTAATAATGCCGAATAGCACTCTTTCAGATAAAGCCTCAGCAGCTATTGAAAAGAATTTTAGACCTGTGAAACTGAAACCTTCTGTAGTAAAACAACGAGCTGTCGATCTCCTGTTGAAACATAATCTAGATAAGGTAGCTTCCAGTGTTAAAAAGGCTAAATTGCTCACCTTAGAATTATTTTTCTCGGCGAAAACCCATAAGCCAGAAATTCCTTTTCGCTCGATTGTATCAGAGTCAGGGACTTGGCAAGTTTGTGTAGCTAGCTATTTGCAGAAGTGCTTAACATCCTTAAGTTTTCCTGACCCCTTCCGTGTACGTAATTCTCAGGCTCTAGTTCAGTTGTTAACAGAGGAAAATCCTGGCCACTGCACAGCGTTTAGCATAGATGTAGAGGATCTGTATTACTCGTTGCCCCATAAAGGTTTATTAAATTGCGTGAAAGAATGTATTCAAGAACAAGGGCAAGAGTCCGGTTTCATAGATAGATGCGGAGTTTCCACAGGTACCTTTCTAGAAATTCTTTCCATGTACTTAACGTCAACGATAGTTGGATACAGAGAAGGCGTGTTTGTGCAAAAATCAGGAATTTGTATAGGTTCAAAGGTCGCCCCTATTCTAAGTGATCTGTACTTGAGCAAGTTTGACTGCCGTTTAAAAGAGGCGTTAGGGGACCGCATCATCAGGGTATTTCGGTATGCGGACGATTACCTGGTACTTTCTAGTAAGAATGATTTTGAATCAGTCGTCACCTATGTAAGCGATCAATTTAAACTTAATGGAGATGGTCTAAGGTTCACGAAAGAACTACCGGAGAGAAACGTAATACAGTTTTTAGATATCTCGTTGTCATTTGAGCAGAATCACGTGTGTTGGCAGTATTCCCCTAGAGCATCTAAGCCGTTGTTAAACTTTGACTCCAAGCATTCCAAAGTAGTAAAAAACGGAATAGCCTTGTCCTGTTTAAAGTCAGCCCTATCAAAGTCGTGCGTGCACCGTTTGACCATTAGCTTTAATGCGCAGGTCGAGCGCCTTTTAGATGCAGGTTACCCTAGACTAGCCATAGCCACAGTAGCAGAACGTCTTAAGAAGTCGATTTCGACCGGAACTAAAGCTGTAGCAGAGAGTAACATTAACAAGAAAAAGGTCGTGAGTATTCCGTATATCCACGCAGTTTCGCACAGGCTTAAGAAAGTGGGAAGTAAATATGGGGTTAATGTTGTGTTTACGGCTCCCAATAAGTTAGGAAGGGTTTGTGCTGCCGTGCATAGAAGAAATGAGCAGATGGAAGGTAAGAAGCGAACAGATATCTGTCCGGTTAAGCACTTAGCCAAGAACAATTTCACCGACTGTCGCATGGGTGTGGTGTATAAGATTCCTTTTAGCTGCGGACGTTTTTATGTAGGACAAACCGCGCGTTGTATTAATCAAAGATTAATTGAACACAGAAGGTCGCTATCAGGTGGGACGCCGTCCAATCTATCCTTGCACTGCCAGGTCTGTAGCTGCATGCCCGAGTTAGACAAAACCGAGATCCTGTACAGGCATAGGAACGAAGATACACGTTTATTGGTTGAGGCCTGGCATATTAGTATTAGTGGAAGTGCATGCGTGAGTCAACCGTCGATTATCTTAAACAGAGAGGAGATAGAATGTCTTAGCAGTTGTCTATCGCGTAGAACGGCACGTGTAACAGTATGACAGGTGGCGCTACCATTCCGAGCATGCGCAGATAAGCTGTGTGTCTTCTTTCTTTTTCGCCTCTGTGCTGTGCTTCAGTTGTTAGTCGGCGTTCGTGGTGTTCACTGCTCTTCTTGTGTCCGTGTCCTGCACGCCTCTTCTTTTGATTATCACTTCAACTTTGCTTCAACGACATTTGTGCTCCCACCTCAGATCAATGCTGCTCTAGTCAGGTGCTTGCTCACAGAATTGGATGGTTGCTCCAAATCTGCCACTGGAACTCAACATGCCCAAAAACATACACGAGTTTCCATCGCTCAGCAACATCACAGGTGCACACTTAAAGGAATTCTGAAATCAAAATTAATCAATGTGTGACCTCAAAGTCGGGCTAGGCTGCCTCACAAATAGCTTTGCAGCAAAATGACTTTTAAAATACTTCGACTATAAGCACAATTACAGGCAGCAGTTAATGCGCTACACAAGTGGCTCTGTGCCTCCTTTCATTCAGACAGGAAAGCGGGAAGCTACACAGAAGTGTTGGCAATAAAACAAGGCCACATCCAGAGATCACGCTGCTGCATGTCATGTTAGTAGTCTCTTCTCTCTCTTTTTTTGCACAGGTACTGAATAAATGAAGGCAAACTTACTTGGGGTCAAGGGCATACGGCTTCAGCATTTTCCAAAGTAAATCTGCAGGAAAACACAAATGCAGCAATGACCTACATATTAAGCCTTTTGCCCTACGCAAGTGCATATGTGTTTTTGAGGTGTCACACATTTCAGAAGTGAGATGTCTCATGAGCATACAAGAACTGAAATGTAATCATCATCATCCTTTACTTATGCCCATTTTTGTCTACAGCATAAAAACGGCCTCTGTCAGAGATCTCCGATGAGTACCTCCCATCTTCCTACCAGATGACACCTTCCTTTATCTGCAACCTTGCTCATTTCGTCTAGCCACTTGATAGTCAGCCAGCACCAACTAGTATACTATGCATCACTTCCCTTGGCACCCATTCTACAAGACTGGCAAGCAATACCTAACTAGCACACCACCTGCTGTCTGAACTAGGTCCAGCCCAATACCACACCAATTATTTCTCTTAAAGGACAACTGCAACAACCAAACCTTAGCCCTCAAAAAAGCCCAATTCCACATGATGCAGACCTATAAGAGCCTCTGAGGAAAACTTGATGTTCAACACGAGCAGAAGCATCACTAAAAGCTTGCAAAAACAGTCAATTGTTGACACCAAACACAAGCGAAATTCTGCTACCACTGCTTGCCCAAAGCGACATGTGGCAATGGCAGTGGCATAAAACATGCAGCTTCTCGAGGGAGCTAGAAAATCTTTGAGGCAGCATGAGTGGATTTACTTATGTCATAGTGACAAGCAGCCGGTGAATAGCCTATTCTGCTCAGGTGTTGTTTGAAGGCTACTTACAAGATAACTGTAGTTGTACATGCGTGCTTGTCACCAATACTGAAATTAGGCAAAGTGAAATTTCTTAAATGTTTATTGCCACCAAGAACATCAGCTACCCCCACTTGCTTGATCAATACTGTTGTCTTTTATGTCTCTTTAATACTGCCTACCAACCCCCATTCTGTCAGTTGCTGTGCGGTCCACCTATGCAGCAGATCAGTTGTGGTTGGTGGCATTGGCGCCTTTCTATGCACTGCTTAACTGGCAAGGCATAGGCAGCTAATCTGGCAATTCCACCTCAAGTGACAGCAAACTGATACCCACACACTCTGGCAGAATTTCTCTAAGAGTGGATGACACTGTATGAGAACGCCATATTGTTCATCACACCACAATTTGTGCAATGTTGTCATCGGCAGTGACATATTAATTACTGATAAGTACTATCAAGTGCCACAGTACGATAAAAGCTCGTCAGTACATCCATCATTACAATGCAACTACTGTGAGCAACCCAGTAAACTTTTATAACAATGTCAAATAGACCGTAAGTGCAGAACTTGTCAGAGTTTGGTCAAGTCACAAACACAAGGATACCAAATGGGAAGGTCAAACATTGTAAAATTAACAAACAATAAGTAAAATGTGTGGATAGTTTTAGATGAGTGTAAAACAATACATAGTGCGAACGGTAAGCACTGTGCCCTTCAGCTCTAATGTGGACATACTGCCAGAAAATTTTTTAAAAAGGAAGACATACCTTCCCGAACAGCTCCATCATTCATCAGAACAAGAGCCAAGATGAGGATTATGAGACCCTGTCTTGCAAGATCTTTGTCACTCCTGAAATGTAAGGGACAATAAAGCATATCGTCAAACTCACAAATTGCATATGCGGACCGCACCTGTGTGGCAAATGGGCACATTGTTTACAAGAGGAAAATTCTAATTTCACAGTTTTTCAAACATCAGACAATAAAAAAAAGGAAAGGTCTTGAAAACTATGTACATATTGTACATAAAAGATTAGCAATATTCTCTGTCTATACAGGCACTCAAATTCTTAGAACAGATACACAAAATTTAGGAACACACGACTACCCTGAGCACAGAGCCTAGGTAAACTGCACTGCTGGCAGGAGTTACAGCTGTATTCCAAACTTATAACTTTTCAAATGCATTTGCATCTGGCCTGCCAGGCAAAGCATGACCAAAAAGCTGAAGCCTTCAGAGCCCCAAGGCAAACGAGGTCCCTTTAAAGGTAGTAAGCTGGCAAGCAAATAACAGGCAACATTGTGGAAATATTAACTGTGTCTACATCAGCATAAAAATTCCTGCACTAAATGAACTTTTGATTTTCCTTTTATCTTAATGCCACCATCGAATATTGAGTTGCACATTTCATAAAGTGTGGTTTATGAGAAATGAAGCACTGCCCCAGACAAATGATATGTGCCTAAGAAATTTGTTGGCAGTTCTTTACAGTATACAAAGGCCTAAAAAACAGCATATACCTCAAAACTGAAAAGCAAACAAGCCAGGAGCTGAGAAGCAAGAGCAGTTTATATTTGGTCCCTTATCCTCACTTGATATGACAGAATAACTATTTCAACAAATATTTTGCTGGCATGCACCTTGTTCAGCACCTGAAACAATATTTTCTGTCAGTTATGCACTTGGTCTGCAGCAAGAATGGAAAGTATGCTTGCCTTCGAAGGAATTGACTGTACTCGGACAGGTCCACTTTGTTGACGAGTATGACGGAGCCTTGCTTGTCATCAAGCTCTACCAATTCGTAACCAAACACCTGAGGACGAAAAAAAAGGACAGAGAGGTCATAAAAATGGGACCTCCTATAAAATGCAAAGAAAGTGATAGCCACTTTGATGAGTGCAAACTAAGAGCTGTTACAATGCTGCTGCAGATGCACCAAGAACATTTTTCTTTACCATAGGCATCATTACAGCCAGGGAAAAACAAGAAATGATTTACATGACAGCTGAAGGAAAAAAACAGGTGAGCAAATCGACGGAAGGACAGACAAAAAGACGGGACTTGCATGCCCTTGTGTCAATACGCACTACATTTTTTCCTTCAGAAGTCATGAGCCAACTAGCCCAACAACACACTTTTATTATGTGACAGTTAGAGCCTTTGGAAGGGGAGGGGTAACCTAGGGAAAATAAATGCTCAGATTCATATCAATTAGCGAGCTTCAATGTGCACCCGATCGTTACTAACTTGCAACATGTTTACAGTCATTATACAAAAATTGTAGGTGCAACTGCATCTAATCCTGGTGAAGGAAACTAAAAGTAGCTCCGAGGACATGGCTGCCCGAAGGACACAAAGTGGAAATTAGCAGCAGAGCATTTTCCGGCACGTTTACTGCACTTGTCGGCCAATATGTTAGCATCTGAGCTGCTCATGAACCAATTTTTCACTTTGTATAAGGCAAAATTTCTTCAAAACGTAGTACAAGATCTGTTGTCTTTCAGACCCTTTCAGTAACATCCATTTCAAGAAACATTAACATGGAGCACTCATTCATTTTAGAATGATAAATTGCTTTTTGAAGACCCTACTACGTATCACTAATATTGCAACCACACAGCCACAGGTTAACATAATACAAAAAAATGAAGGCCCTATTTCCTCTTGAATTTTGTGCCTAAGCCCCAGCACCTCAATGTGGGTGTGAGGTACTGGATCACAAAGTCTCCTTCTTTTTGCACTTTAGCCACACTGGTCCAATAAAATTTAAAAAATGCTGCAATATTTAGTCAACAACTATTTTAGAACACAATGTGGCTCCTCTTGACGAATAAGGATTAATGTAGTCCTTTGCAGATGCCATCAAAATCTATAACATTGTTAGGAATGTGGCTGCAAGCTGATGAGAAACTTACGTGACGTCACCACTTGAGGTCATTTCTTGTGTGTGTTTTCTGGTGGCTCGTCGAGTGTTACCTCACCGCAATAGTGGTGTGCTCAGTACTGTGGAGAGCCTACTCACTAACAAAATCAACTTTTACTTTAGCTGCTGTGGGCATAGTCCATCGAAGGCAAGACGCAACAGTGACACACGCTGCACAGTATCTCTTTTCTCCGTCTCTAATGCACAATTCCAATAAGCTGATACGACACACTAACAAGTAGAATGTCGAACCTCAGTCAATATTACTTTAGCATCTTTTCAAATCGAGTGTTATGTAAAACTCAAGATAGGTTGTCCAAGAAATTTCTGTTGCCATGCCCTTGACGGTGACACCACGTTACATCTGCCACCATGTTTACAACACTTTCAGCACTAAAGAGAAGCATCCACATCAAAGCAATGGCTAAAAATCTATCAATGCAGAACACTTCACAGTAATTAAGGTTGCTCATGTTTCAAACTTACATCTTGGAGTTTCTCTTTGGCAGCGGCAAGCACACTTCGCATCACCTTTCCACTGTTGTTCAGTACGTGCTTCTGTATGTCTGCAAAGAACAAGCATATGTCAGGTGTTAACACTTGATAAAATACATAACACATATGGCAAATAACAAACTCCACACAAGCTCACATGATACAAGAAATATTTGTCATCAACTGTTTATAGCACAAACCTACAAATGAAAACCCATTCGAGTTTCCCAGAATAAAAGTTGTGCAGCTGATTGAAAACTTGAGTTTGTTTAAGGTTTGAACCCAGGACCAATGTCTTTCAGGTATGGTCGCGCTCGAGCAGATTTAGTTGACAACTCGGAGCACGGGGTACCAACTTGGTATCAGAAAAAAAAAAAAAAAAAAAACTTTCGCAGTTGAACAAGGTTTCCATTGTATCTACGGGCAAAAAACTTGTGGACGCGTTCCTTTTTCTAAATGCGTGCCGTAAAAGTAGGGCAAAACGAGAATTGTTTGACCACTGGAACCCCTGTTAGTTTCGCCTTGGTACAGTAGAAGCAATAACCGGTTATAACTCTGCCGTTTTAATTCGTTGACAGAATGTACAGCTGCGACACGTTTGAAACCATGCCGTGTAAATGGCGTTTCGGTCACAGTTATACATGTTCTGCATAACCACACACTCACCTTTCTTCTTGATGCCTTCCTTGTGCTGGTCCGAGATCAAGAGGTAGTAGACGGTGTCGTTGACCTTGAAGGAACGAGAAATGTGAAATTTACGTTCGCGAACATTTAACATCCACACAAAACTACCTAATGCAGATCAATACGATACACGTTAGCTTAATGCGGATATGCACATGTCAAAGCATCATCAGATTAGCGATGGGAAAACAAAGCGCTAAATTGACGTTTCCTTACCATACGTTCAAGATCCTCCGTTGAAACACTGGATCCACCTTTTTCAGAATCCCCACGTCTCTGTAGTATGAAAGCGGAATTCGTAGAAAACCAAATTGATGACAAAAAGCAACATTACAGGTAATGCCAAGTGCGTCGGAGTATAGGTGGCTTACCGAAGACGACTGCGAGGACTTCGAGGACTGCGAGAAGCTCAACTTTGATTGTGTCAGCCTAGAGCGTTTCTTCGATTCTGCCATCTCGAATGAACAAGACGAACCAGTGGCTCAGGTAGCACAGTTTCTTTTTCTGCACGTTTGCACGGCTTTCTCAGTTTTCACAAGCGTTCTCAGCGCGCGAATAATCCGGATTGGCTTTGGAACTGGCTATGATAGGCTAGTACAAACCGTCGTTTATGGCTTCGATCGAGACTGGCTACGGCAGTTGATTCTGGCTATTTCGAAGGCGTGCAGCCGCCATAAGGCATAGCCTCCGAGAGTCGTCTTTGTTGGCTGTAGTATTACAGTAACTCTAGTTCGCGGACTAAGCTGTCGCTATCTTCAGGTAGGCCCAACGCTACGTTGCTCTCAGCCACCGTAACTCTTCAGTGCGTTCAGGGCAGGGCGTATATCTATACTATGTCTCACTAGTTCCGTGCAGCAGAGCCAAGGCTACAAGGCCATCTAGTGCAGAATTCTTGCGAAGCGAGACGAAATGCCGTTCTTCGGACTAGCAGCTGCGACTTTGTTTTGGTTTGTTTTGACCTGAAAGTCTGGCGCAACCCATAACGGGGGATCGGCCACGAATCGCGTGGCAGGAATGTGAGCAGCTGCGAGCCGCTCCCGGCCCCACATCTTCCTCCTCCTTCTAAGGCTGCCGCTCCCAGTCAGCAGAGCCCATCAAATGTCCAGTTTCGGCGTGAAAACTGGACATTTCATACGAAAGGCTACGCACCTGCTTCCTCTTGAAAGATGAGCACTTCGAGGAACAATGAGAGTGACACGTGCGTGCCTATCCCAGTCAAAAAAAAAAAAAAAAGGGGGGGGGGGGGAATGTCAATTGGTCCAGCCGGACATACCACATAGAGTAGCTATTTTAACAATGAGAGTGACACGTGCGTGCCTATCCCAGTCAAAAAAAAAAGGGGGGGGGGGGGGGGGAATGTCAATTGGTCCAGCCGGACATACCACATAGAGTAGCTATTTTACTCTATGTGGTATTTTACTCTAGCAAAGGGGTCACAAATGGAATGAACCGGAATCCAACTGGAGCGCTAAACTACAATGGGACAGTCCAACTGGACTTCCATATGCCAACTGGCGTAGAATTTTCCATTTGGCGTCCCAATCGGAATACTCGTGGTTCAGTTGGTTGCACATGCGATCTGGAACCCATTGAGACAGCCGTTATCCTATTGGAATATTTCGATTGCCCGAGTGGCTGCACGATTCCAGTTGATTCAACCTTTTCGAACATCGGAATGCTTGAAGATTGCCGAGTCCGGTTGTTTAAGCTACCGAAGAGTCTTTGGGCAATCCTGTGGGCCAGGCTTCGCTATAGCTTTTCAAACCTCTTCTCTGTAGACGCTTCTTCGTTTCACCTACTATCCTACTCAATACTACCGCCGAGGCAGCTCAGCAGTTACGATTCCGCGCTACCAAGCAACACCGTGTTCCATTCCAGGCCTCGCCGGCTGCATTTCAAAGGAGACGAAATACAAGAACACCCATACACGTTGAACAATCCCAGGTCTTCGAAATTAACCCGGAGTCCACCGCTATGGTGCGCCTTATCATTACACCTTATTACTGGCAAGAGAAGCCCCACATGAATTATTATTGTGAATACTGTTACATTAGCCTACAGCTAACGCAACGGTGCGCCGTCGCCAGGACAGCGGGAAGGAACTGCGCCTGCTTGAAGAGCTAGTCGCGTCACTCTGAACCGCATCGACAAATTTCCTCCAGCGTGTTCTAGCCCGGGCTGTACATACACATGCGAACCCTGGTTGAATGTTATATTGAACGCCCGGACGTGGACCGGACACAGGCTTAGCAACAGGAACCCGTGCTGGACTTGGTCAAGCCCACCCGAGCTCGGGCCGGGCTTCTTTAAGCGGGCTCGGGAAGCGCCCAGACCGCAAACTGCAGCGTTCTAGAAACAAAACACCAGAACGGGTTAGAGCAACGCCACCTAGAAAAAAGGTGGCGTTGGCTAGAGGAGAGTCTAAAGAGCGCCAAATACAAACAATATGTGACGCATGGAAAGAAGGTCACAGACGTGCCGGACACACAAACGGCTGATTTAACCTCACTGAGGTTTTCTTGCATAACGACTGTTTTGTGTTTGACACCCCCGTTTGCAACCTACAATCACCATCAATTTCTTATGTGCGCGCACACACAGACATTTCGAAGTAAACGCAAGCCTGTAAAGCGTGCTTCTCCTTACAAGGACCCTTATAGTTAAGAAGCCAGCTTTCAGTAACTACATTAACGAGCAACGCCGTTACGCACTGATGGTTTCTCATGTGCGACGAACAAGGCCCTGGTGTTAGTTTTAACAAATTACTTATGAACGGTATTTGGAAACAATACTATTAGAACGCGATGCGCTTCACTGCAACATAACTGGCCCAATTAAGTGAACATGCGTTGAAAGCCTCGGCGGCGCGCAGCTTATATATGCTAAAGTTACGGCACTAAGTTCAAAATGAAAAAAAGAAGAAATAAAGGTTTGACTTTCCTCTTATTTACTAGTAAACATCATATTGCATTGCAGTTAACGTAAAGTAATAAAAAAGCGTTTTCTAATGGAAATTATTTTGAAGAATTTTTTAGTGGTCCCACCTTTAAACATGCTAGTGTTCACACCGCCCATGTATTAAGATCAACTGTGCGAGCCAATTTTGCCGTCATTCCGGAAACATACTCGCGGTACAACTGCCGCATGCCGTAATCGCGTCTGTCTCTCTGCCTACTCTCCGAACAATGGACCGCACTGCAGTGCCAGCTTTGTCTTACAAACAAGTAGCTCGCAGGGGCACTGCAGTTTAGTGCCAACGTCAACAACAACAAAAATATCGCGGTGCACACATCCAGTTCCGTCTTCCTCTAATTTCAGACACAAAGGCCTCATTCCAGCAGTGTTACAAACGCTATACAACAAGTGCGACTCTTCTACGCTCCGCCTCAGTGCGTCTAGACAAACGGGCGGGGAAATGCCGAGCATGCCGGCAAAGCATGTGCGCTTGCTACACGTTGATTCGCAACCTGGCGCCGCGGAGGTGCTTACGAAACGGCAACGGAAATCGCGGTACGACAGGTACCTCAGGGATCTTGATAGAACGACAAAGAGAAACAGTACGTATAGTTCAAGCTAAAGGCACCCGTGTGAAGAAGGCGACGGGAACACTGAGGAGGGGCGGGGTGAGGGGGAGCCACTGATGAAACCCGTGACGTCAGCTGGCAACGAAGAACACTGCGGCCGCCTATAAGGAGGTAAACAAAAGGCGCCAAGAGTGCGGTGACGTTCGTCGCAGGACGGAAATGGCTCGCGAGGAGGGAAGCAGGAAAATATAGCAACACGACGCCGAGACGAAGTGCGGACAGGTACACAGCGCTTTCCTCGGCTTCTCTGAATGAATGCAGCAAACGAGGTAATCAACGAACGAGACAACGAGGCGAGGCTTACACTGTCGCACGCTTGCTATACGCTACACATCCAAATGAGAAAGGTCAAGGGTTGAGGCACTGTGCTCGCACGTCTGAAACTCGCTTACGCTCTGCTCTCCCTTTCCATACCCGAAGAGAGAGAGAGAGAGAGAGATTAAAAAAAAAAGATATGCTAAGCATGCGCTCTCGGAGCTGATTTGGACAGCGTGTGAAACTTCGAAAACCATACAGAGGCGTTAATTTTCCTTTTACTTCCAGCATAAGATTGGAAGATAAATGAGGGTGGGGGTGTGGCCGATGTTGGTCAGTGGTGGGAGGGGTGGATGTAGTTAGGCCCCCACTCCTTACTCCCCTCTGAAATTGTACGTATGTATTTGCACGTTGCATGTGTACCATAGGTCCTGTGCGGGCTTCAACGCAACCGTGGAAGAAGACCAAGCTCGTAACAATTGAATATGCCTTCGCATACATGCCAGGCCCGTATGCGCAATGCTCGCCCTTTCGACCGATAAGCCCTCCTTTCACTTATGCGTCCACACGGTTCACAAGTCCCGAATAAACGCACTCATTAAAGAAATTCATCGAGGATTAAAATTTCTTGTCTTGTCAGACGCTTGGAGCCTGACATCGGCTTTTCTCAATACAGACATAGAGAGCAAACAGAGAGCAAAAGAAATACCCCCCCTCCGCTGACCCATTTCAAGAACATGAAGGAGAGCTGCGTCGGCTGTCTTGGAACCTGCCAAAATAGTTTGCAGCCAGATCACTCGATCAGGTCTCGGGAATTCTTGAGGTTTCTGCCATTCTGCAGTCGTATCTTCACCGGTATACGCTCAAGTTATGACACACTGTACAAATGTAGACGAGCGTGGAGGCACTGAAATGTTGCCCGTGACAGCTGGAACATTGGTTGCAGAAAAAATGAAATTGAAAAGAGACAGTGCAGAGCAAATCAAACGGGAAAAATATAGAGACAAGTCTAGAGAACGAGATGCCGCGGGACGATAAGGAATTTTGGGCACCGACGGCTCTGGCAGGGAGCGGAGGACTGTGATAGAGAGCAAAGAAAGAAAAAAAGAAACGTCATGCACTGAAGAAAGAAAGACGAAATAACCAAAGAAACATGTGAGAGAACAGGCTTACAGATACGTTGTCGCTGGATAAATACAGAAATGTGTAATAACCGCGCGCGCGTTTGTTTGTGTGTGTGTGTGTGTGTGTGTGCGTGCGTGCGTGTGTGTGTGCGTGTGTGTGTGTGTGTGTGCGTGCGTGCGTGTGTGTGTGCGTGCGTGCGTGTGCGTGTGTGTGTGTGTGTGTGTGTGTGTGTGTGTGTGTGTGTGTGTGTGTGTGTGTGTGTGTGTGTGTGTGTGTGTGTGTGTGTGTGTGTGTGTGCTGAACGCTACAAATAAAACGCCCGATTGGCAGCGGGAGGTCGGCGGGAGGAAAGGTCCCGAGCCTGCCAGATGAATAAACAAGATAGAAAACTGCTGATGCAAGGGTTCTGGGCACAAACAAAAACATAGATGAACGAAAGGAGAAGAGACAAGTGTGACCAAAAAGAAGAAGACGCAGAGCATCGGCGCCCGATGACCCGCTAAGATTAAGAAAGTAAATTAGAAATAGAAGTTTACTGGCAAAGTATAGAAGAGAGAAAGTGAGGCATGGAAGAGGAAACTAACAAAGCATCACTGGAAAGGATGAGGCCGTTCGAAATGACGTCCAATTAAGAAAGCGTCAGTGAAAGGAAACAGGTTGTGCAGATATCGTAAGTGTCTTTGTAAGAATTCGCAGTTAACATATCTGCTGGTGTTGCTCAATGTAAAGAGCGTCTGCAAGTCTAGTAAACATGCTTGTTTGTCGGATAGGACATGTCATAGCTGCTGTGGTTCAGTTTTGGCTCTTACATATATACGTCAACACTGAAATGCGTGTGCGCGAGCGTCCCTTTATACTTCCTCACGATCTTAAGTACTTGCGCTGCTAGTAATCGAACGCACGACCTCAGTGGACAGGTTTCACAATTTCGCGCACTCTGCGGTAATATTTCCAGCTGATTTTTTTTCTTTTTTTTTACTTGATGAGCGCATGAAAGGAGGCCGATCAAGTACAGCTGTAGTTACACTGGTTGGCATCCAGTACTGCGAAGCAACTACAGTTTTATGGTCCCTAGTCTTCAAAATAGCATAGCGTAGCAATCTTGGCGAGTTGGTAATGCTTCATCATGAAACACTGCAGACACACATACGAAGGCATTGGGAAGAAACTAACGACGGCTCCCATATCGTAATTTCCTTCCCTGTGTCTTCGTGTGTGTGCACCGTTTTATGACAATGATCTTTAGATTTGAGATTTAGTTTATTTCATCATAATCGATACAATTATAACAGTTAACAGGCTGAACAAGAAGAAAGAAAAAGAAAGAAAAAGTATCATTTATGGTGAGGATGGCAGGATAAAAGCTGCAATATCTGCGGCTTGACAAGCCCCGCCACCCCGATACAATACAATGGCAGCAACGTGCGGTACAGAAGGCGGTTAGTTAAGGTAAATATTTGCGCTCACATTGCAACAATGAAGATGTATTTCCACACTACATGTATTCCACTCAACGCTCATGATGTATTTCCATTAGAAAACAAGACATTAGAAGACACCATACTTGAAATAGAATTTTTAGGAATTACACGAAGAGTATAATCTGTTAGCTTGAAATTGTTTAGTACATCTTCCGAATACTTTTCCAGCTACTTCCCGAGACGAGCACGCATGATGCAAACGTCGAGCCGTGGCCAAAGCTCGTTATCCACCGTATACTTTGCTTCCCGTCCCTTCAGCCCACACCCAGTCGTTGTGCAACTTCGTGCACCCATTGTTGTGGCAGTGTTGTGACACATGATAACGAGGTCAGGCGATGAGACCTCGAGAGCAGGCATTCGTCACAGGGCGTCTTATGGCATGCGCAACACTGTGACGACAGCCACGTCGGTGGCATGGGTTGGTGGGTGGGTAGGGGGAAAGGGGGGTGGCGGAGGGGTTGTCTGAAAAGGTAGGGGCGGTAATGGAGCACGCGGGGGGAGGGGGAGACGTTGATAGAACGAACTCCAAAGCGGCGAGGAAGTCGGAAAGGAAGGGGAAGGGGGGAGGAGCACCACGCAGCTAGGAGCGCAGCGAATTAAGGTCACGCAGAATGTATCCAGAATAAACAGGGAGGTAAGCGGGCGAGTCTCTTCCGAAGGAGAGAAGGACAGAAGAAACACATAGTATAACGAGTGAAAGGGCGTGCAGTCATGCAATGATGGTACGATTCTGTGTAGAAGAACAAGAGCAGGATGAAGAAAGGCTAACAAACGAGAACTTGCCCGCACAGATACAGAAGGAGGCGGGAGTCGTACTTTTGCGTGTGTTTGTTAGAGGAAAGATGCAGAAAGAAGGAAGGTACTAGCGATGGCGGAGTTAAATGATGCTTGCGGCTATGGTTCGGTGCCAGGAACACCCCTCGTGGTAGTGATCCAACGAAGCCAGGGATACGGCGCGGAAGGGGGAGGGAGGGAGGAGAGTACCTTGGGGCGAGAGGGATGAAGGACTGTCGTCCGTCGACGACAACACACGAAGCAAAGTGTTTCCGGAACGACACAAACACAGAAGCAGTGAAGACCTCGGGCCGAGACAACAAAGCACTTTCTCTAGCATCACCGCAGCGAGGACACTATCCGGGTACCAGCCGCGAGGAGCTACACACGGGTCTCAGGAGCGCAGGATGGACCGAGAAGCGAGCAGCTTGGTGATAAACTACGCCATTCTCATCATCCTCCTGCTCATCTTATGGGTACTCTACACGGGAGTGAGTTTTCGACCATTCGCTTTCTTGTTACCATCTCTCTTTCAAATAACCGTTTGTACACTCAAAGGTGTGAACAACATAATAAAACCATTCTGGTTTAAAGCTGTGCGAACTCCTGAAAGCAGAAGCACTAATTGTGCCTGCTGTTTACCCAACGATATGTATTTTACATCCTTTGCAAGAACTATTCGCGGCTTCAAAATATGAAGCAACAGTTCGCACACTAGAGTGGCTTGCATTCTTGGCGGGTCGTGCTATTCCGGCACGCTGTATTCGTCTACGTGTGCTATGCGTTGCACATTTTAGTTACATTGCAACGAACAACTTGTTAGCTACATGACAAACACTAGCAAATCAGTTCTGAGGTAAACCGTAATGCTAATGGCAGTACGAGAAAGAGCCAAATATTGACATTCACCTGCCCCGGGAAGGCGGTGAGGTCTGGTTCGAGTCACGGACAAGGTCGAATTCTTCACCAACTTGGAAGCGTTATTCCTGAAAGATACCCCGCACGGATTTCATTTTGGAATTTCGACATGTGGATGGGCGTACGACAATTATGTTTCTCTTAACGAAGAACGGCAACATCAAAGAACTTCGTACGAGCAAGTTACAAGAAACGTCATAAATTTAAACGCTTTTGTTTTCACTGCTTACCATTTCTCTTGCATCAATGTTGTTTAGGTAAAAAGGCGAAGGTGACGAAAGGAGGCGACAGCCTTTCGGGTGCAACGTACATTATTTTGTGGCTGGGCTAATCGTACACCGTGAGACAGTTTGTGCAATCCCGCTTAATACGTTTTTCGGTATAATAGAACAATTTAGTTTGTGCAATCCCGCTTAATACGTTTTTCGGTATAATAGAACAATTAGGAGCGTGTGAATATTTGAATGTTTCGAATATTCGTCGGATGTTATATTTTGAATATACGCATTCAATTCGAAAACGAGACATGCGAAACTTGATTTGATTATACGAGACAACGCGAATATTCCGCAAGATTGAATATATGAGCTCCGCTTATCTTGCCGGCAGTGACTGATCTTCCGCATTTACGGAAGGTTCCGAGACCGGCAATGAGTGATGATCTTAGATACAAGCGACGAAGAGGATAGGAAAAAGTGTGATGATCATGATAACATATACAGATTAGGAAAATGTGCGTAGTAAACGCTCGCGATATATTCGTTTCACACCAAAAGCTTCAAAGTTTAGAAGCCAGGTGGCAGGCTTTCCTGCGGTTATCACGGGACAAGGGCGCATGACTACTCACAACCGTTAATCATACAGGTTTCGTTCAAAACTTTCACACATGTGCGTTCGGAAAAACGAATGTAATAGTTGTTTTCCTCATTAGATTACGACTGGGTTCAACGTGTTGTAAGACCTCGACAGTCCGAACTATTGTCAATTAGCCTGTTACTGTCCCGATTTCCCAGTTGTTTCGTGATTCACCACTCTGTACAGCACACGTACGTGTTATCGTGACAAGTCGCTAGTAGATTTACCATCATCAGATGAACGCGCATGTCCTTAATGACAGAAAGTAAAAAAAAGTCACCTGTACGCATTTGAATAGGGCTGCGAAAGATGATGAGGTGGAGAATCATTCAGATACTTCCAATCAATCCACGCCTCCTAAAAATGTAGATTTTCTTGTGTGCTAAGCAAGCGAGTAAAAATTTCATTTTAGTCATGAGGTTGTGTGGCTTTGCCGTTAGGCTGCCACGAGCCACAGGGCCGGATTGGCGCCTTCAGCTCTCTAATAAACCTAGCCTACAGGTCATGCATCAGAGCTGCGCAGCACGGCCTCCCACTGCTCAGCATTATTTCCTTAACATGGTCCTTATCGTTATGGTCTTCAACTGTAGGGGCAGGCCCACATGGTGTGGAATAAATCCGCTTTTTTTTATTGCAGTGTCTACATGTATTTGCTTGCTGGTCCGGGTACCACCGTAGTAATAGGTAACGGGCTCGGGGTAGGTGTACCAAAGAAACAGTGTCTCAGTTGTGCACTCTTGATGCCCGCAACCGCTGCGTAATAGGAATATAACGAAACGCTCACACATGCTAATCAACCCGTAATGAGGGTACTTTTTTTTTCTTTGATGTACATTGTTAAAAAAAAATGCTGTAGCTGATTTGAAATAAACGCTGCGTATGTCGATGGATGGATTAGCCATGCGTGCATAAACGTATTTCTTATGTGCGTATTCTGTCGTACGGGCACACTCTGGACAATGCACATGCTCAGTCCGACCTTACTGTGTGTGTAGGGCATACATCTCGAGGACTCTCTCTCTCTCTCTCTCTCTCTCTCTCTCTCTCTCTCTCTCTCTCTCTCTCTCTCTCTCTCTCTCTCTCTCTCTCTTTGCATTTATTATACACAAGTTACAGTTGTAAACTTCTGTTGGCTGCACTGTGTTGTAAAATTAGGGACCAGAGAAGCTCGACTTTTGTAAGTTGAAACCATAGGAAGCCAGAAAGTGAAGGGGATGTTGGTCTGGCACTATCGCCTTGCTTGCTACTTCAGGAGTCAGGCGACGATTACTACAATACGATTGTCACCTACTGACAGAAACAATCGCGAGTACGGTCACGCCTATACGCCCACATAAATGTATAAGTATATACAAAGCAGTATTTTATAGTGCCTCGTCAATGCCTGTAGCCTTTCGAAATACTACAGCAGCGCTTTCGTGTTGCGTAGAGCACGCGTGGTATTTTGTCACGGGCCGAGGAACTGACAAAAGGAGCTAACATGTAGTGAAGCCAATGGCGACGTTCCAAAGAATGCAGCGCATTTCTCTCTCTCTCTCTCTCTGTGTGTGTGCGTGCGTGCGTGCGTGCGTTGTACATAACCAAAATGCTTGGCCAAACCCGGTGGTTGTGAAAAGCCATGCGATGGGCAGGCTTTAAAAATATTATTGATATTATTACGAGGCTTTAAAATTGCAACATGCCTCTTCCTTATATGTTTACTGATATTCTTCTTCGCTTTCGGATACCGGCGAACGTTGTGTATACAGGCGCTCTACTCGTTCAGCCTCTGCCAACAAAGCAGCACATGGCGGTCGGGCGTCTATTTGCGGCCAAGAAAGCTTCGTGAATAAAACAAAGCCGCTGCACTTAAGCAAAGCGAGCGTGAAGACGTGTTTACGCTGTTCCGGTCACGTCGCAGCCGCGGAGCTCAAGAGAGGCATGCGAAATACCTAGCCCCATGGGTGCCTTCGAGCTTGCTAGCTGTTCGGTCAGCTTCAAAAAAGGCGTATTTAAAGAGAGAGAAACAAAATCATTGTGCATGACATGCTGCTCCGGCAAGGCAGTTCCGAACGCTGAACAAATCCTAAATGTTTGTTGAAGGGTCAATGTACGCGCATTCGAAAAGGAAAAGGATAAGGTGAAATATCGAATATTGATTTAGTTTCTGTCGGTATGTTTCGTTTCGTATTTTTTTGAAGCGGATAGGATCGCACCGCTACCCCCCCCCCCCCCACACACACACACACTAGCAAAAAAATATATTTGCAAGCACAAAAACATGAATAGAGATGTAACTTTGAGCAAACATATCAGGCACACATTGACATCTACCGCAGATTTCAGGAAGACACTAACTATTAATATTTACCGAAGCTAATTGCGCACGCCTTCTTCCACCCCCGAGAAAAAAGGGGAAAGAAACTTTGTTGAAGTGAAAGTCGCTTCTTTCTTTTTATTTCGAAGGCTGGCTCCTGGTACCTGGCGGACTCTCCTAACTATATCTCGCAACCTGTCTATTCTATCGTTACGTATCCACACACTGTATGTTTGTGCACATATCTGAAATATTAGATGTTTTTATAAATTCATTACGACGTTATTTCGCACTTCAGTTATGAGCCCATTTTGTCCGTTTTCATATGGGTGCCGATCGAAGGCAGATTAGTGTACAAATAAATAAATAAATAAATAAATAAATAAATAAATAAATAAATAAATAAATCTCGAAGAGCGACAATCTCAAAAGATGTATTTGAATGCAGCTGCGAACGGTCATAATAATTAGTGTGTCGAGCAAACGGGCACGAAAGCCTTTAAAACTGTTGTCATCAGCAAACTAGTGAGAATTTTCATTACTTCATTATGCGTGTTTTTTATTGATGATCCAACTGAAACTCCTTCACTGTACATTTTGGTTCACTGAGAGCGTAATTTAACAAGCAATGACATGGGAAATATGGCGTTACGTCAGTTGGCAGGAAAGAGTAACTGACTGTCAACATGGCAACCAACATCTTTGTAATCAGTACACACTTCGCATCATAACCCCTCGTTCCCACGTTTCCCTTCGCATATTACGTCACTGAAAGTTAAGCATTTTATTTTTTCAAGAACGCGCTCGTAACAGCAGCCGCTAAGTTTACATCTCAACGGAATCAGGATCTACTACAGCCATGTTATCGCGTAATCAAACGGCTTAAGCTTGAACACTAAACGGACACTGCCCTCTTTCCTCTTACTTCTTTACTTTATACAGCTTGCTGATAGGGAAGGAATGCGACTTGCATAGTCGCACTTTAAACGTTCATAACGAACTCATTTGTATGCGCGCGAAAACATTCTGTTCCCACACGCGCAAGCTACTTGAGCAAGGCTGTTTTTCTTGATTTTGATTGACTTTGTGGGGTTTAACGTCCCAAAACCAGCTCTGATTATGAGAGACGCCGTGGTGGAGGTCTCCGGAAATTGCGACTACCTGGAGGTTCTTTAACGTGCACTGTCATCGCACAGCGCACGGGCCTCAACATTTCGCCTCCATCGAAATGCATCCCCCGCGGCCGGGATTCGATCCCGCGACCTTCGGATCATCAGCTGAGTACCATAGCCACTAGACCACCATGGCGGGGCAAGGCTGTCTTTCTTCAACCTACATAATAACATTCCGCCCTGAGAGCCGTTTTTAAGCGTCGTAATAAAGTCGAAGTCCGAGCGGAGCGATGCTATCCAGGTGTCGTAGATAGCCATCAAAACGCTTGGAAAAAAATAATAAGCCAGGAAAATCCAAACAAGAACGAAAGAGCTGGCGGCACACTAACGTTTCAGCCGTAAAAGAAAAAGAAAGATAAAATACACGAAGCAAAAAACAACGCGAGGTATGCAAGCACTTGCTGCATCCGCGCCCCGTTAAACACCGGCACGGCTTTCTAAATATTGCTCCCACGACCTCGGCTTCAGAACGAGGGGCGCTGCGGCAGGCTGGCGAGGCGCGCGGGGCTCTCTGGAAAAGACGTGCCGTCGCGACGCAAGAAGCTCAGATATGAGGAGAGGCAACAGAAATAGAGGTAAAGAAGATACACGTATACGCGGCCCGGCTGAGCGAAAGCGCGTGCTGAAACACGCGGGAAGTGCAAGAAATGAAACCGCTGGCTGAAACGCAATATAAGAGCTCCGGAAATGCCTGGCCCGAACGTGCGCCTGTTTCAACAACTCTGATAGCCTATAATTTTAACGCGATAGCGCTAACGCCTTAAGAATCTCGTACCGCAATAAAAAAAAAATCGGTGTCGGTGTGGGCGTCCGGAGGATATCATCATCATCATCATCTCTCTCTCTCTCTCTCTCTATATATATATATATATATATATATATATATATATATATATATATATATATACCAAAAAGAACCACGCCAGTCCTCTTCCATGGCGCAGGTACTCCAGTGAACAAAATTCAATTTGTGAAACTATAATATTTAAAAAAAACATCCTCAACTGCGATTTCGCTAACGCCTACATTCATGATAGCTCGGACTGCGATTCTGTTACAAGGAAAACGTTACTTCTGTTACGAGAAAACTTAATTATATTATGACGACCCCGCGACCTTGGGATCAGCAGCCGAGTGCCATAACCACTAGACCAAAGACGATAGGCAGCTACGTTGTGAATTAATAAAGGAATATCGTGCCATGACACCTGCATGTGACTCAAGACCATGGCAAGCGAATCAGAAGTCGGTGCGAACGGGGCACGATAACGCTGTCGCGTTCCACTCTTAAAGGAGGAGATTAAGCGCCCACCCAAATTTTCTTTTGCCTAAGGAAATAAAGTGGAATTGAAGTTATATATGCTTGCACGCGAGCTAAGGACCACAGCCAGAGCTTCTTTCGCGCAATTTCATTATACCCCATTGTCAGTAGGCGCGTACGAAGAAGCTTAATTGGTTCTGCGCGCTTACTGATAAGATATGCGTGCATCAGCGATGTTAATATTCTTCTACGCTGTTGCGTCCTGCTGGTTTATCAGCTTCCTGGAGCGCTCACGAGAAAATAAACCTGTTGGATAGTCTGTGCTCTTTCCCTGTAGTGTCCATCTTCATTCTTTTTCTGTGCATCATGGTGGTTCTGTCGCACAGTGCATCTAAAATTTCAGTTTGAACCAACTAGCTCGCAAGAAATAATAAATAAATAAAAACAAGTACACTCTGCGTAAAAGTTGTTTTTTGAGCCACCGAAAGGTTTTCAGAAACGCGCCGCCAGGCATAGGCGTACGCAGTGTGCCGCGTGAAAGAGGGCCAGTTCTCATCAAAGCCACCCGCCTCCCCCGTCCGGCCCCAAATTATATCTGCATTGCGCAATGACATGCAGTGCTAATGATGTCGATAATTAGAATAACTTACTTAAGAAGTCAGAGTTGTGCAGTTGCTTGTTCCTTAAAAAAGAGGGCGTATGAGACGTGTTTAACAATTTTCACAAAGTGGAAACTTACACACATCCGAAGTGTCACACAGACCTGTTGTGTAGAGAGACACCGGTTCTTTAGAGTGGGATATTGAGACTGGTAGGCTGATATTGGGTTGAACTGTATCCTGCCTCAGGGGGCTGTGACTCAACTAAAGCTATTTTGCTATTCTTTTAATGTCATCAGACATTTTGCGCCCTTCCCTTGCAGTCAAGAGCAAAAGGGGGGGGCATGACCCTCGTGGGCTGAGGCTTGGGCTGGCTGGCTTTTTCCTTCCTCGCTCATGGCCCAAACATGTGCATGCCATGCCGACAGGTGAATACGGGCGCAAAGCTCCCAAGTACAAATGCTCCACCAAGCGTAAAGGCAATTTCGCACCGTGTAACGAGAGTTGTGGATTGTATTCCGCTATCATACGATAGCGAGCATGTCAGTCAAGCAGGAAGACATGAATGATGTGGAAGGAGGAGGAGGAAGGAAACAGAAAGGCAGGGAGATTAACCAGAAAGCGTGCGGTTGGCTACCCTGCACTGGGGAAGGGGAAAGGAGGAATAGAAAGATAAAAGAGAGAAGAGCGAAAGAAAAAAATTCACAGCCTATCCACGGAGTGAATGATGATGAGTGGGCGAAGCTCGGGAGGTTCATCGTAGATCGTGCCGAGTTCCGGATTAATTTAGTTAACGCGCACGCTACGAATCCTTATGGTTCAACTACGCACAAGTGAAATCTCCCACCGGCACTTCATTGCAAGTCAAGATCCGGTGCCTATATATATATATATATATATATATATATATATTATATATATATATATATATATATATATATATATATATATATATATATGGGTGGCCGGTGAACGGTTCTCCAGCGCGAGCAGTCGGTATTTTTCAATCAAGAAACTCGCTAGAAGACGCTGCCTGCGTCAAGCTTGTCTCTCGCGGGTGAGGGCGCGTTCTCCTTCTTTGCGAGCTGGTAGAGCGTTCATCGAAGAAAGAGCGTTTCCACAGTCAACGCGCGCCTTTCGCTCTCTCTCTCTCTCTCTCTCTCACAAGACAGCAGATGGAAGAGTGAGAGAGCTCGCGCGCCGGGAGGCACGCGCTGAGGGCGAGCGCGAGCCTCCCGGCGCGCGAGGTGCCTACATACATACTACTACAGAGGACGGAACGACCCACACCCTAAGGAGCTTCGCCTCTAAAAGGTGGCCGGGGATGGTAGATAATGCGCTGACGCGTAAGATATTGCGCTGGTACTCTGTCAAAGGCGTTCACACAAGCCCATCGCCCTCAAGAAACAAAACAGTGCTTTCACTGCCTTGTGGGCCGACGGGCGATGGCGACGAGAGATGGCGACGAGCGATGGCGATCTAACGATGCCGAATGATGTTTTGGAAAGGGCTAACATCGGGAACCTCGTAGTAGTTCATTGCCGGGATTGTGGATGGTGACGTCAGTGCAGTCAGATACGTGTACTCGCGACAAACATAGAACCGCACGTGAAACAAGACAATCCCAAGAAATCTTGGAACGTGATGACAAATGTGTCAGTGCGGTTTTGCTTGCTCTTATGGGCAAGGAGTGCAAGTTCCTAACACAGAATCCGCTGATTGAGATTTCGTGTACCTCATCTTCACTGTTATATTCCTTGTTTCCCATGCGATATATATATATATATATATATATATATATATATATATATATATATATATATATATATATATATATATATTCTACGTATCGTTTTTCTCATGCAGTGTAAACAGCAATTAAGTCAGTACTAATTATCAATCATTGGTGAGGCGCCACTACCTGCGCACTACAGGCGGTCGTTAAAATAGTAACAGTTTATTTCCCGAACAAGTTTGTACGATGTAGAAATAAAAAATGCGGCTTACAAAATGTGCCAATTAAAGCAGCTTGACTAGCCCAATGCTCCAGCGTTCCGGCGTCATCGAAAAAAAAAGATCATGCTTAACAAAAAGAGCTATGCTTTAACAAGTTTTGTATATTTCGTACACGTGCAAACAAATTTAAAAAAAAATGAAAGCGAGCGACCGCGGTGATCCATTTCAGCAGCTGCTCTCTGCAATCGTACGGCTGGAGCAGTTCGCCCTAAGAAACAGAAGCACCGTGCACGCCATCACTCTAAAATGTATAATGAACTAGCCGGTGTAAAGACTCACAAACAAGCGAAGACGGCGCACCTCCGCTCCTCTTCTTCAAATAGCCCAGGCTCTCATCTCGAGACACGTAGTTGAGGTGAAAATGAAATAATAACGGCGAGAAGGAGGGAACAGCTAAAGAAAAGAATAAAAATAAGGACAAAGGTGAAAAGAAAGAAAAAAAAAGGGGGGGGGGGCTGAGAAATGAAAGACAGGCGAGACGTTGCGATGGGACGCCCGTGTGAACAAAAAAAAAAAAAAGGTGGACATAAGAAAAAGCGTTCAACTTACAAGTGGCGAGGGAGCGAGCCTTCCCCTTTCACTGTCACAGACCAATCATACGAGAGAGATGAGAGCGCTCGCGGGAGGAGGCGGCTTGTGCGAGCAGGGGCAAAAAGAAAGCCTGTCTGAAGCCGGGCGATGGGCCAATCGTATTCCCAGATCGCCAAAGAACCCCCTCAAAACACTGGCCTCGTCGGGCACTCCGCAGAAACGAGCCTCGACGCACCGAGAGGTGGAAAGGGGAGGCCTAGCATCTCCTCCGGCGGGCCTGCCCTTAAGTCGGGCGCACTTTTCGAAGCTGCCGCATCCACTGCAGCGATCGACTCCCGTCCCGTCGGGCACGTTCTAGTGGAACACCCCGTGTAATTCGCAGCCATGGCAGGAATAGACTCACGAGAGGGACAGAGCTTATTCATCAACTACCTCATTCTGATCGTGCTCCTGCTCATCCTGTGGGTCCTCTACGTCGGAGTGAGTACACGCACAGCCTCTCTTTAATTTCATACTTCGGAAATGCGTATCCCGAGTCTTGTGTTCGCAGTCGTGCTTTACTGATAGGCTCCACTGATAATTTCCGATTTAAGACGGTTGGTTATGGCAGATGGACTGTTCTTGCCAGTGTCTTCTTTCTTTATTACTTTTTTTTTTCATTCGCGCACTGCATAGGCTTCGATCGCCGGCTATGCGTCACTCCCGTTCGAACTGAGCTTGTTCGCATTTTCGCGATAGGAATAGGAGCGTTTGCATCGTTACCTCTTGAGTAATTTAGTGAACAGTCACACGTAACTTTAATCACTACCAAAGTACGGGAGCTTTTCCCGCATGCCTTTTGCACACACGTCAAATAAACGTGAGACAGCCTGGTTCAAGCGAGCCCACATGATCTGAAAACTGCAATGCGAAGGCATTGCAGATTAAGGAACTAGAATAGGCAACTACCGAGTCAGTGACTGCGATAAGGTGATCCGTTACATTGTACCCTTCTGGCGTCTCCTAGCAAACTCCTCAAACAACCGAACGTGCTTTTACATTAGCAGTGTTCAGGTACGGTCTTTATTTGGGTTCTTTTCGTTTTTGTTACTCTATAAACAGATAAGGTCAGCCGGGACATAAAAGGAGTATTGTGCTTCGTGGAACCGATTATGCGACAAGATTCGTTTTTGTCATTTAATGGAAAAGTAGCGGGCAATGTGCAGTTTTGAAAATATGAGATGTGAGTTTTTTATCAGATATCGTCCGAGGAACGTCTAAATGTAGAAACTTCTAAGTGCAAGGAATGCCGACAGAATAAGACTGGCACGCGTGAGCAGTCAGAACGTTGCTCTCTTGCCCAAGCTCACCGGCGACTAGTTGCAGTCTATAAACACGTGCGTGAAGGTATAGAAGCATAGCATGGCACAGGAACGCTAAAAGTAATGGACGATTTTTATCACAAACTTGCATTTTTTACGTCCATGCATCAAACGCCAACGCAAATGATGCAACTCGATAAACGTCGCTTCAGGTCCCTTCTGGCCTACAGCTGTGGCCAGTAATTGCGTGAACACACGGAAGCGAAAAGACGATATGTACGATCCGCAGCTTGCTGCGTAAATCGTGACCCCAGCAACTAGCTTTTCAATAATGAACCCTGCGGTGTAAAGAAATCATTTGTTCCCTTTGCCAATGCCGACAAGCTATAGTATACTATGCGCAACAATGCGCAAACCTTGAACATTGCTTATACACTGTTTCGAACTGCTTACACACTGTCATAGCAACACGGTTTCGCCAGAACAATCGCGAACATTTCATGCGGGGCAGATGAGGCAAGGCGACACAAGCCTTTGCTCTGTCATTCTGTATACCAAAAAGCCCAAGTTGCTCTTTGCATAGTATGCAAACTGATATAATATTCAGGGCAATAGTTACAGCTTTTCCTCTGCGTGATGGTCTGCACAAGGACGTTTGTAAGAGTCGCAAGCTTCACAGGAGCCAGTACTAGTGTCCCCGCCCATATTCGATAACACGGTAGCACAATAAATAGCCAGCCTAAGAGCTCCAGTCATAACTGTCTGTACCGTCTCCAGTCTGTACTGTCTCCATTCTGTACCGACGTGTGGACGCAAACTAAGATTGTCGCCCCTGCCTCTTCAGTCCTTTCCGTTTATATTTCAAATCTTCCAATAATGCGCAAAAAAAAAAAACTTAAATATACAGCCTATGTCAATCATTCAATCAACCAACCAATCTAGCAATAAATAAATGAATTAACCAATCAATCAATCCGTTTACTTTCCAACTGCACGGTTTCACAATCACTCCGGTCGAGAAACACGCCAAACGCGGCTTGAAGGCGTCCTTGCTGCCTACACAAGGCAGCGAAGACAGTTTTAAACAACTTAAAATGTAATAACATAAAAGAAATGTTTACATTGACGTAAAACAGAGTACAACATGATCTACTGGCAAACAGAACCGATCATGTGTGCGTTGCAAGCACGTGCAAAATCCATAATATGCCACGAGCGCTTCGACAGTTCCTACACAGTGGCTGATTAATATGGAACATCGGAGCCCCGGCAAAAAAAGTTACAGGTTTCCATGAATCCTACGCTTCAGAGACCTTACGTAACCTGCGAAACCTGTGCTAACCACGTCACCTTTGTCCCCAGGGAGACGCCCGCAGTCACAGCCGAACCTGGCGTCCCTCTCCCACCCTCTAGGCACCCCGTACCCATTTTACCCTCGCTGGCCACGTGGACCCGCGTAGCGGTAAACACGAGGATGCAGTCTCTCACGGGTATAGTGCAGCCGTGTCGTAGCACGGAGCAAAACGTGCTCCGAACAAGAGTAAGTTAGCATTTTTTTTTCGAGACTGCCAAGCTTCGCTTGCAACGCTTACAAAGCACGCCGCAGGTCTGGTTGATAAGACCACCGAATAAACAGCATCCGTGAAAATCGCATCTGCTTTACTGTACCTTTCCAGGTATGCGAATTCCAAACTAAAGACACAATATGGGCCTTTTTTCGATGTCGTAATGCGCTAACATTTGTTTTTGACGAATTCTTAGCTAACGTTGCATAACCAGGAAGCTTCACGTACACCTAAAACTACATGCAAAGCAAGTCATTGTGATTAATTAGCTAACGTTGTATAACCAGGAACATTACTTACATTTTTTCTGCGTAGCCACTCCGCTCTGTAATGCCGTCGGGCTTTGGCAGTCGAACAGTTACTTCCTGACAAGCTCACGCACAGTTTGCCACCAGCAACGGCGCATACATGGCACCATGACTCAACTGACATCAGGACAACACGCTTATAGTAAAGCTACCTCGTACATTTTGTAACCAGCTTAGAAGGCCTTGTTACTGACAGCTTTGTTTATAAAAGAAATGAAAAAAAGACTGTCGCATGCACTTACTTTTCTACCCTATGTTGCTTTTATTTATTAACACGCACCTTTTGTTCCCAACTCGGATGTTTGTCATCGAGCGTCGTATCACGTACGTCTCCCTGACGTGTCCCTATAAGGCTTCTGCAATCAATCTCAGTACTCGTAGCGAAATGAAATCTCACACCCTCCTTCAATGCGCACAAAATAGAAACTTGTTACAACACACAAAGCTGCCTTGGCAGTGAACGAGGACAAAAATAGGCTACTGGCAGCAGCTAGCCGCTTTCTTTCCCAGTTTTACCTTTCTTTTTTATGTGTGTTTTCTTGTCAAATCAGGTCGATGACAGGACTGAGAGCTTAGGGACACCAAAGCGTTGTCTTCACCTGTCGCGTAACTTCATTTACTTTAATGAGCCTGAGCGGGATCATTATGCAGTGGGAAGCGAACTGTATAATTTGTGCAAAAGGAGTTGGTGAAGCAGATCTTTCGAGAATTTTCTCATTACTGCGAGACATCGTTTTTGCTGAAGCCTTGCTCGCGTGGCATGATGTCACCAACGTAACCCTGTACTCCCTTTCTAGCGCATGAATGTGGTAAAAGTAGCCTTAGCTGGAGCTACATCTGATTAAACACTGATCAGGTCAGCACTACATGCACCTCGAATAACTGCGCACTAAAGATACGTGAATAGTGACAGCTTATGAAGTGAAACTTGTATGAAACTCAGGAGGGCGTGTACCCTGTGAATATGTGCTTTTTCGCTAAGGGCATAGCCGGGATTTTAGTTCAGGAAAGGGGCGGTGGGAGTGGAGAGACACTACCTCTGTTTATTTAGGTTTGCGTTCGTATGTGTACGTGTGCGCAGTCACGAGCAAATGTTTGGACAAAAATAGTTGCTGCAAATACCTTCGATGATTTCCCCTCAGCAGCTTCGCCCACTCATCATCATTCACCCCGTGGATATGCTGTGATTTTTTTGTTGGTGTCATGTTATCCAAGCAAATCTACATACAAGCTGTAAAAAATCAAGCGGCGGGGGGGGGGGGGGGTTCATCCTAACCATCTCCCCCTCCTCCCTGCCCCTTCGGCTACGCCGATGTTTTTTCGAGCAGTCCGCGCACGCGTACTCGCGTTTTCATACCCGGTCATTCGCACTAGACACGACGCCTGTAAAGCGTGCTTTGCCTGTTAGACAGAACCGTACAGCGGCGAAGCCGACTTGCTTTTACGGATTGTTTTTCACATAACTATGTTTTGCCGCGGCTGTAGCCTGTCAAAGTAGTGGTTAACGTAAGCCGATATGTAATATGTATTTATAATGAACAACAGCCTAATAATTCCGAATTCACTGACAGCTGAAAAAAAAAAACGAAGATAATCAACTCCTGCACCCATGTATCAGTGTACCGTGGCAGCAGCACTACAGCAGCAGCAGCCTCTCAGGGCACGTAAATTACGCCATCACAGTTCTACACATTATAAAAATGACTTTAAATCGGACATAGTTATGAAAATACATTGCACATTGCTCCAAAATATGGCACAAATTCGTAAATCAGGCCATATAATAACACAATAATTTCGTGTAAGCTGCCAAATATAGAATTTGTCAACTTCTTCAGACGCTCTAACACACACAGGTTTAAGAACTGATTTATCCAGTTTCTCTCAAATGCAGCGCGCTTGTTTCAAACTGGGCTGAAACCTGTATCATATAACGTATTTGTTTGCTTCGGCTGCATTCAATAAAGTTTTTTTTTTTTTCATCAATAAAGCTTTTTCTATCCATCCATTCGCTTTGTATTTGAATAGCAAAATCGAAGTTGTTCCTGACATGATTCTTTCCCTCAAATCATCGTCTTTTTTTTTTTCAGCGTACTTATTGGCTCTATGTGTATCTCTGTGCTTTCAGCAAGTCGAGAAATGGCATGAAGTCATCACTCATACGCCGTAAAAAAATAACTAAACAAGCCGCGCATGACGAAGCGGACTCGTCACTCAAGGAAATCAGGTTGAATGCCTTGGCGAGTACATTACAAATCGTTAAATATTCAAAGCGTTTTCTGTCAGAGGCAGTAACAAGCACGCCCACTTCGCTCATCACACATCGTGTTGACTTGTTAAGTAAACAAAAACATTTGGATATTTACACTTCTTTCGCTATATCGCGTAACTGATACTTGCCACTGGGGTATACAGAAGCACCCCCTTCTCTCTCTTCCACCTGTACAGTTCGGTTGCAGGCTAGTTTAAGGGGTTTAGAAACCACGCATTCTTGCCTCTAGTTTAAGATGCCATGAATCAGAGATCAGTCATCTTTCCTGCGTTGAACACCCGGTCGAACGTGTCAAGGAACTGGCACTCACGCGCACGTTCCTTCGCTTACCCAAATTTTTAAAAATTTAACGACGCAAGCCCGCTCGCTGAACCTTTGCAAACCCAAACAAGCAGCGGTCGTTGGGAAACGGGGCTATTGCTGGTCGCGTTACGGGAGCCCAAGAACGCCGGGCCTACCTCTCAAAATAAACACCCCTCCTTCTCCCGCACTCCTCTCTCGTCCCTCCGCTGTCGTCCTCTTCGCGGAGAACCGCGCCGCACTTCACGAAGCCCATCTGTCAGGTCGCGAACAGGCTAGGGGCGAACAGGAACGCCGAGGTCGCGCAGGGGAGCAAAATAAGACCGCGCTGCGAGCACGCACGTCGCTTCAAACCGCCAGCCGTTTTCTATACGCGCCGCTGGGATGTTCAGTGTTGGCCCAATTCTCCTCTCTACAGAAGACGAAGTGGGGCTGCTAGAGTTCGGTGCACAAGACGCGGTGGTCCTACGGAACCGGTACACTAGAAGCGTGCGAAGTGCCGGGACAGGTCCTACTGATATGGTTCAACGACTCAATGTTTCGCAGATGCCAAGTTGCAGTGCTTTATTCTAAGGAGGCACACGTGAGGAAAACGCGGCCGCACACAAATTTACGATGCGCGGACTACTAATTGTTAGCTACTGACAATGTTGTTAGCATACCTAACGTAACATCCCGGAAACGAGTTTTAGGCTTTTATGCGATGGGTGCGCGAACCACTTTCAGGTGCACAACTAAGCGGTGGTCGTATGTATTCGGCAGCAAATTAGCTCAGGGACATCGTATTCCTCAATGGAGGAAAAAAAAATGTGGGCAGCTTGCACTAATGATGCAAGGCTGGACTAAAAGCGGAGTTTATGGCCCCGACTTACCTTCTCCCGGCTTCTACAAGCTCAACTAAGTCACCTTATTTGTCGCGTGACTATAGTCTGTTTCGCTAGTTCCGTGCAGCAGCCCGTCGAGCGCAGAATTCTTCCGAGGCGAGACGAAATGTCATTGTTCGGACACGCACACCCCGCTTCATCTTCCTCCTTCCAGGGCTGCAGCTGCCACTGCAGCGCCCGCCATTGCCTGACGGCAGGCTGCGGAAGGACATGTTTAACGTGCGTTCGCCCTCCTGGTTGGTCAAAGAGGCCTGTAGCTTACACAGTGCTGCACGAAACTTCTGAAACAGACTATAGCTGTTGAGTGGTTTTGGCGGGAACGTTTCACGTGACTAGCTCTTACACGGTTTTGGCGGGAACATGTCACGTGACTATCTGCAACGTCATGTCACGTGATTTGGGTCACGTGTCTAGGTTCAGATTGGCTTGGCGGGCATTGTCCTGTTGTGACATCATCCTCCTCCTTTCCCTCGTCAACCTGACGTCATTCCTGCTCACTCTCACCTCCATTTCCCACCCCTTGCTATACTACACTGTACATGCCCAAAGTGAAACCTAAGCGCACTACAGTTATTTTTGACCGCCATCTAAAATTTCCGGCAGAGGGTTGTCATTCGTTCTTTTAATCAGAGCGCGAAGCCGCAGGAAAGCGGCGTTTTGAAATCTTGACTAAGTACGGCAGGAAGGAAGGACGAAAGTATGCACGGAGAGAGGAGAAACGGATCTACTGTGACTCCACCTGCAAAGCAGCACGGCGGGACGATTCTCAGGCCCTCCCAATTTAGGCTCCTGGTATTCGGTGAGAAGAAAAACAAAAAGTGCGCCAGGCAAACTCTCTGTCTCTCTTTCTCTCTCTCTCACTTGCTTGTCGTGCACGCCGCTAGGTCTCCCCTCCATTTCTAGGCCACTAAAAATATGAACCGAGCCGCTTCCGGAGCGCATACTTTGAAGGTGGCTTCATGAAGGAGTCACTCGGGTATTAATACAAGGTGCACCAAAATGGGAGGAAGAGGCACGAAGTCTTTAGCAGGTTTCGTTTCTGCCAATTGTGGTGATCTGGTGGAAAACGAAGGTGTACAACAGGACGACAGAAAGAAAAAAAAAAGAAAATTCCGAGTCTTCGGCTAAGAGCAAAACGATTTGTCTCGTATCAGTAAATCACTGCTTCACATCACCAAAAGCACCACTCTTACCGCGAGAAGGCGCTCGGTAAGCGAGAAAACGCGCAAAAGGAAAATGCAGGTAGCGACACCACTATGAGGTTCCCGCACCAACTCGCTGTGACGTCACAGATTTTGAGGGCGCCTGCTAGGGCACACACAACTATTAATAGTTAAAAATAAATTCAATCGTATCCTTAAGTTGTCAGATAATTAACGTAACGTGGGCCATGAAATTCCATTGAGCCTACATGGCCAAAACACTAAAAAATAATAATTTTGAAATTCGTGCCGTCATGCTCGTGTTGATGTGCTGAAGGTATGGCGCGAAATTCAAAAAATTAAATTTCGTCTTTATTTTCTCTTCTAATACCGAACCCATGATGGCGAAATAAACGACAGTAGAATTCTTAAAGAACAATCTATCAGCATAAATTGGTTTGTTGTTTCATTTGGTGTCCCTTTAAGAGACGCAAATGCGAAAGTGAAGACACTTACTATAGTCCAGGGATTTATACACACCCCCAACACCCCCCTGACACACCCCCAGTTGGATCCTCATCTCCTCCCCCCCTCCCCCCCCCCCCCCAAAAAAAGTCAAGGTCACTTCCAACACAGACACCAAACGCATTCCCCTTAATAAACATGTACCGGCACCAATTAACAGCCGCATTTTCTTGTAGACAAGTGGCACGCTTGAGAATTGAACCTCGAGAAAAATAAATTTCGAAACTTTGATCACCACATTTACAGATCTATCTTGTGCCCCCACCCCCTCTTCACTACTGCGCAGTTAGTTCTGCTTCCAGCCTCCTCATCCAGAAAATTGGAAGAGCTGCGCATCTGCAGGCATCGCATAAGTCTAAATTTAACTTCAATTTATTTGTTTGTGCATCTCAGGTTAAATGCGTGCGCGAATAGCTTTGAAGAACCAATGAAAGCCCGATATAAACTCCAATAAAAGCCCGTACATTTTTATTCCCCCAGTAGTAATGCGTATAAGCTCTAGACCCAACAACCACGCGGCATCGAGGCACGTGCCCCCGAAGCGGAGCCAGAGTAAACAGTGCAGATTATATCCGGCCAGCTATAGCCTACAGCTGCGCCGCCTGAATGCGAATCTGCAGCCGTGACGTTGAACTCCGGCTGGCGTAAACAACGCCGCGGTGCCGCAGGTTTAAGTACTAAGTCCACACATGCGGCGGTTTCCGGAGGAACGAGGAGGCAGAAAAAAAAAAAAAATAGGACGCATTCTTGGCACGGAATCCGTAATCAAAACACAAGGACCACGCGACTCCATGAAGCGGTACGGAACGTCGCACCAGTCAGCATAGCTGAAGCACGCGCCCTCTAACACGCATTCAGGATATTTATCATATTAACAGAACATCATATCATATAATAGAACATCATATTATTGCGCATGTGCAATTGGTTCTCTTGTGCTTTTAAATGCTATTATGTTCAATAAAAATTCAGTTGTGAGTTAAGCGCTGCCCTGTCACATTCTTAGTTCTTCTGTCCTCGTTTTATGTGCGCTTAAAAAGCTTTTGCTTTAAAACATAACAGAACTCACCGGTAAGTTATCGTACGCTAGGATGGCTCGACAGAGAAAGCCATTCCGCATCGTCATAAAAGATTCTTGACGTGGGTTGATTTAAGACGCCTGTAAATTCGTTTGACGTCACCTGAACGTAATTCCGCACAGGCCGTAAAGGTTAAACATTCTACCGCTTGTGGTGCACAGCCGCACATCCCTGGCCGAGGATTCTGAGTATGCGGCATACGTTGCGAGGTGCAAAGAATTGATTGATTTCCGGGGTTTTGCGTCCCAAAACCACTATTTGATTGTCAGAGACACCGTGGTGGAGGGCTCCGGAAGATTTTGACCACCCGGGGTTCTTTAACGTGCCCTGACAACACACAGTACACGGGCCTCAACATTTCGCCTCAATCGAAAGGCAGCCGCAGCGGCCGGGATGTGCAAAGAACTAAAGAACTTAATGGTTTTTTAGTACCTTTGGGATCGGCCCACATTCTCACTGGCAGGCATGTTACAGAAAAGTGAGGTTGCGAAATGTACAAGTGAGGTTAACGAAACGTTTAAAATATGTAGGAGGACGCCGTAAGTTTCGTTTTTTTTCTTCTTCTTCTTCTTCTTTTACAGTGGAACTCTACAGCGCCATCGAGTCCCGTTCTCATCGCCTTATCACAGAACACTCCTCAAAATTAGCTCCTTCTTTTCTATGAAATGCTGGAATTATCTGAGTTCACTCGTAACAGGATTGCGTCTTCCCACATAACAGAACTGTGTCTTCCCACATAACAATTCTCGTAACAGAATTGTGTCTCCCACATTCAAACTATACAGACCGGGCTATCATGAGTGTAGGTTGTAGTTCAGTCGTAGTATAAAATTTTTCTGGCGTATTTCACTTTGATAAATTCAATTTCGTTCACTACGGAACCTGCGCCACTTCGGAGGGCTAGCGTTGCCGGGTGCTCCGGGTTGCTACGACGGTTGTTTGAAGCGATTATTTCCGCAGTGGACGCCTACACCTGCTTTTCTGCCACACGAGGTCCTAAACACCACTATCGCGTTAAAATTTGCATGGAAGGGCAAGAATGTGCGGCTTGCACGACTCTGCTAGTTGACGACATCGATAACTTGACATGCATTCAATTTACGTCACAGTTAACGATAATAAAATCACGTGTGTGCTCGCATTCTTCAGGCTAGGCATATACAGGTGTGCGCCTCCCGTGGCCGAATGCGATAGCTAAATAGACATTGCAACAGAAAGGTATACGGGACTCGAACCCACAACCTTCGACACTCGAACGGTCCCGGTTCTGAACCCCGATGTCCAAGCGAGAAGGCCTTTTGCCTTTACATCTCTTAGGCGATAGCTAAGCGCTTGTAAGAACCTTCCATTACAAACGACAAAAGTGCACATAAGCCTGAACACACACAGCTTCGCTGTGAAAGAAAGCACAGGCAGAGAGAGAGAGAGAAAAAAAAAAGAGGAGAAAGGCAGGGACGTTAACCAGATATTAGACTCCGGTTTGCTACCCCGCACTGGGGAGAAGGGGAGGGGGGGGGGAGGCAGCAGAAACGGTTTCGCCAATGGTGTGTTTTAGCAGCGGAGGATTACCGTACGGTAGGTGCTACATTAAGAGATAAGCGTTAGGCGTCAAGAGGTACGAAGACAGCCGACTGGGTCAGGGAACAGACAGAGGTAGCCGACATAATAATCGACGTTAAGAAGAAAAAGTGGACATGGGAAGGTCACTGTTGAGAAGGCTAGATAACTAAATAGAACGAATGCAATGGATACCAATATAGGGTTAAGCATAGCCATGGCCGACGGAGAGTAAGATGGAGTGACGAAATTATGAAATTCGCAGGCATGAAATGGAATCGGCTCGCGCAGGACAGGCAAGGATAGAGAGCGTTGGGAGAGGCCTTCGTCCGGCAGTGGACATAAGATGGGCTGATGATGATGATGGCAATGATGCGGAAGCAGGCTTACAACGTTCCCTCGTTGTAAGCGCAAGGTTATTTCGGCCTGACATACTCACATAAGGCACCTTGAACCTTTCACCGCGTTATTGTGTGCACAGACCTATACTGGCGCAGGTCTTTACGACTGAAATAGACGCGTGCCGACCCAACACCACCCAGTGCTGGCCGACCACGACAGCACGGTACTGTACGCGCCGAAGGCGCGGTAATCCACCACTGCTAAAACACCCTAAAGTCTCGTTTCGGGGTCAACGTCTGTGCCACTTACATGCACGGCATCACGTAAGCATGCTTTTTTTTTTTTTCGTGAACCCCACAAACGTCGTTCTGAGCCACACTGTTTCCCCAGGGCGTTTATTCTCCTGAGCTCACCGAAACCTCCTGTCGTCTGTGCGAGCTTATTTTTAAGCTGGTCCCCCCGGCACGGAGCGGCGTGACAAGGGGGCGCGGCTTCCGAAATAAAGTTTTGCTGACAATGGCAGTGAACGAGTGCAGCGTGCGGGAGCCGCGGTCTGAGCATCGATGAAGGCAGGGCAACTGCAGGACGGCAGCGCGCCGACGAGATCGTCGCAACAGCCTGTGCGGAGGGGCGAAAACACTTGGTGGGACATTGAAGTGGAGCGGTGCAGTGGTTTAGGCTGAGAAGTTACGCTTGGGGAACGCTATACCGTTGTCAATTCCGCCATATTATGTCCGATGCAAGGAGAGAAAATGAATGTCGAAGTTTCATTTGCTTCAATTTCGCGCCAAAACTTGGGTGCTTGTGACGTCAGAAAACCCATTCCATTTTTCTTTTTTTCGTACGATCGCCGATCTGGCTGAATCAATCTTTTTGAAAAACGCTGTGTCAAAGCTCTGGCTTCATTGGAATATAATGCATATCTTTTTAAAGGTTTACGAAATCAAGCGTGTTATATTAGTGCGGGAAGCTCGGAGCGGTGGTTCCTTTTTCCTTTTACTCCTTTCCTATAGTTTTCTAATCGAGTTCTCCTCACGACAGTGACAGGGGCACTCATTGAATGCTTATATTGTTAAATTATTTCTTCTGGCGCTCTTTGGTCATATCTGGCCCTTGCGCCATGAAACACCACATATCATCATCAGCAGCATCACCTCATAAATTATTTCTTGAGAATTATATTGTAGTTCAACTCGCTATGAGGCTTATTATTGGAAGACGAAATGAAGAACAATGTTTCATCTTTGAATTTCGCGCTGCAACTTTCGAACGTCAGTACTGCGCGACATAACGGGTTTTGAAAGTTTTTTTTTTTTTTTTTGGTCAGACGGGCTCCTTAAGCTTGCTTTAGCATCGGTTCAGCTAGAACATGATCGCTGCAAATAATTCGTCACAAATACTACGTCACGAAAATGACGACATCGTCACACGGCGTCGTGTTGCGACGTCACAAAGTAAACCAGCGTGAGGCCATCATGATGACGTCATAAATGATGCTACCAGTGATGCGTCATGTTTCACGTGAAAAAAAAAAGTGTTCAGAGAAGCGTAAAGTTACTCAGCATGGTCCCAGCATACAAGGTCAAGTAATGGTTTTGAAAACAAAGTGGATGTCAAACGAGCACACTTTGAATCTGGTTCCCGACGTTCTTTTTTTCTTTGTTTCTTTTTTCGCAAGCAGCGACGCTACCTGCTGCGAATACTTCTCAAGCCGAGCGTCTATATCATGTCATACTCAAGGGGGAAAAAACACGAATAAAATAAATAAAGTCGACTACACGAAAACCCACATCAAGCTTCCGCGAGCAGTACGCTCACGCGAAACAGGGCATAATAAACAAATTAAGCTAGTGTCTTACGGCGCCAGCCAGACAGCTCGCGTTTTCCAAGCCCTCTCTCTGGGCTCAATGCATCGTCACCGAGGCTCGCGGTAGAGTGTATACCGGCGGTGTTATTTCGGACTCCCTCTGGGTCAGACCGGCGCGCAAGGGAACTGCGCGTCGCCCTATATTTGAGAGCTGCGTATACCTGATGGAAAACACACGCGCATCTACCCGCTCCTGTCAGATACGCACATGCGCTCTCTTGCTGAGGCCGGCATCAAGACAGTTCCCAGAGACAAGCCGTGTATGACCCAACATTCGCTCTCGGCTTTGCCGCAGTTCGAAATAATAATAATAATAATAATAATAATAATAATGTCTTAAGAAATGCAGACATTTTATTGACACACAAAAAAGAACAAAAGAATGAAAGTGACGAATTTTTATTTTCCAGCTTCGCACCGAAACCACCCGGCCTGTGACGTAAAAAAAAAAAATCGCTCTTACATTTATCTGAAATTTTGAATATCACATGATTCAACATCAACTTTCTAATGTTAATTCCTAATTCTTTAAAATAAGCGCTGCAAGAAACCATCAAGTCGCTTTTTTTATAGCGACAGCAATTACAAATACGCTCCAAGCGACAAGTTGCCGTCGCCGTAATGTTCAAAGCTAGAAGTACTCACTTACAATGTACGCCGCAGCATAGTGGATCGATACAGTTTCATCAGATGTGCACCGCATTCAATCGTGCGCCTAAAGCTTCTATATGTTATCTTACTGACATGTGCGCTTGTTAACATTTCTCCATGGCAATGGCCAACACCACCTAGACTATTTTTCTGTCTAGGTGGTGTTGCAATGGCTCGTTAGAAACACTGAAGACTGTGACACTTTCATTAGATAAAAAGCCCAACTGAGAGAAGTTGTCCACAACTGACCGTATACCCTGTGCATGGTATGCAGTGGGATCAATGAAAACGACCCCTGTAGAACTCGATTTCATGCTTCAGCCCGTCATGGGCTGTAGAGGCACTAACATCACATGTCAGTTGCAGACAATGAATTGGCCATGGGGAAAGATGACAAACATTTCCTAGCAATACATTTACGTTTAATTGCTGATGGAAAATAGCTACGGTTGTACGAGTCAGTTGTTGTCGCGGAAGAAGATTCAGGTTGTGCCAGGAAGGGAGCGGGCTAGTCCAACAAACTTCAATTATTTACTATATAGTGGGCACAGTGCAGGGAGTTAAAACGTGCGGGAACTTCTTTGCTTTAGTTGTCGTGACGTTCATGTGAATTTCCACCATGGAAAAGTTGAGATAAAAAATGTCAGAAGAATGTAAAATGCCCCCATAATGATCTCAATCAGAAGTGTGCACTTCATAGTTGAGGAAGTAGACAAGCACACAGCAGAAGAGGGGCAGGCGGGTGTAAGTGGAATGTGTGTCACTTCCTCTAGTGAGCCTGGCCATTGCTCCACGCAGCATCGAATGTTCGCAAAAGGCGGCATGCGATCAGCCGAGTTTCTAAAGCCTGAGTGAGCCAAGAGGGCAGGGGGTGTCGTGTACTGTCTTCTTGCAGCTAATGTCGGATATGTGTTACAATGTGCTACTCTGTTCGCGCTGTTCATCACGACGGAAGTGTAAAAGCAGTGTTCACCACCATTGAGCAAGATGTGCTCGCTATGCCTACGTGCATGTGCTATCATGAGCATCAATGTATTAGTATAGCGAATGTTTACTTCAGCTGATAATCCGGACGAAACTATGAACCTTGCTTCGTAGGGCAGTCTAATACATAGCTATCACAATAAGTGTTTCGTCTTTCGGGTGAAACAGACTTCTGCCTCCTATGCTTACACTCATGACACACCTGATCAGCTTCACTTTATTTATGTTGCTCCCCAAGCACGACTTTAGACATGAAAGCAGTACCTCGCATTTGAGAAGATGCCAGAGAATGGCCCCATCCACAGAAAACCGCACAAATATAAAGATCTGCCTCAATGATCCATACAAAAACAACTAACGGTGATGTCACAACATATGCCTCATATGGCGTACTTTCAGAACTGGAGCCTCAAGGTATGGCCCGACACATATTTCCAGTGTTTCTTTAGCTTTCTGTGACAAGCTCAGTACAGAAGTCATTGCAATTTATGTAGTTTAGAGTCTAATTCACAAATAACCAGTTTTTACCTCTGTCTCTGTCTTGAAGGAACTGAATGCAATCAGTGGAAAATTACAGGGCATCTGTTTATGTACAGTGTAGTGAAATACATAATATTTCTGTACACTTTTCCCCTGAAGAAAAAAAAAACAAAACAAAAAGAAACTGACAAGTGGGTTAAAGCTGTACGTGTTATGTAAGTTGTCACATTGTTGTAATTATGACGTTGTTGGTGCCATAACAGGGCAGTTCTGAAGACTAACCAGAATACATGCTGGTTGACCGTGCACCGGGTGGGGAATTCAAAATGCGGTCCCCTGTTCGGAATCATGTGAGTATAGCGTTACATGCGAGCTGCACAACCATCACCGGTCCCACCTTGCACAAGACTCAAGAAACTACTGCCCCTACGTTCCCTACGTCGTCTCTTACACTACTACTTAACAAAGATGTACTCCTATCACTGTGTGATTTTCCCAGGCTTATTCAAACCCACAGGCAGCTGTGCTATGCCCACCGCACAGGATGTCTTCCCCCGTGACAGCTGTAACACAGCCGGGTTGCACTAGACAAGTGTACAGTGTGTACGACCCTACCAGCTCCCCAGGCCATATTCTTCCTCCAGCAATGCCTATAACACAGATGGATTACCCCAGACTGTTGCATATTGCAACTAAACAATGTGACTATGCAACTGTTAATATGAGTTGTGAGCTTTGCTAAGATCACAGTTTCATACCACATGCATGCCCACGTGTTTCAGCATTTCACAAAAAAAGTCCAGTTGTCATGTATGGTACACCCAGTTCAGTTAACCACCCATCAGTACATACCAACCCAACTTCAACTTTGAGCTGTGTTGGCTTATAATTAATTAGTTAACACGGCACTTCAAACCCAGTTGTGACCTCTGACACCTATGTTCAGTCACCATTACAGATGACGTGTTTTTTCTAACAGTGCCGAGGGTTTTCTCATAACTCAAACTCAAACGATGCATGTTTCATTATTGCTTAAAGGACAATATACAAGCATAACACCAGGGAACAACAAGAATAAAAAGGCCATGCAGATTAGGATGGCCAGCATCACAAATGCTTTGCAGAAAAAAAAAACTGCTGTTGCACCAAATTGTTTAATGAAATTTGCCTATAAACAGCACATCTTGCCCATGTTTCCATTTCTTCAAGTGTTCAGTGCAGTTAATGGGTCACATTCACATACCAGCCGATTCTGATTGTTCTCCCTGGGATGGTATGCAGAAGGACCTTGAGACTGTTTTATTTTCTGTGTGCCAATTAAAATTTATATGTCAATGTTTTCACTGTACCAAGATGCTGTGCTTCAACATGAAAAAATATAACGTCAAGAAAGGAGGAAACATCTGCAAACAGAGATAAAAACTGACACCAAGCACTGGCATGAAATGGTTAGGATAGAGAATCATGAACAAATCAAACTTATACCAAGACAAAACTGTTCGTTGATTTTCCATTGAATTGTGTGAAGCATGTTACCTAATTTCAAAACATGCCTTCGAAGAAGTCTTAAGGAAGTCTCAAAAATTAGACTGGCCTTTACTTAAGTCTTGTATCATACATTTAATACTGAAAGCCACGCGCAGTACTTCTATTGCTCTTATGAGAAACACATAGGTTCACTTCGAGGCAAAAAAGGTTTTCCTGTCAATGTAAGAATGGAGAAAGACTTCATACAGTGCAACATAAATGTGAAACTTGCCATGCAGTCCCCAATATATACTGACTGCCACTCCACATTCATCAACCTACGACTAAAAAAAATTGCCACACCAAGCACCCATAATACTATTCACACACTGTACCCTGTATACTTATAAATGTTCCGTGCTTATTCTGTTCCCTATATTTCATTAGTCTTTTTTTTATTAGTGCGTGTATTGCCCACTACAATCTCACCCAAGTGCCTACCTTCTTTTGATACTGCTTTACTTTTTACTCTTGTTTACGTGATCTTTGAGTGCACATATGTATACATACGTCTACGGGCAATGACCATATGCACTTGTGGTCCTCTAGCTTGGTAATAAGTAAAATTACAACCATGAGAACCCAAGATAATGCTGCCTCCTTGACCAGTATTAAAGTCTGCAATTCAGGTCTCTAACAGCAGTCTCTGGTAGCACAACAGACACCCAAGTAAAAGCCAGAACTGCAGCCCTGCAGAGCAAGGCCATTTGCTGTACACATCATTTATCTTGCAGTGAACAGGCCGCTGCCTTCGACAATGAAACAAACGCTCATGTTAAACCCCACTAAAGGTTGAAGAATGTGCCAATGTGTTTTGTCTGTTTCACCACATTGGTTTTTTTTTTAAGAAAGGTGTAAAAAAATGAGGGACAGAGAAAGGTAAGCATAATATGTGAACTAACAGAACCCATATTACACTGCAAGTACACATCCAACGTACCAATGGTAACGTCAAAAAGTAAGTACCATGTTAATGAAAATGCCCTTTGTTCATTAGTGGCTCATTTATTGGATGATATATATGAAAAAAACAACCAACTTAACAGGCTCTAGTTCACTTATCTGTAGTTCACCCAGTCTAGCAAACATTTACCTCTCCTTTGGTTGTCGCTCTTATCCACACCAAATTGTCCCCTATCTCTTTTGCAGATGTAAAAGGGCCACACGGACTTGCAACCAGGTGAGATGTTTTTGATTTTTAGGCGTTATTACACCTCTTGCCACACATGCACACACTGAAGCTCTCCAACAAAGCTAAGAGCTCGCCAAGCTTGTCTCAGCATTATAACTGACGTCCTTCCGGAACTACGCCACAAGCAACCAAGCCTGTCCATTCTGCTGGGTCCACAAATAAGCAGATAAGAAACAAACACCGTCTCTTTAGCTCTCACTAAATGAGTAAGAATGTTACTCTGGCACGTCTCACTAGTACAGAGGAGGTCATGGCAAAAGCTGTGCTGTATGGAAATGAAGGAGGCAAGTCCATCTGTGCACTAGTGTTAAAATTTATAAGAGGTGTGCACAAAAGTGAAGGGTCCAACAATCATGAGAATTGCTGAATAGATTGGAGTGAAGCTATGGATTCCTTGAACAAAATTACAAAAAGTGAAGATGTAACAAGTCAATGGCATCACAAAAATTATGATGAATTACTGTCCTTTGCGATATGGGGACAATATTAACTCTGTTTTTGATCACGCTTAGCAAAAGTTAACAAAATCAGAGACTCTGTGTCGTCAGTAGCGTCAAGATCTAAAGCTTTGGTGGCATTCCAATCACAAAGCCACAATGGCGAATGGTGGGACCCTGTTCCAACATTTTCGAGTTGTGCCTACAAGCATGAACTAAAGAGACAAAACTCCATGCCACGCAGTTGTTCAGGCCTTCGCTTTTCATATCATAGTGCACTGATTTCGAGCTCGTGTGGGTGGCCAGGCAACAGCATTAAACGCAGCAAGCTATCTTTACATGTTGTCAAAGTAAGCCAAGGAGTACATTCGTTTTGTGCTGTGTGCAGCTCACCTAATGAAGTTCCTCACGTATCTCCAAGCTGAGCTTAACGTGATTTAAATTAGTTTGTCATTGACAAATAAAGCCTATAAATAGAAAAATTGCCATGTTTGCTCTGATTAACGAACACTATTTACAGCTTACAAGAGAGATGCCAGATGTTCCAGGCAATGCTGTCACATATCAACGCAATTAGTCCAGTGCTTGCAAAGCCCAAAGAACTTTTGCCTCTAGTAATATGGACAAGTAGCGGACCTTGTGGTCACTGATAGTAGTTGGGTGCTGTGGAGTACATCACATGACATTATTCCTTGTTTCGTTTATATGGAATATTTTATGCCATTTTGTATTGATGTTTGCTCCCTTTTTGTGCTTTGTTTTCCTCTCTGTTTGTGATTTAAAAGTGTGCATAACTAATACTGCTACCTGTTTACTGACAGTTCAAGAAATATGTGTTAAACATGCACCACCGTCAATATCAGGTAAACAGTACTAGTAGGAAAGCTCCTCATGGTCATATTCCCAATGGCATAGAATAATCTGTACTTAATAACATCAAAGAACACTTAATAACATCCCACGCAGGCATTTTAGTTTATGAACATAGGAACAAGCACTTAAGCATGCAAAACTAACTTGCTGCTATTGACGCGATTTCCGTCCAACAGTGGCCACCCATTGCAGAACCTGACGGCTGCCAAGAAGCTGCACTTCTTCAAGCAACCATGAAGGGGGATCTTCCAACCAGGGAGCACCAAAAACTGCGAGCTCGTAAATTCCACTGCGAGGGGGCCAGACATGTCGGCCTCACATAGTACCAAACAACATAATCAACAGCACGCAAGTGAACTACAAGGAACAAAACATATTGGCACAAGCACAGATCAGTCCGCAAATGAATGGTCACCGAGGAAGCAAGCAGCCCGTCGTTCATGTATATACGAAGAAACCTGTGCCTTACCCTTTAGAATGTTGTCCTGCAGGTATAACTCGGAGAAATCATCACTCGTTCAACGCACGCTGCTGTGAGACTCATTTAGAGGCCTCTCCAAGGCACCTGTGTGTCTAGATGTCATCAATGTACATGTCGTGCTCCATCTGTCATGTCAACAATGCATAGAAGTTGTCCCAACATCCTGCTAAGGCTGTAGTGATGCAATGTTCAAACAATAGAAGAGCTTAAATAAAATTTGTTGTCAATGGTTATTTAATAATGAATAAATCGTGCTTGAATCATTTTCACCTAATGAAACCTCGCACTTCAGGTCCATAAGCAAATGGTCAATTAACAACTGTGAGCAAAACAAAAGTGATGAAATCAATAACCCGTGGAAGCTCTGACTCAAATCTGTGCTGCACTGTGTTTTAAGTTAACCTCATCCTGATAAGATAAGAGCAACATGGTTTATCACTTTGGAGGCTGCTGAGAAGAGCTACTACTAAAACCGTAAAAATTCAACATCAGGCCAATAGTCTCTGAGCCCACATCCTTGATCCCAGTTACCACGAATACAAAACGACGCATTCAGAGATTATGGATGCAAAATTCAGAACAGTGAAGTGCATATTGCAGTATGCACAATTTAGAATAATTAAGAAATACAGTAGAATCTCGTTATAACAAACCCAGATATAACGAACTATTGGATATAACGAAGCAATCGCAATTCCCCCTGAAATTCCTATATATGAAATTGATATTGGTTATAACGAACTAATGGTTATGACGAAGTAATTACTGCTCCCCCTTCAACTTCGTTATAACAAGGTATTACTGTATATATTCCAGGGAATTTTACTTCATTTACTAGGTTGTAACACAAAACCAGATTTTTGTGAATGAAAATCAAGGGGAACAAGGCTTCTGTGTAGGAGCCGAAATGCCTCCTTATGAATACATTTTGCGTTGGCAGTGCTGCTTGTTTTTTTCATCCAAGTTATTGCCCAGTTAGATAGGATTCCATCCAACTCTTGACTTCATCATCAATTTTCATGGCACCAGAACAAAACATGAAACCTCCTTTATCTCGGCACACATTTACAATATCATAATTTGAGAACTTCTAAATGCAAGGGCTTTAAATTTTCATTCATCAGTTTTCCAAAGGCAACAGAAAATAATGACAATCCACTTATTGTAAAAAGAAGTTACTGATTTCGTGCTATAGTGGACTTGGAATTGCTGTCCCTGTCAGAGGCCATCCCATAGCTATAAGAAAGAAGCCCAGAGTAGACCTGTGTGGAAAGAAGCCCAGTGTAAGAAACTATAAGAAAGAAGCCCAGTGTGGTGCTGCCTATGGTGCTTACGATACTGCATTTCTTTAAAGATTGTGTAGACTACAGCAGCTCAACTACAGCATCTAGAAAGTAAGTATAAGTTTCAGAGTGAGTGAGCAAGCTATAATAACTCCCACAGCTACAGCTCTGTCTACACTATATTGCACTACGGGAACTTAAACATAGAACACAGGATGTTTTCATCACTGGAATTTTTGTTGTTCACTCTTAACACACACATCACCTCTCAGTGAACCTACTAAAAAAAGTGTGTGTAAGAATTAAACATGGTAACGCTCATCCTTTCAAAACAGTAGTCACAGTGCTTAGACTAAGCTTAATATTTGTGCTGGTCACAAAAACAAGCTTTGCTAACTAGATCCAGATTTTTATCCATCTGCAATCAGTAATGAGTACATTAGCGCCAACTTGTCAAAACTTCACGTCAGATTTATATGCAGCCACAACTGGCAGCTTGACTGCTGAGACCTTGTGAGAGATTCCTCACTTACGTCAGTCTCCGTACTGGGTACCATTGTATACTACTACATAAAGGAAGTAAATAATTTCCAGGTGCTGCGCAACAGTCACCAGCAAAGCTCGTATGTGCTTACTGTACACTGTTGGCCCTTTTATAAGAGACACTCACCAAGAAGCAGTTTCTGCGCCTTATATGAAAGGTCTCTTATACACAGGATGCCATACTTTTAATATCCTGACTGTTCCTTATTTTGATATTGGCACACTATAACTAAACTGACTATAAAAGAAGTCTGTAGCCTGTTGCAAAGGGTTTATTATATACAATCTGCCTTAATGATAGGCGATTAGCTTGGTGTACTCTGTCACTCTGAACACAATTCATGTTTTCTCTACCACAACTTTCTTGCATTACTTGGCTATCTCAGTCTTTTTTGGTTTCGCAAGGATTGGAGCCACACATGCAAAAGCCATCAGGGTGTAAAAATTTTCACAAGTGCTGTTCGAAGGTGAAGCTTCTAATGTACGGGAAAAGTGGAGTGCGGTTCCCTTTCTTTCCCCGCAATGATTTAACTGCAATTTACATCCAAAAGCACTACTGTTAGAGCTAAGGCATCTATTATACAAGCGAGACTGCAGGCTAAAATTTAAGGGATATTTCGCCCTTCATACTTTGTCAAAAATTTGCAAGTGTGCTTCCCTGCACTGCGCCTTTGCCCAAGTAATGGCGGTGCGTGTTCTTTTGAAATGCACAGAGCACTGCAGATGCACAGGCAAGCACTTGCATTTTGTGCACGTTTATATGACGAAGGCTGAATCTACCTTTTTCATGTCAAAGCACACTCAATCCGCACTTGCACACGCTATTTGCAGAATTGGCTACGACGCCATTAGTTGGGCAAACTGCATGCCAGGAAAGCTAGCTTCACAATTTTCTAAAGGGCCCATTGCCCTCACAAGCATGTCAGTTACAAAAGAGGTCCAACTAAAGGGAGACAGCGTAGCCAACCATTTGAGTGAATGATGTCTTTTACAGTAAAACCTCGTTATAACGAAGTTGAAATGGGAGCGGTAATTACTTTGTTATAACCATTACTTTGTTATAATCAATATCAATTTCATCTATTGGAATTTCAAGGGGAATTGCGATTACTTCGTTATATCTGTGTTCATTATAATGAGGTTTTACTGTATATTGAATCGTTCCTTATATCAGTGTCTCTTATAAAGGGGTTCCACTTTGCCATAGTAAACGTCATTGTTTGGCAATCATTTTTAGTAACACGACACAACATCTTGTAAAAACTCACGCACAAAGCATTTATTGACACCATGGTGCATGCAAACCACTGCATGCATATGTACACAAAACGGCAACATCTTCAAACACTCGTTTTAAATGTGTGATTAGTAAACACTCTGCTGAAGCACCATCGTGTTTTTGTTCCCCCGAGACCATGGACACAGTTGAGGCAACACACGCTTCATATATTATGCACATATCTTTTTTTTTTTTTTTCAAACCTCACTCAGAATGCAGGCACCCCCAAAAACTACCCAGAAGCTGTGTCACACAAGGCCACCTCCCCCTGCATTCACGATAGGAGCGGAGTGGTATCACCGTGGTTAGTCACTGTGTGCAGTGAGTTCCACAGCAAACGATTTAGGATGGAATAGGCAGGCAAAGGAACAAACAAAGGATAAAGGCGACACAGGATAGAAACACTCTGACACATTACAGCATCGCAACACAACACATTGGAATCCATTTCCCACGTTAGCTGGCTTCATCTGGAAAGTGCACCGACGGCTGCCTGATGCTGAAATAAGTTGATCTACTTGCAAATTGAGAAGTGAAAAAAAAAAAAAAGAGAGAGAGAAGAAAACTCTACACGCAAACAACAACGCAAACGACATTCACGAAAATGTAGTCACACCCAAACTTCCACAAGGTGCCCGTCGGCGACATTCACTAGCTTCAGCTGATGTCATCTGCACATGTTAAAAAGGGGAGTGGTAGAATAAAATTATTTTACGAACTCTTAAGATAGTAACGTTAATAAGCTGTGTTTCCTGTGAGGATGCAGATTTTACGCAAAGCCAACATGACGCAAATAATCATACGCAACTGTGGCAATAACGTACGATCAGCATTACAAGGAATTTATAAGGGCAAACTCCACTTTCCAATCAAGCAAGAAAACTGTTGAAGCTGCTTAACAAGAGTTTCTGGTTTTAAGTATGCTCCCACAAAATAAAATCACAGCTGTTGAGAGGCAGGTGCGGTGATGAGTGCAAGATGCTCTGTGCAAAGCTGTCCGCATTTACAGCACAGGTGCGCTAACAGATGGATAACAGTTCACAGCTAAACTTGCAATGCTACTCAACCTGTCACACTTTCCCCAACAACTTCCTTGTTCATACTTTGGCACAAGTAACACCCCTGGAATGCCTCCAAGTATGTACGGCGGCAATGTATATTTTGCAGAGGTAATATACAAATAACCTGTACAACATAATTCCTTGGCCCAAAGGACAGTCCTACGAGCCTCAGACGCAATGCATTACGACATAAGGTGCTTTGGATAAACCTGTCACAGAGGATTGAAATATATTAAGCATCCACTTGGTTGTCACACAAAAGTAAATTCCTGAAATTGCAAACAGTAATGCTTAAAACAAAATGCGAGACGAGCATTCCGTGATGTCACCTGCGATAATTTAACTGACACCTGTGTGGCCAGGGTTTACTTTTCGACAAAATACGAACAATGGCAGTGGCATCACGCGCAGTACCCCCAGGTAGCACTTCCACTGTACCAAACAGTCATGCCAAAGGCTCATGACAAGAACAGCTCTTGATGGAAGATTTTAAAGGGAATCTGAAGTACACTCATATGCAAACAACAATAACAGTATCCAGTTGATAATGTTGTGGTGCCCCCAAAATAAATATGACACATGCTGAACATTCAAATTTCTATCATGTACTGAAAGGCAAGACACTCTCTCATTGATACAGCCAGCGCAGCTCAACAGTGCCTGTCCATTGATGGTATGCAGTCATTAGCTTAGTGCTTGCAGAATCTTGTCTGGAGTGCTGCCATGTTCGGCTTGAGTGGCAGGTGTCACAACAGGTTGAAACACGCGTGCAGAATTTAAACTCAAGTCCAGGTCTACTTTATCACATGTGTCATAAGTGCAGCGCAGCAACAGGATGGTATACGAAGACTCCGTGCAGTGACTGAACAGGCATCAAGTTCATCGCATCAGCAATGACTGGACATCCGTCGAGAAATGAGCCCAACCTGTGAGTCAGACACTGGCGCCATACAAGAGACAGGTTATGACATGGAACAGGAAGTCTCTTGCCACAGACCCCTGAGAACACAATTTAGAAGTCCCTTTCCTATGTACACACTCGATGATGGGGGCAGAACAAGTGCAACAGGCAACGACTTGCTTGTCGCTGTATGAAGAGGACCACTTTGCAGAGACTGACGGTGCTCAATCAAGAGTTTGACAGTGCTTGCCAAATGATGACACCTAGCAGTTGCCACCCTGTTTCCAGGAATAAAGTGAAATGGTGTTCTTGGCGAGCGCAGCCAGACCCCAGCCGAGAGGTGTTGTGATGGGGCATACGTCTAGCACGGGGTTGGTGACTGGTAGCTGGTGAATGCGCTTGCCCGACGAAGCATCCCACACAAGAACCTACACAAACAGAACAATATATGTTTTTTTTTCTTCCTGTCATGACAACTTAACACCCCCGAAATTTCCCTTTGGTTTAAGTTCATTATCAGTGAATAGCATATACTGCAGAAGAAATCTTACGGTCCAGGTCCGGAAGTCTTGGCAAGGAGAAAAGGGAGTGCTGAATCCCAACATAATTAAATTAAAAAGCATGCTCAGGGTACGCCACAATCTGTTAACTGGTACAAAAACAAGAGTATGTGTTACTGCATAAAATATAATTTGCATATGTCTTCATTCAATGTACAGGCTACATGAGGAATTGTATGTTGTCACACGGTAAAGCAGGTTTAAACAAACGTATGGAAAACAGGCCAACTTCATATATGAGAAAATGAACAGTGATGCAAATAGTTGGTTACAGTAGAAGTGCTGAGCTCACAGCTAATACATCTAACCACTTAAATAACTGATTTATTATAAAACTACGAACTGTGCCACGACAATGACAATTTAAAACTTCACCTGTGAGTCTTAGTTCATTATACTTTTAAGGTAATAATTTCTGAGGCCTTACACACCAAAACAATCATATTATTATAAGGCACACCACCGTAGAGGGCTTCAGAAATTTTTACCACCTGGGGTTCTTTAACGTGCCCTGATAACACACAGTACACGAGTCCCTGGCATTTTTGCCCTGTCAAAAATGCAATGGAATGTTTCCTTTATCCATCTCTTCTGTGAACCATCTCTCTACTACATTTAGCAACCAGAAAGTTGCTGCTAAAACAAGCAGTATATTTAGGCATATGGAAACATGAAACTTGAGGCAAACCCTGCTTTTGTATAAGGAATGATGATACTTTGTTGTGATAATTAAGTTTTTATTATGTTATTGATTGATTTGTGGGGTTTAACGTCCCAAAACCAGCTCTGATTATGAGAGACGCCGTAGTGGAGGTCTCCGGAAATTTCGACCACCTGGGGTTCTTTAACGTGCACTGACATCGCACAGCACACGGGCCTCAACATTTCGCCTCCATCGAAATGCAGCCGCCGCGGCCGGTTTTATTATGTGATCAAGGCACGCATTTATTTGCATTTGTGTACCACTGTTTCACACTATTACATTCCAGTAGAACAGCACATAGTACTACAGTATTCATGGACAGCAACTTGGGGAAATTCTTAATAAAATAATTGCTGGGGTTTTGTGTGACAAAACCACACAATATGGTTATGAGGCACAAAAGTGGAAGGCTCCAAAAATTTTGACCGCCTGGAGTTCTTCAAAAAAACACTGAAAATGTGCAGTAAACAGGGCTCCAGCATTTTCACCTCCATTGAAAATGCAACCACTGCAGTCTCGTTTGAACACATGCCCTTTGAGTCAGCAGCTGAGCCATACGACCACAGTGGAGGTATTCTTGTGCAATAACCATTGAGGACACAATAACTTTCGTTACACCCCTTGTGATTCACCACCAAAGATGTAAAGACAATGTTCCCAGTAATGTAGCGCAAATGCAGGCACTCTTCTCAGAGTGCCAGGCACACTGCTGCCTGCTGGATTGCTTTTACACATCCGGGACAGAGTCACATGAATTCTCATGCAACTGATCCTATTTAAGGGGGGACGTGGCAATGGGAATGCTCAATTTGGTCAAAATCTTTGATTTTTCAATTTATATTTTTTCACGATCCTCGGACCTTCTTTTACCATGTGGTGGAATATTATAATGAAATACGCGGTAGTAGTAGGGAAAATGCCACTTTATCTATGCGTTGTCATCCAAAACCGCAAGTAAATCGGGCTTCTGAAAGTGCCGCCATCTTGGAATCATCATAAAAAGGAGAGATCGAACCTGAAGATAGTCACACCGTCGTGTTTCTCCAACAAAAAAAAAAACAACCAGCAAAAGCGAGCAAGAACTTAGCTGCTCAAAGTTAACATTTGACTGTTTTCATGAAGTAAAACATTGAGCTCCGTTTTCTCAGCTTCCATTTTTTGAGCAGTTGCTGTCAGTCATCCCAGTGCCATTTCATAACTAATGAAGCTAAGTTCATTCTGTTTTTTTCACTTAGATCCTGAAACATTAGTGAGCGCCGTAAAACTATTCATTTCTACCTGCACGTCACACATACTTTTATAATTGTATTTATGCAAAAGTTATTAGACAATATGTCAAGGACATTTCAAAAATTTTTTCTGTACTCACTTGGGCATAAAAAAAGTAAACAAACACCTTTGCGGCACACAGTGGGCCCTAGTGTATATGCTTAATGGTACTGAAATTTTGTCTCATTAACCGATTAATTGGAGGGTGACTGTAAGGGTATATAAAGTGATGTAACTCAAAAACTATGATAGATAGCTTAAAACCGATTTAAGATATCACCATAACAAACTACATCAGTGTGCCAAATGTCATCAGTTTATACCCATAAATAACAAAGATAGTTTTTCATTGCCACGTCCCCCCTTAAGCTTCACACTACAAATCTGATCGTATAGTAACTACCAACAACCCTTGTTTTTATGACCTGTTATTTTCATTTCTTCAGCTGCACCATTGTTAAATAAACATCATAATACATCCATGTAAGGGTCTTCAGCCAACCAGCCAAACTGCTTGAAGCACCGTTTGGTGTTGAAGACCATTTATATTTCTCCGGGGAAGTAAAATTTGTAGTTCAGTTTGGATACCCTTTAAAGTGATTGTATATGAACACTGGGCCTTGTAAACAGGATAGAGAACCAGACATTCAAAGTGGAGTAGTGTTATTCACGATTCTTAAACAAGTATGGCTCTCTGAGAGTCATTACACAAAGCCCTCGTTCTCGCATTCCCAGCACAAATGCCTCTCCACACTTAAAATAAACAGTGCACGACAAATGTACAGACAAAAAGCAACAAGACAGGAACAGTGTGTCCTTTTCCCGTGTTGCTTTCATGCTTTTTACATTCTGTATAGATGACCACATTAACACAATTGCAAGGTGATTTGAATGTAATTTCAAATTAAAAAAAAAAACCGTCCTGGCAGTACACGTTTGTGTTTGGATTGTAAGTCAACCCCCCCCCAAAAAAAAAGGGGGGGGGGGGGGTTTAATCATGCAAACAGTACCAAACCGCTCACTAAGCTACATCTACATACCTGTTTGTATGACTCGTCGCCAGCTACGGCCCAGAAGTTGGCGGCATCATCAGGGTCAAGGCAGATGCATGATCTCGACAGTTGCACCTGAGTGGGGCCTCCGTTGAATACGTGGACAATGTTGAAGGCACAGTGGCTGCCCTCCTCTGCCATCGGGAAGAGAATATTGCATATCTGCACAGAACGGATGTTCCCCAGGTCAAACAAGGTGAGACAACCATTAAGACAAGACAACCATTGAGGCAACCATTGAGACAACCATTGGGACTACATAGCAAAACAATGTTTAATTTTATTTACCGATGTAAGCTATCACAGTGAGGCATCTCAGGCGCCGTTGCAAGAACTTCGCATTATGTGCAGCTATGATGCAAGGCTATTCGTATGACGGTGAACCCCTGTTATGACAAACTCGGCTAAGGAGAATTCCCGCACATAGGGAACACCGTGGGAACACTTGTTTGGTTCTCAATAGACCTAATGAAGGAAACTCCACTTTAAATGAACTGCATCACAAGTACTCGAACTTTCGCACCTCAGCTGTGACCACCACTGCTGGTGATTCTGGAAAGCGACTACGGAAGTCTTGGCAGCGTATTCACAGTACCAGAGGAAAAAGGGGCAAAATAATATTAATATAACATAAGAAAAGCCTTACCTGGCACAAACATGCCAAGCGAATTTTAAAGTGAACAAAAGAAGAAAAAAATGACCAGTGAAGAAAGTGGGCTGTTCAAATTTATCTAGTTGTTCAACTGATTCTGTGAAGAAACACTATGTGTTATACCGGCTTCTATGACAGAGGGATCAGCCTCATTGTTTTTTTTTTTGGGGTGCCAAGTCAGAGAGTGCAACCCTTACATGACTCTACACGCACATGTGGAACCGTGCAGACACCATGTTGTAAGTCCATACCAAAGTAACTGCTTGCAATGATGGCAAAGCGAAACACACATTTAACAAAGAAAGCTGAGTCAGCTGGTTCCAGCTGACACTAAATATTACTCTAACAGAAGAAGAGATGGACAAGCAAATAAGATAGGCAATGCGACATTTCAGTGAAAGCATGGCCGATGCAGATTTGAGTTTATATTAAAACGAAAACACACACCAAGCGTACCACAGGCATGAAACGCTGCTTGTTTCTCACCAATCCATACACAATTTCTTCTTTTTTTTCCCCTCTTTTCCTTATAGACAAGCTCTGTGGTGCCCAAATATAAATCCCTATGAATTTCGGACAATTGAAACTGTGACAATGTAAAGAGAAAGATGCTTTCTGGCACAAAACACAATATAATTAAGAAAAAGAGACACCTATATCATGCCTCTCTCAGATCCTGACATTATTGAAATTCACATCACAGATGATAAATGGATCACTCACAGAGTGTGTCATGTAGGGCGTCCGAGCGCTTGGTCTGCAGCTCATCAGTAGGTGCCGTGTATTGTGTTCGTAGCTAATAGAGATGCAGTTGCCTGCAAGTGGAAGGGAAAAATAACAATCAGTTAATCAATCAACTGAATATAATCAAAGCAACAACCATGCAATGGAGGAGACCAACAACTTATTCACATTATTGGTGTGAGCCACAATTCGTGCACGCAACACAGCTGAGGAGAATGTCACCACAGCTGATCTGGACAATTCGAACACGAGTGGACCCCATGATTGTGTCTGAATTACCAGATGCAAGCATAAGTATAACTTGGTACAAATATCAGAAAAAACAGATGGCAGATTATGACAAGCATTCCCCCAAATAAACCTCCTAATATTTAATCCAAATGAAATTAAGCTTCCTATGTGGTCCAAAATTCAATTGCAGTTTGTTATTTGATGGCATGTCCAGTGCAAAAGAATCCCCATAGGAATAAGGATCAAAAATACATGATTAGGTACACACAAGTCAACTCCCCATAACCAATACGTCAAAGTACCCACCTTCCATGTGGAGAGGGTGCACCTTGAAATCTGTGTCTGTCTGCTTTTCGAAGAAGGAGCACATTTGAAACTGGGACACCAGTAGGCCTGACGGGCACCTGTTACAGGAAATGGATGGTATACGGACACATGCATACACCATTTCAGGAATAGCAGTTCAAAGAACTTAGAAAGGAAAGAAAATTATGCAGAAAAAAATAATAATAAGCTGGCGGACCAGCGAGGAAGCAGAAAGGAGAAAAGGACCACTTTAAGAAACAATGTCAACCTAACACCACTAAACTTCTACATAACAAACATTACGGTAATATGCCTCAGTATATTAAAGTACTAAATATATAACTTTGTGTAATGCTCCTTTCACCACGTGTTCCTCACTTCAAAACGATTAAGTGTATCTATCCACAATTAAAATGTAATGAAGTTCCGGTTTCGTCAGCACCGAGTTTAGTTCAAGCATAAGTGTGGCCAGTAAAGGATGGCAGTTGCTTGCTCATCAAACCTCATTGTATTCATGCTTGGTTACAAGCCACCATGACATTACAAAATCTTAAACCAGACGATGCAGTATACTCGTAAGTATGGTCAAAGTAGTGTGCACACAACAGGTAACTAAGTACCAGGTGTCGCTTGTCTAGAATGCGAAATAAAAAGTGCACGTTACAGTAACCCTGGTCTCCAAAGTACCATATTTGCTCGATTCTACCGCGCCCCCGATTGTAACGCGCATCCGTCTCCCGCGACGAAAAAAAAAAACGTGAAACATCGATTGTAACGCGCTCCCATTTTTCGTGACACGGAAAAAAAAAAAAACCTTAGTAATCAACCTTCCCCCATTCATAAAACCAAACGCTGTACTCGCGCGTAATGAACTCACTCCCATAATAAACGCACCGCTAACTTTCAACCCCTGCAGTCCCGCTTCACTTGATCCGCGGTGTCACGAAGACGTTCGGCGCGCCGATTCATAAGTCCTGCGTCCCGATAAAACTGCCGCACGTTGTCGGGCCCAGCCGCGTGCAAGCGACGAGAACATCATTCACTCGCAGTACTGCATTCCTCCATGCTATCGCAGTTCCCTCACGCCCGCTGCCACATGCTTCCAAGCGTGCTGCGCAGGGTGGCGCAGCTAAGCGTAAGCATGGTTGGGGCGTGGCCGCGTGGTTTCCATGATTGCAATCCGCGATGCAATCTCGGTTTCCGCGATGCAATCTCGGACGTCAAGCTGCGCGCACAACTGAGAGGCTCGGGCTCAGCACGGATATGACGGAGAAATGCGATGATGAGCCGTTTTGCGTGCGGTGATGGGAAAGATCTTTTTTCCTGTTACGGCCACCCTCGAACGCTATCGGAAGCTCGTGCGGCTGGGCGTCTCAATCGGCGACGTCATGGCGACGGAGCGACTTTGGTTGGCCGCAAGACAGCCAAGCCGGCGCGGCGGCTATCATCGGCCTACGCATCCTGCGTGTCGTGGCGTCATTACGGGGGCTGGCGGTGACATAGAAGCTACAGAAACTATGCGCGCCAAAGTGCGCCGCACCGCTAGCTCATTTTTTCAGCAGTGACCGTTCAACAGCGCCCGGAGCGCGTTAGGAGGCGGCCATTTTGACGCCGACGGCGATATGGTAACGGTGCCGTTCGTTCGCACTCGATTCTAACGCGCATACGATTTTTAGACCCGTTTTATCGGAAAAAAAGGTGCGCGTTAGATTCGTGCAAATACAGTAATGTTCGCCATTGTACATGGGTGATTCCACGTAAGATCGAACAAAGCATGGCTGGTCACCCTCTTAGATTTATTTCAAAATTTTATATATTGCTGCCCGATGTGTGGAAAGAAGAGATCCACAATTGGTTTCGCTAGAAAAAATTTTGTCGAAGCGCCGGGAGTCAATAATGACGAAGAGGTGGAGTGCCGTGCTTACCTGCTCTTCTGTCTTGGCCAACTTTGGTTAATAATTACACAAGCTATACTAAGTTTAGGTGGCTGAAACTTTTTAAAGTAAATACACGCATGTTTTTACTTGTGATAAATTATTTTTGATTTTTATGGGGAGTGTACTTATTTTTATAAAAATCCTCAAAATCAGCCCATGAAGCATTTTTCTGTCCACTTTGCGGGCTTATATCTCAAAAAAGGCTTGTGGCAGAGCAGCAAAAATTCAGCATTATGTTCTAAGCGTACTCTTTTGTCAAACTGCAAAAGCTTATATTTATATGACTTTTCAATAAAGAGATAAGGGCGGGCGAACTTCAAAAAAACAGCGAACAGTGGAAATTTCTGAAGACAATTAAAAAAAAAAACCCATTTTTGATATTTTTTAAACTTTGTGCACTTATTCTCCTTCACGTTGGCTTTCATAATCGCCAAAAACATGTTGCATAATTTTGTTCCACTAGGAGTTACAGGCCGTCAAATTATACCCTTATGGAAGGCTCAGCGAACCATGAACGTCTGATTATTCTGACATTTGTGATCGCGTACGGCCTTCAAATTTTGGCATGATAATGTGCCCGGTCATTTATGTCTGAACGCTGCATATTAGCTGTGAGGAGCACAATACTGAATGATTAGGGGTCAGTTTTGTAGGCGTGGGGTTCTTTGATACGCCGCGGTGTCGTAGCGCAGACAGATATTTTCCGCCTTCTCAGCAAAAAGGCAGTAAGAACTCAATGCGTAGCTTAGATTCCTCCCCCCCCCCTGCCCGGCAAAAAAAAAGAATGAAAGGTAGGATAAAAATGCAATAAGCAAGGAGCGCTTTCCAAAGAACCTTTAGCAAAATGGAAAATTTGTGGAGGTCAAGAAGAACCGCTTCATTAATTCATGTTTCTGGGCTGAAATCGAGTTTATTCGATTGATTAGACAGTTCAGATTTCTTCTTTCATGTACACGTAACTCCTTCCAAGAAGGCCCGGCTATTCGTGCCACGTACAAACCAGGAGATGCTTTCGTTGACGTGGATAGCTGTCAGGCATGCCAACACCATGGAACGCGGGTACTCTCATCCACTCTTCCTTCTTTAACTCGCGGAAGGCAACAAGTTCTTTTTCTTCAAGGTGTATTAGATGCAGCCCTTTCAGTTTCTCTGAGAAAATGGTTGCAAAGTCTCTGGCTGTACGAATTGCACTTTCAGGGTTTGTCCTCAAGTTGTTGAGCATTGCCTGATGCTTGAAGGGACCTCCGACTCCATCGCACGCGTTTTTCCCGTGTCCAGCTGCTGAGAATAACCATTGGGTACTGGGACAACAGCTCTTTCCGAACTATCTTTTTTTTTAAATGACTGGCGGTTTCATCACTCACATATGTCACCTTGGAGTAAACCGGCAGGTTGTCTTCCATCTGAGATAGGTGCGCGCGTCCGGTTACCAATTGTTTTGCTTTTGTTTCCTTTGGCGTTCTATATCTTGCTTTGCCACTGGAGTGCCACGTTCTTGCGTTATACTGACCACAAGTGGCGGTGCACTGTTTCTCTGGCGGCGGCGGCAGCTGTCGACCGCGTGCGTGAAGCGAGCGCTCATAGCTACCTGATAGTGTTTTGATCTTGCTTCCATCTCCGCCTTGTTATTAGGGCCTAACTATGGTGCGAAAAAAGACAGAATGGATAGCGAATCTTTAATGCACACGGGTTGAAGTTATCCAAGAAATGTTTCGAACACTTTTGGTTTCAGGAGGCGAAAAGGAGCTGACTGTGCCTCTCTTACAGAGAGCATCTGGGGGCGCGCGCACCTGCTCGGTAGCCCCGCACTCATGGCCGCTCGGGTGACCAAATCATGTCTAAATTGACGTCATCGGTGCCACTGACACCTTTTTTCGGTGCTGCTGGCCTCTTAAGGGCCAGAAATTCAATTCTGTTTTCATTCTATACACTCAGCGGGCAAGAAGCCCGATCAACAACAATTGCCTATCATTGCGTAAGGGTCTAATTTGACGGCCTGTAACTCCTAGTGGAACAAAATTATGCAACATGTTTTTGGTGATTGTGAAAGCCAACGTGAAGGAGAATAAGTGTACAAAGTTTAAAAAATATCGAAAATGGGGTTTTTTTTTAATTGTCTTCAGAAATTTCCACTGTTCGGTATCTTTTTGAAGTTCGCCCGCCCGTATCTATTTATTGAAAAGTTATATAAATATAAGCTTTTGCAGTTTGACAAAAGAGTATGCTTAGAACGTAATGATGAATTTTCGCTGCTCTGCCACAAGCCTTTTTTGAGATATAAGCCCGCAAAGTGGACAGAAAAATGCTTCATAGGCTGATTTTGAGGATTTTTATAAAAATAAATACACTCCCTATAAAAAGCAAAAATAATTTATCACAAGTAAAAACCATGGGTGTATTTACTTTAAAAAGTTTCAGCCACCTAACCTTAGTATAGCTTGTGTAATTATTAACCAAAGTTGGCCAAAACAGAAGAGCAGGTAAGCGCGGCACTCCACCTCTTCGTCATTATTGACTCCCGGCGCTTCGACAAAATTTTTTCTAGCAAAACCAACTGTGGATCTCTTCTTTCCACACATCGGGCAGCAATATATAAAATTTTGAAATAAATTTAAGAGGGTGACCAGCCATGCTTTGTTCGATCTTACGTGGAATCACCCACATACAGTAAACCCTCGTTATAACAAAGTCAACGGGACGGCAAAAAAAATCATTATGAGCGGGAATTTGATATAAGCAACTACTCATTCAACGCTTAAAGAATCACTTTTGAAATGGGCGACAAAAAGGACAACCACCAACAGTGCCAATTATTTCCACGACCCTAGCTGTAGTGACATCAAGAACAGCAGGGTCGGGCAATGCGAATGATACCGGTGTCATCCGGACGTTTCTAATCGCAATCAATGCCGATCCCCCCCTGTCAGTTTTTTTTTTATCACCATCAACAATGACAAATCACTGTTGCACAGTCCAAACTAATACAGTGGAACCCCGTTTATACGTTTTTCAGTGGACCGGCGGAAAAAAACGTAACAGCCGAGAAAATGCAAGAGTGACGAAAGCTCCGAAAATGAATGAGAACAGGACCGCTTTGACTTCAAACAAATTATTTCAGCAAGGCGAGCCATCTAGGTAGCCGACCTATAACTCGGACAGCCGCGTGATACCGCCAGTGCCCCCACAGACTTTATGTGTTAAAAAGACCGATATTTTGGATGGTGTCTAGCTCTAAATTCGATAATTCGGACTTCGTTCGCGGCTGTCAAGTGCAGTGAATGGGCCGCCATTATAGCCTCCCGCGCCCCGATGAGAGAAAGTATGGGTTCAGAGATCGAAATCAAAAATGTGATCATTGAGGCTTAGTTCCAGCGTGACGCGCCAATTTTGGAGGCGAGTCGCCCCATCACCGCGATCACCGCATCCTGTCTGGCACCCTGTGCGTGGTTTATGATTTCGAGTACGGCTGGTCGGCTGGTAGCGTCGGGTCCGCGATCGCTCGATAGCGCTTTCACGTTCCGTCTTCAGTGCTTGCGTTTACCGTATTTACCCGCATAATTTGCGCCCTCGCAAAATTTGTGCAGCCCTGATATTTAGCCAGCTTTACCAAAAAAAGAAAAAAATATCATTGCATATCTTGTGCTTGCTGTCCGACCCGAACCAGCTCGCCGGCGCGCACACGGACAGACATTGGACAGCCGCCCGGCCGCGCCTCTCGCTACACAGGCGAGCGCAGCCATACCCAAAAGGGGCTGCAAGTGCGATGTCCCTTTTTCCGATTCTTTTCTCTGGAAGCCCCCGGAGCCCAAAGTACGGTCGCTAGAATAAAAGAACGCGAGTGGGGGCGACGGAAACGGCAGAAGCAAAGATCAAACACACCCCCCGGCCCATCCCCGTTGCTCGGAGGCGATAACATCAACCTTATCGACACACCTGCAGTCGAAGCAGGCAGGAAACGCCCGCCCGCCTTTAACGAGCATGAAAAGACGCAAATGCGGAGGGAGGGAGTGTTGCTCGGCTGCCGAGCGATCGTATGGCTGCCGAGATAGCGCTGGCGCTCGTGCTACCTCGGCAGCCATCAGCGGGCGGCGATTCTTGCAAGCGTGACCAAGACTCAAAAGTCAAATCAAAATAGTGGTACCCGAATACGCTGCCCGGGCGGGTTCGGCGTGCCAGGTTGCGACGCATCATGCGGGAACATGCCCACAGTTGCAGCGTAACAGCGGGGTTCGCAATACATGGGATCCTATGGGAGCTATGCCAGGACCGATGAAAAACAACGTAACAGCCGGGAAAATGCAGCAGTGAGGAACGTAACAGCGGGGTTCCACTGTACCAATGTTACAAGGGGATTTTTAATCGCGATCGACATCCATCCGGATCAGATTTCTTGATCGCGGTCAACAGTGATTGCTGCTACATGGGCCAAACTAATCCGGATTTAATTTGATGCTGATGTCAGCCAAATTGCGATCTGGAAGTCCAATCACGGTGCGCAAATCGCAGTCGCCTTGATCCCAATCGGGCCTCATCGCGAATAAAAATGACCGCATAGCACCGCCTAACTCGGATTGAGCTTAATTGGAATTGGTGTTGATCGCGATTAAAAGTGCCCATGTGAGACTGGTATAATACAGCTAGAGTTCAGCGCTGATGTCAGCCAAATCGTAATTCATAGGTCATGGTCGTCTTGAGCCCGACCCAGCGTCATCGCGGCTAAAACAGACTGTGTAGCAGCGTTTCATCCGTATCGCCGTTGATCTCGATTAAAGCGCCCATACGACACTGGGTTAAGTCAAAGTCGCCTTCGACTTCTTCGCCAGAGATTCTCTGCGCTGCCTCACAGAAATCGCTGGAAGTATGGCATCGTCAGGCACCGCTGCTGGCCACCTTTCTCTAAATTTTCTCAAGGGACTTTACCTTTCTCCACCTCTTACCAGCAAAACTTTCTGCTCTAAAGTTTGACATTTTTGCCCAGGAACTGGCAGCACCATTGGTCACAAAAGCACACGTAGGGCAACAACATGAAATCGCCAGGCTTGCGGTAGTCCAGCATGGATCCTAACCCAGCTCAACCACAGCTGAATGCAGGCAGTGGTGCCAGTGAGTCAGCAATGTGGTCGATGCGCACCAACACAAAAGAACTTTAGTTGCTTGAGTGACCTTGAGCCCACGCTAGCATTACACACACCGTGAGAACTGGTACGTTCACCCATTCCGCCACGCACTATTTGTCACTGCGCTTACAGGCTCCACATCCTCAAACATGGGTGCAGCGTGGAAGAAAAGCGGTTGCGGAAGCGCGCGTTCACTTTGCAATGAATCCCACCATGTGTGCTTGTTATGGCAATGAGAAGGGTTGCCTCCATTAGTGCCGTGCCACTATGGAGCCCTGTGGCCATGGCTCGCTAGTTGGCTCTAGGAGCAGTGAGCTATTGACATGCTTTGAGTAATGTAGGTGTCTGAGTTGGGACCAGAATATATAACGCGATATTTCAAGTAAAGTGATTTCGTTATAATGAGGGATTACTATACCTTGTGTTACATCAAACCACTAAGATGCAGCCGTAACAACTTTATGCCATCAGTGCTGTTGCATCAAGAACAATCGTGAGACGGCTCTCCTTTACAGATGCAGCAGGAACTAGCACTGAGCAAGTGGGATAGCATGCAAAAATAGTGGCAAAGCTACGTCACCTGTCTTCGGCACAGGACGGGCCTTTGGGAATGTGTTGCATGGCTACCACAGGCTCATATCGGTTGGTGGAAGGCAGCTTGCAGACGGACTCGGACGTCACACGCATGTCGTACTTCAACACTGATCCGTTGCGGAGTCCCGCGTAAAAACAGTTGCTGTCGTCCTTGTCCCACGCACAGCTCCAGGCTTCTACGGGCTGATGGTAACTGTAATACAGAGGTAACAGTTCACCCACGACATAACTTCTACGTTTTGTAACTTCGGCAATTGTGAGTTGTGCTCACAAGGCAAGGTAATGAAGGGACGGTTCTCCCACCTGACTTCTTTAATTCACTTCAAGAGAGTACTGCCATGACGTTCTTCACTACAAGAAATTTTCCTGTCGAGTAAAGGTACGCGACTACAAGCACCATAGAACAAAAATACTGCCAGGCCTCACAGCACCTTAACACATCAAATATAACAGCTTCTCTTAAGCCACTTTAGTTTCTAGAGCTTACAAATCACTTTGTTATCATGACACAGAAGGCAGGTCACATGGTGGCAAAACATTACGCCCTAAGTATTCTCCAAAAAGTTTACACCCTCTAGGAGTCTTTTTGTCCAACAATAATCATTGTCTTGCTTGCTTACTATTCCTTTTTTGAAAACTAGGCACCTCCCATTCAAGAATGCCATGTAACGCCAATGACGTGGATGCTGTCCATGACCTGAAAGTACCAGGCACAAACCGACAATGCAGGGAAACGCATGCAAGAAATAACAATTGTTGTGAGACAGACCATCCCAGATGCTCCTTTTCTTTCGAGAGTGCATAACGGCACTCCCTCTCTCTCTCTAGCTCGTTTGACTGCTTCCTATGTTACTACTCGGCATGAAGGCCGCTATAGCAAACAATAAGAGTCAGAATGTGGCATTGCTTTGCTCCTGACAATGTGGCACTGGTTGTTCCCTTGTGAACGCAAGTCCCCTCGCCACAGTTTTTCACTCTTGGCATGAAACAGCCCCTGTTCTACTGTTGAGTTCAAGTCTCAACGTTATGAATGCGTCTTGCTTGTACCCAAGTTTCTAACACGACGAATCCCAGATTCCAAATGGGTGACCCTGTTGAACAGCATTTCATACTTACGTCTGGACAACGTTGTTGCTCAACGTGGTAGTAAGCTTGACTGTTTTGTCGTTGGAGGCAGAGAGCACGAGTGCATCTCGCTGGTGGAATGCAATGTCCTTGATTTCACCCTTGTGGATCAGGATGAAGTCGGTTGACTTCAGGTCAAACAGTGAAACCTAGCAGGGGAGGACACGAAAAGAGCGGCAATCTCAAATTTCAGACGAAACATGACAGTGACAAAGCAAACCAGAACAGATCAGAAAAACAAATCAGTGAAGGATGAAAAGTGAAGCTGCAGTGGTAGGATCATCCCATCGCTGTAAAATTCTCTGTCGACCTGGCTGGACGAAGCACTTTCAATCAGGACAAAGCCACATGCACAGGTTAAAGGCGCATTATACCTTTGGTTTACTCAGGGCACATTTGCACCACTTGATTAACATATAATTCACTTAGTTCAGATCTGATTAGCATCAGGTCACCTTTAGTCCACTTATTGCACCACTCATTCACTTTATTTCTCACTTTGTTCACTTAATCCACGTTTCATTTTGTGTATGAGCCACTGCACCACACCCTGCACTGCCCCCAAGATTGGCCCATTGCTGTAGAATTGTTTTTCTAAACATAAGTTTGTCCGCTGACATTATCCACCAGAACACAGTTGTATAATAGCTTTGGTGTAAAAAAACAAAAAAACAGATAGGTTCAACATCCCAAAGAAACACACTAGCTATAAGAGCTACAATTTTTCATCAAGCGGGAGGCTTCTTGCTCCTAAGAAGTTAGAAGCAAGAATTCGACTCACTTATAATTTCACTACAATTTTGACTGAAATTCTTCAATGTGCACATGATTCTGACTACAAAGGTGTTTTTGCATGCATTTCGCACTACGTCAAATAGCAAATGCCACAGGAGGAATCGAACCCACATCATCACACATGGCAGAACACCACCACATCCACCAAAGGTGTGTGCACAGTCCGACATTCTCAGTGTGCAAGTGTGCATTGGTTGCATCCAGTCTCATCACGCTGCAATCACCAAAATTCCATCTCTACAGAGCAACACGCGGTGCACCTGTTGTTTTATTCAGAGCGTGTCCCAGGTGATACTGTATCTGCATGCTACTTTGTGAGTTAGCGAAACGGACTGGGTGCCACATTTCTTTGCAGCCACTTGTCCACGCAGCGCAATATGGGTCGGCATAATCGGTGCAATAAGCGTTCAAATGAAGCAACAGCAATTTTACTGGTCACAGTGTCAAAGTGTGTTGCCAGCTGCCAATTGTGTTGAACCATAGACCTGTTTTCATCAACACGACGGTGCATGCAAACGCATACACACCTATCTTACACTGGACTATAACTGTGCTTTAAGCCTTACCAAAAGGCTGGACACAAAAGCAATCGCATGTCCACCTACCTTGCGAAGGCCATATCCACTGAAAAGGCCAGTCTTGCTCTGCGATGCCACCAACAGGTTCAGCAATCCAGAAACGGCCAAACTTCGGCATGACGTGTTGCTACCAAGGTCAATGCCACGGTCGAGGGTGAACTTGCCCAGAGACCGCTGTGAGGAACTGCTCCCAGCACTGAAGTCACCATGACTTGAGACGGGATTCTCGAGCCTGCAAGTTGTTACAGAAAAGTGCCTCTTAGAAGGATTCCAAAACGTAATATACAGTAGAACCTCGTTATAACGAACCCGGATATAACGAACTATTGGATATACGAAGTAATCGTAATTCCCCTTGAAATTCCTATAGATGAAATTGACATTGGTTATAACGAACTAATGGTTATAACAAAGTAGTTACCGCTCCCCCTTCAACTTCGTTATAACGAGGTTTTACTGTATATCTGTAAATCAATTTCGATTGCTGAAGCATCATTTTGAAACTACGCTATCACTTATTCATCAGGATTTACAGTAATAACCAGGCAAAAATTGAGGCAGATTAGCTTACATAATAAGGCTTACCTTCAAAGCTTTTAAAAAAGGTAATACACCGACATGAGTCAAACTAAAAGTGCCTTATCAGTGTCCCCTTAGGTATACATCATTAACCACTTTTGTAAGGATTCTTGCAAAAGCAACATAAACCAACAGTATCCACAAGCAAAGTCATTTGAGAAAACAGCAAACCACACTTCATTAATGAAAATGCAAGGGTTCAATGAATGCTGGCACACAGTAAACACTCACTAGAACAAATCTGTTTTACTTGAAGTATCATGATAACTGAAACTTTCTCCAGTCCCAACTGACCTGTGTGCATTTTAACATGCAGCGCTTGAGATGCACCAATAGCTTGATTTGTCTAGAGCAAACTAGTAAGGCGCAGGTGTCGAGTGTGGCAACCGTTTCCTTTGCCATCACCAGTGCGCATGCAGGAAGAAAGGAAGAACCCCTGCATCGACACCTTGAAACCTGAAGGCTGACTGCTACATCAAAATGGCAAATACTCTTCTCCATTACCTCCTCCATGCTTGACATCACTTTTCCTCTTTGCTGCACCCAGATTCAATGGCATGCACAGCCGTGCAGTGTCGTGCACTGTGGAGCCAGTGACCATGGCAACAAATGGCGTGGAATGAAATGTACAAAAATGCTAGTTCAGGCAGCTTGTGCTGTGCTAGCTCATGATCACTCAGCAAGTCTGGCACTACATTTAGGTTTTCCGGGGTACTACCCTACTTGTTGCGTGTTAGCGGCTGCGTCACTGCGGAGGCCACTGTCCAGTCAATTCGGTGCCAACTGCGCTCACATTTGGATATATGCTGGAATACTGCAGGATGCACGATCGTGTGTCTCTTAAGCGCTTCATTAAGTGTGTCCTGCATGTGCTTTTGTGCCCTACAGTTGGAAACACAATTTTCCGGATCAAAGCGGCCACCGGCAAATCTGACGACGATGACCAAGCATGTACTGCTCCACAAGGCTGTGAACAGAATTACTAGTGAAAAGCAGATGACTACAACTCGTTCATGTTGGTCAATGCTGCTGTTCCTGTTGTCACCTCAGCTATGGATGCAGAAGTAATAGACATTGTTCTTGGTAGCCCCAACAAGGACAAAGAGTCAATGCACAAACAGCCACATGAAATACCAACTAAGACATGGACTCGAGGGTACCTCTGTTTGCTGTGAAATAATGCCGGTTGCCTGGGCAAACTCATGCACTACGGCTTCATGCACCGCGTGAGCAAACAGGAGCACAGATCGCTCACACCTGGCGAAAATACTACACAAAGCAGGCTGCCTTTTCTGCACTTCAGTTGTAAGGATGTTCACATTCCCTGACAAGTAGTTTTTACTGCGTGGCACTTGTTTCATCGAAGCTACTCTAAGGTAGCTTTCCTGCAATGCACGACCTCAGCACGCTGCGGCACTGGGGATGGCACTGGTGTTCCTGCGGTGGCGCTATCTAGGGGCAAGGATTCGCAGGACCATGAACATGCCTCCCACTCTTGGACTTAGGATGTCGTCGCATGCGGTCGACACTTGCGCATGCAATGGCGATGGGCTTCGCTGGGACAATCCTGCGGATGCCCCTTCCCATTACCCCAATGCGCCTCGAGAACACAGGCATGGTTTTCTAGCATGAGCAACCTTTATTCACTCTGCATGTTATTGCAGTGAGTCGAAAGTCATTAATTTTGCATCACATGTAAAGTGTTATTAGCAGTATATTTTGGCTAGCATGCTTATTATGTAAAGAGGTGCAAATAAATGCCCTTTCTATGGACTTGTACTATGGTGAACTGCATCCTTTGTTCCTTGAACGCTATGGAGATCCCACACAGTATAGGTTTGCTTCAGTGAATATCTCATGTTCTGACTTCGATTGCAGTTGCACCATAGTTAAGGTCAATAAATGCTTTTTAGCTTTTATTATGTAGTCGCGTTTATTGAATTACTACTTATATAGAACTTTTAACTCAAATTCGCTATAAAACTGAAATTAGGGGTGTGTGAATATTTGAATAATTTTTTATAGTGTTTAGTATTTGATTGAATTTGTACCTAGTTTTACTATTCAAACTATTCGTACTTTGTAATTAGGGGCAAAATACGTTATGTCTCATGACAGCAGCCCATCCCCGCATGTAGTACACTTCACCGCGTAACGCTCGTGCACTGTGGCGAAGGCAACACTCGTGTGTTGCGTCAAAGCTAACATTTGCACACAGCGGTGAGGTTAGCTCATGCATATGGACAGTTCTTTGCTGGGCTGTTCTTTAGGACATGACTGTTCTTTTTCTAGGGACGACATTGTGAAAGTACAGCAGTCGTGCAATAAGTTTGTTCTATTTGGCCACGTTTAGCCACACATTTCTCTGTTATTTAACGTGGTATTACATAAAGAGTATTTGAACATTAAAAAAATATTTGATTCAATTCGCTCTCAAACAACAGTGTTCGAATTCACATTGCACTCAAAATTTTGCTATTCACACAGCTCTTAGCTTCTGACATTAGAAGAAACAATGGTGGCACTTTAAAAATGCTGCATTGAAGCAAGGCATACCTCATTCTCTTCACGATGGCATACTCCTCCTTGACCTTCTCATAGTCATTCAGCAACAACTTGTACTTCTGCCGCATCAGCTCCGCATCAATCTCGGAGCGCTTGCGCTTCTCCCGCTCGGCGTTCAGCTCGCTCACCACTTGGTCCAGCTGCACTGTGTCCAGGGCCTACAAAACAAACGTCGTTGACACATGACATGCCAGGTGGGCTTGCGTAAAGGCTACACCCACGCAAGTGCTGCACGTGAAACTAGGCAGAAAAAAAATTGAAAGTTGAGGGGTGGTGAGCAACCCAAATGGGAACAAAGACATACACCAGTATTCCTACTACAACAGTAATGATGCAATGACACTAACGATGCATGTAACGATGCAGTATACTGCAACTGACAAGTTCCAAGATCAAGCACATTTAAAACATACCCTCACTGTTTTTGGGCATTGCAACCCCACAAACGCAGTGCAGAGATTGCCCAATGGTAAACGTGTGTGTGAAGCATGAAACACTCGCATGGTACAGAAATGATCAAAATTTACAGTGGAAGGCCACATGTGCTTTGAAAGAGAGAGAGAGAGAGTGAAAGGTGCACATAAGTGTACATACACATGCTGTATGTAACAGCATGTGTATGTCACAGACGATAGCAAATGACTTCAGGTTTTCATCCAATTGTGGAGCACATGGCGTTACCTTTAGGAATGTGTGCTGCGAAGAAAAAGCAGATGCAAAAAAAAAAAAAAGAAGAGATGGAGACTGGGTTCAACAGGTGAGCCCGACTCACACTCTCACCTCTGGCGCAGGGCTTACACGCCATTTGCACGTGGAAGCTTCCGCAAGGGCAAAAAGTGCCTGCTTTCACGAAGCCACCTAGTCCTGCTTAAGAGCCACACCTTATCAAGATTGCCTTAATTAAGCAAGCTTGTACAGTAGCATGCAAGCAAAGATGTGCATGCACCCAGCTGCATCCTTGAAATGAGCCTTGATTATATTTCGTTAGTACCATTCTCTCACGTGTGCCAGCGTGACACAACAGTATGAAAACGTGGAGGAGATCGAGACTTCAGACTAAGCCCCATAACACTTACCTGCACTTGCACTTCCTAGAACAGACACTTCAGCTGATTTCACATACTATGAACAGCTTACCATTTACCAACGCTACCTTTGAGCATTATGAATTTAGCCCTAATGACATATAACTGTAACCTAATTGCAGGGACAAAAACTCCAAGCAAATGAAGGCTACGAGGGGTGTTTTAGTGAAACACCAAGATTTACTTCATCCACCTTCTTTGCTGCCCTCTTCAAAATGTGTCTACTGTGGACAGAAAGCAAGCTCATGTCCCTACACTCAGCAGCAGAACATCAACGCCATTGAACGACCTTTAGTATGGAATTCAGAAGTTTCAAATGCCAAATCATAAGATTATGAGACACAACACATAGTAACTTTCTTGCATGAAAAACAACATAAGAAAGATGACAGGAGCTACTATGGATACATACCAACCAGCCCATCCATGCAGTGCATTGAACCATTATTATGAGACACATCGTAGTGGGGGAACAGATTAATTGCGACTATCAAGAGTTCTTCACATGCATCGTAAGCAATCGAAATACAAGTACATGCACGTTCTCGCATTCCACATCCGTCCCCCCCCCAATGCAACCACCACAACCGGGAACCAATTCCATGCCCTCCAGCTTAGTAATGCATCACCTAACCTGCTATGATACCACGGCAGACGTTGGGCGACTCTTATGAGAGTCACACCACTACTTTGTCCTAGACCATAAGTGCAGAATTCTAACACGCATACACATGCAGAAGCAAGACGAAACTTACCATCAGCTTCTGTGCAAAGATGGGGCGGATGTCAGCTCTCCTGGCTGGTGCATTGCACTGGGGGCACTTGGCGCGCTGCCCTCTGACCCATCTTTCAATGCAGCTGAAAGGTGAAAAGCAATCATTTGTACTTTGCCATAAAGCGAGCAAAAGAATTTCACCAGTCCCTTATTGCACTGGAAAAAAGCCATTCCACATTGTTATAAAGGTTCTTTGAAGTGGGTTGCTTTATCTCCAAATTCATTTGATGTAATGCAAATATAATGCAACATAGGTTGTAAAGGTTGACATTCGATCAAGTGTGACAAATATCCGCACATCCCTGGCCAATTAATGCCGGTACGTATCCCACGTGAATGTACTATAGTTAATCATGACATACATGCCAGGCATGTCATGTTATCAATGTCATGGCTTACAAGTCAAGTTAGTCATACCACTATACCCTGCCATGCCAGTTTTGGTATATTAATACCAAGTGAACAAGCCAACCCTGCTTTATGCCATCCAAACACTGGTAAAATATGTGTGATTGCAATGCCAATCACTTTTTGCACCTGACGAAGCATATTAACGCCTGATATGTCTCACTATGGCACATTCAGGTTAGCATGAAACAATTTGGCTGTGGCCACATCAACATGATTTAAAGACTGCACAATGCAACTTATATTTGTCCTTATTTTAATCTAAAAATGTTAATAAGTACCTTTACTGATACATCAACATGGAAAAGTTACCAATTTTTAATTTTTCAGGGTATTATTTCTTGCAGTAAGTACAATAAGGCATGAAATTAACCAGAACTATCAATTGAAACTATAACTACTAAAATTATAATTACAAACAACTATTAAGCTGCCATTTAAGCAATCACTTGCACAGTTTCACTGCATACAATTTGCATCAAGTAACACATGACAGCACCAACCTGAGGCCATAAAGATGTCCACACTTCAGTGAAGCCAGTCTATGAGTTCCTGAAGCTGTCCACGCTTCAAAACATATTGTGCAGGTCTGCACAAATAGAGGAAAACAAAATCCATTTGAGCTCAATTTGGTTAGACTGCCAAAGAAAAGCTAGCAGCAACTGTTAAATGGCATAACACACCATGCGAACGAAAGCATCCCCAAGATTTAGCACTTAGCTCATGCAGGCAGTGTGTACTGCTGCAAACTGGGAAGCCTTGCACAGGACGGTCTTACACACAGCAGAAACTACACAGCCCACTTCTATGTAAAAGAAATATGTTCCGTTATCAAAACCATTGGTTTAGTGATGCTGCCATATAGCACTATCAGCCATTTCATTCTCCATGCAAGAAGCTGTCCAGGCAGCGCAGCTGCAGAAGGTTCATGCCCCATGCTTCTGGGTTCTTTCTGTCTGTGACACTTCCAAGGGAATAACTGCTTCCTACAATGCAACGACGCCTTGCAGTTGTAAATTTATGCTGCAACACATATGATTTATGCTCTTTTGTGCTTCCAGTATGCACCACACTACATTATTGTCCTGGGTGCTAATGGTGCACTGTAACTGCAGAAACACGTCACTCTACTTAGTAGATAGGTCCGCAGCCACAATGTCTTCAATGCAATAATTACATCATACATTGTTATGTAAATGTATGACATTTCGCATCACTGAATCGTAAAATGTATACAAAAGCTTTTCTTCTATGTGTGACGGAATATTTCTTGGTTGCAAATACAAGCATAGGAAAGAGGATAGGCTTTGGCAGCACAGTCTGGGATGGATGAAGTGAAGTGTAAGGCAAGAAACCTCTCACCATGTTTTCATGCAATATGTGTAATTAAACGGCTGTTTCCCAATCGTGCTATGCGCATCATGTAGAAAAAAAGAAACTAAGTGTTAAGATATGTGGTAACGAAAGGGAAGGGGTCAAGGGCTCGTTCTTTATTTGTTAGAAACAACTTAATGAGCAAACAGACAATGAAGCCTAGGAAAACATAGGGGAAGTTAATTGTGGTATTGTAATTGCGGAGAAAGTAGAAAGGAATTAAAGTGGACGGAAAGACAAACCTGCCCTCGGTGGGACCCGAACCCACGACCTTCGGATGTCGCGTCCGATGCTCTACCAACTGAGCTACAAGGGCGGTCGTCCCCCCCGTCCACTTTATTGTGTATTTATGTAGGTATTATCCTGGGAGTGTTAGGCAGCGCCACTCGAGGCCAAGGCGGCGTGTGTAGAACACACTTTCTTGCCAGGAGGCGTCACGTAGAACGTGAACTTAGACGAGATGGCTGCTGCCCAATAAGCCCTCGCATGCTACCTAAGGCACCAAGTCTGCCGCAACGAGGCCCAAGCTATGAAATAACGAAAGGGAAGGGGTCAAGGGCTCGTTCTTTATTTGTTAGAGACAACTTAATGAGCAAACAGACAATGAAGCCTAGGAAAACATAGGGGAAGTTAATTGTGGTATTGTAATTGTGGAGAAAGTAGAAAGGAATTAAAGTGGACGAAAAGACAAACCTGCCCTCGGTGGGACCCGAACCCACGACCTTCGGATGTCGCATCCGATGCTCTACCAACTGAGCTACAAGGGCGGTCGTCCCCCCGTCCACTTTATTGTGTATTTATGTAGGTATTATCCTGGGAGTGTTAGGCAGCGCCACTCGAGGCCAAGGCGGCGTGTGTAGAACACACTTTCTTGCCAGGAGGCGTCACGTAGAACGTGAACTTAGACGAGATGGCTGCTGCCCAATAAGCCCTCGCATGCTACCTAAGGCACCAAGTCTGCCGCAACGAGGCCCAAGCTATGAAATAACGAAAGGGAAGGGGTCAAGGGCTCGTTCTTTATTTGTTAGAAACAACTTAATGAAACAACTTCTCCACAATTACAATACCACAATTAACTTCCCCTATGTTTTCCTAGGCTTCATTGTCTGTTTGCTCATTAAGATATGTGGTAGTCGTTTGTGTGTGGAGAAGGTGAACAAATAGACACATGATAGTTGATGGCCCCCCCAACAACTTTAATGTTTGTTACAATTATCGAGCGGAATAAATTATAGCCTGAGGGAATGTCACTTTACAGAATTCCACAAGGGAAGTAGTGGCGTGAAGATGAACACACAGAGTGCGCTAAAAGCCAATAAGAGCATGACATACAAGGACAACTTTTCATGGGATATGCAAGGATATGCCATCAAGCATTGCACCTGGACCTACATATTTATTCCTTATATTGCACATCTAAAACTTCCTCCTTGGAAATCTCACGCAGAAGCACAGCCCCGTGCCATGCATTTGTTGAAGTACTGTTGATCTCCAAATTCAACATACCAAACACTCCACTGCCCTGCACCCGTACAAGCGTTCCTCACACTTCACCAGAAATATCCATGCTGATAAAACCATCTTTTTTTTTTTCTTTGGCAGACTATGTCAAACATGGCATTAATTCCAAAGGGCCACGCAGGCAATGGAGGATAACATGAGCAAGATATATGTCCCATAATATGAATGGCTCATGCAGCAAGGATTTTGTTGAAGGTCCATAACAGATAAGCTTCGGCCCAACAGAAACATGTTACACGGTAAAAGATGCCGACACGCAGAACTTGCTGCTGTGCCGTGAAGTGTCGTACCTGTGGCTGTATTTTATCTATAAGAAGAGGACCGCCACGTTGCTACAAAATGTGGAAGGTCTCCCAGACCAATGCATGTTCCAAGGGAAGTTGCCAATGAAATATCATTAGTGAGCAACTTTACATGCTTGATGCAGAGTGCACCAAACGTGTCAAGTTTGCTGGCTGAAATTGTCTATAATGTGATGTTTTCTCAAGCTGTAGTGTATTCTAGGTCAGGAATTGTAACAAGCGACAATGTGTTGAGGAGTACGTCAATTATTACCTGTCCCATTTAGTTAGCCTTTCCCACATAGCTATCACATCTCCTTATGCTTAGCTTCATTGCATGATGCACACAGTGGCGGAGGGCAGCGCTCCGATCAGTACACAAATTGTGCGAAACAATGGTGGGAGTGTTCTTATGCCATACTTCACTTTGTTTTTCATAGGCAATGCTGCAATGGCTGTCTTCTCTCAAATGCTGCATTTTCAACCTAGAAATCAAGTCAATTTCCTTGTCATTCAGCTAGTACCTGAATGACAAGAAAATTTCACAGCTAGTACCTGAATGACAAGGAAATTGACTTGATGAACAAGATGTGATAACGTAACGTTTTTGTTAAAGGTTTTGTCATTTTGTATGTAAATGATTACAATATGCCGTTGTGCTCATGTGCAGTGATCATGAGGTGCGTGTCGAGAGTATACATATGTGGATGCTTGTCGAATAAAGATCAGTTGATAGTCTGCGCTAGTACTTGTGTAGTTCTTCGTTGTGGCTTCGTGTTGTGTGTGCCAAAGTTTCATAATGCAACCTACCTAAGCTGGTAGAATGTAGGAAACTAAATATGATTCTGCACTTAGGCATGCACCAGTAGCACTGCACATGTTAACTCATGCTATTGACTTCCCTCACACTGTCACAGTCGCTAAACATGAACTCGTTGAATGAGAATGCGTATCATACGTCAGTGAAAGCGTTTCTGGTGGCGTTGGCATGCTCGAGCTGACCTTGCTTGGTCCATATGCTCTAAATCATTTACTGCATTAAACGCTAAGAGTACAGCTGCACCTAGTACAGTAGAACCCCGCTGTTACGTTCCCGGCTGCTGCGTTTTCCCGGTTGTTACATCGTTTTTGGCCGGTCCCGACATAGCTCCCATAGGATTCAATGCATTAGGAACCCCGCTGTTACATTGAAATGTGGAAACGTTCCCACATGTTACATCACGAATCGGCATTCCAAGTGGCCACTGCCGACGGAAATATTGACATTTCACGTAGCTTGACTTGGCTTGACTGTAGGATTAGCTGCACAACGGGCGACGCCAATTGCGTTTCCAGCTTCCGCCATATAAATTATGGCACAGCGATGCAAACTGTTGGTGACGGAATCGCCTACAATGATTACGTTTCCATTGATGACGCCATTGTCACCTCCGAGGTTTTCTCTGTTGACGAAATCCTAGCCGAGTGTGCCGATGCCTGCAATGAAAGCGCTAGCACTGAAATAAAATTGTGTGCCGATCACCACTTCTCTGACGCCATTGTCACCTCCGAGGTTTTCTCTGTCGATGAAATCGTAGCCGAGTGTGCCGATGCCTGCAATGAAAGCGCTAGCACTGAAATAAAATTGTGTGCCGATCACCACTTCTCTCAGTTTTCCATTTTCCCATTTCTTGGCTCTTACGTTTCCCGGCTCTTACTTTTATATTTTACGGTCCCGTGAAAAACGTATCAGTGGGGTTCTACTGTATACTGAACTCCAGCGTTATGGCAAGCTTTTCACCACATGTGCCTCTTTCTTGAAATGCATAATTTTGCATGGAGGCTGGTCACTATCAATACTATCTGAATCTGAGTTTTCTATAAAGCCCAAAATTTCACTAAAGTTGCCTTTTAAGAAAGTTAGCATGGAATATTCAACAACGTCAAGCTGCCAGTGGCCAAGCAATTTCTGCAATTGATTCATTGCATCTTTAACATACAGCCAAGTCAGCGTGGAGGGTGTACAAATTAGCTAACAAATTATTTTTCATATTATTAAGCAAATTTTGGTGTTTACTTACTGCGGGCCCAATAGACTGCAAGAGACAGACACACAATATGCATAGTATTTTAAAAAGCAGTGAACAAGCTACAAGCCCAAGACGATTGATCAATGTGATGAGTGCACAGTACTGATCACAAAGCAAGGCACACTGCATCTTGAAATTCGAGCCAGTGACCACATAAGGAACAATCAGAACTAATTGTTTAAACAGTAAAGCTTATCGATAGCTGCTGTGATGTTCTGTCCTGCTCTAGAGTTCACGATGCAGATTTGAAGTCAAAGACAGTTCCGTGGATGTTCACATGAGTGCCTGTACACCACGAAAGAATAAATACAAGCTTACTACATAATTTAATTAATATCACATATGCTTGGTGTTTCACAGCTAGTACCTTGAAGACAGAAATAAGGCGTGGGGAATTTCAAGCGTTTGTAAAAATGAAATATACATTATGGCGTACGGATACAATGACAAGTACACTATGTTATAATACTGTACACAGAAAAATTTTGGGTTTGCTTCAACAGTACAGAAAAATAAGAAAAATATCTTCCAACTACTTCTCTCAAATTAGATCACTATGAAGTTTTCAGGTTGCTATGAAAACACACTAACCTGGAGAGTCTGGACAGCCCAGCTACACTGGTTGTGTTTCAAATGACACAACGCTGAGCAAGTTAAGGTATACAGACACAAATGCAAGAGTCTACTTCCCTTATCTTGTGTCCATGTCTGCTCGCCTCACTTTTTTTGCATCATGATATAATAGTTACAAAGCTACCGGGCTATGAACATGTCCAATTTTATTATTAACAGTTTTTGAATAGCATCTAAGCAAACAATGTGTGCACCTTTTGGCAGCCATGTACTCCATACAGCTTGCGAGGCCGTGCGGAGAAGCTGTTCTCATTTTTTCCTCTCTGTGGTTGGGCACCATTTCAAGTGCCTGCTAAACATAATTTCAAGTGCCTGCTCGCACGTTCACATGGGCCTTTGCGAGTGATTGACATCGTATCTGACTACAATAGAAAAAAAAAATCCACACATATCCATGGAGTGAATGATGATGAGTGGGCGAAGCTCCGGAGGTTCATCGGTAAAAACCATGAATCTTCCGTGAATCTTGCCCAGTACATCATCAAAGACGTGACAAACACTGTGTGTCGCCATCTAGTGCTCTCCTATCCCACTAGAGCATGCAGCGAGTGCCTCCGCGCCATCTATTGATCAATTCACGTACTAGCTAAGCAGCTCCGCAGCGCTCGGACGGACGGACAGACAGACGGACTCCCATACTACACGTTCCCATACATCTGAATGAAGCGAGCATATGCTGAGATTTGAGCGCATCATATGTAGACATACTAATGCCATCTAGTGAATGTTTCAGAAACTACAGGTGGCTACAAACATCGAGGGAAGGACAGACCCACACCATAAGGAGCTTCGCCCCTAAAAGTCAGCACAGGCTAGCACAGGTAAATTAGCCGATCCTTTGACACTCACAGTTCCTTCTTCGTCAGAAACGCTCCGTTCGTGTGCGGGAACAGGCTGCACTGCTGGCTGCTGCTGCGGTTGCTGCTCACTCGGTGCGACTGGCAGTGGAGGTTCCGCTGGTGGCTCATCATTTTCTTCAACTTCAGTGTCCGAATTATCTGGCTCTGACAGGGGGTCTCCTACAACGTCGCAACAAAAACACAAACCCACTCACAAGGGAAGCAAGCGTGCCAGGCTTGTACGCAATAAACGAGTCGCGAGACCTGCAAAGCAGCTTTCCTGCACCGAGAAAATTCGAGCACTGTGGTGGGGCAAACCATCAGCACTGGAATCATTAGGTGCTATGCGCTGCGTCCGCAGGGGCATATATATATGTTTGGCTTCTGACAGCACTTGCCACCCGGCCAAACACATGGAACGCTACACCACATGTAGCAATTTCAGCAACAATGGGCCATGCCACCATTGTGCGTCAATTTTTGCACAGCAAGGAAGCTGCCACGAAAATTTTGCAACTCGTCCATTCTGCTACAGGCAGCAATGATGTTCAAGAAAATCCTGAGAAACTGGAAAGTCTAAAACTTGCTCTTTTTACAAGTTGCGATGAGGTGTCAGTGAATGCATCAAGGGTACATAACTTTACCCTACAGGAGCATATGCAACTAAACTGAGGGAGAGTTAAGTGGTACTTTTAAAAATTTCCTAGTAGTTCGCCATTATCGCCCAGTGTAACTAAATCACAATTCATTAAGAAGTAATTCACAAGGTCATATTTCATAAAAGCAACTTGAAACACAAGCTCAAGGCATGTCAACATTTTGTGCGCTGAATGCAGGCATTAGAAGAAAGAAAAACTAGTCATTCCTCATTGCCAAACAATCCGCTGTTAGACATCACAGCAGTTCTTTTATTTACTACAGTGATTGCATGCAGCAATACACAGAAGATGCACATGAAAATGTAGTCGAAATGGACACAAAGAGGGTTCACTTGCGCTGCAGTTTCACGTCAGTGGTACTACTTTTCTTCTTTGCACTACCTAGAATAACTGGCAAAGCACAGGTCTTTACATAATTGTGTACGCTATAACTGAAGAGTCCCTGCAATGATCTTTAAATGCAAAGCAGCTTCTAGCTCGCCGTAAAATGGACCGCATGTCACAACGCTATCATCACTAGTTCTGGCTCTCAAGAGTGTGCATGCACTTCTATGCAATGCCCAATGTGCGGTGTCTGCATGGCCACTTCTTCTCTTGAGCTCACACCCTCAGCTCACTACTACACACTGCCAAACTGGCTGGCGGGTATACAAGCTGCACGTGTAAGCAGAATAAGATGACAAATACAGTGTGCGTCAATTTGTCTGGTGCAGAGCATCTCACAAAACTATGCATTTGTGCATAGCTCCGCGCCTCAAGAGATGTGTCCTCCGATGGCGTCAAAGCAGCTACTAGAATAGCATAGGCATGCACATTGTAGTATAGCAAAGGGGTGGGACCGCGTCAAGCCGAGGCTACACATGCCACGTCTGACACCATCTCCGGTTTGATGTGGGCGTGTCTATGTTAAACTGGGTACAAAACTTTAAGAAGCGTTTGCTGCGCCTTGCAGAGCTTTTCGAGTGTTTCCCGAAGCTTCAGTAAGGCCACAACGAAATGAGGGTGTGCTCGAGACAAACCCGGACTAGCCAAGTGCCCATCAGCTTCGCTATCCTTGCACCGTTAGCGCAAACTAGTGGGAACGCATGCACATTCCAGCAGCCGTAGCCTGCTTGCACAATGTTTGCGCGCGCTTGACGGGAGGGTTGAATTGGGAGAGGGCACTTGATCGCTTCCCCCACTGCCTTTCATGCCAGTACACAGTGTTGTAACTGGGAGGCCCCGCTTCCTCTTTTCTACTTCTTTTCCCTTCTCCCAAAAGTCGGAGGGATGCCTCCTCTCTCAACTCGTGAAGGTGAGCTGCTTTCTTGAGTGTGCTGCATCTGTCTTCTTGAGGGATTTGACTTGATCGGACCCCAGCCGAGGTGCGAGATCGCCACCTGCTGCCGTCACCAAGCGTCTGCCGTTCCGTGAGTGATACGCCATTCTAGGTCGGAGCGCAAAGCCACGCGAAGTGAGCTTATCGTCGTGCACTTTTCTAGAATTGTTGGTTTTGCACCAGCCATAAGGATTATTATTTCTGTGCACTGAGGCACTTGCATATTTTGTATTAGTTTTGCTGTGTTGGTGGCGTTCGCTATAAGGTGAATAAATACCTTCAGTGTAAACGGTTGTCTCTGTCCCCCTGGCCTGAACCTGCCATGCTCGTGATCTAACATGAACTGCGGGATAGGGGCCAGGCCATAGCTCTAACTGTTAGGGCTGCTGCGTTTGTGCCAGCAAGTGACTGCCACTCCGCTAGCACCCAAGGCAACAGGTATAAGGGATAAGAAAACGCCTATAAGCTTCAATAATTTTTTTTATATTGTGTCAATGATTAAGCTACATCACTATCAAATCATTCACACCATAAATTAAGCAAAACAACTTGCACCAAGGCCGCTATGAGGTTATTTCTAAAGCCTCCCTCCTTGACACAGCTGTTCCTCCTCGACTCAATTAGCTGTGGGCTGCACACTAGCAACGGCTGCACTTCCCATGTCCACTACCATGCGGAGGCCTCAGTAGCAGCATGGTGCCACGATATCCTTACTGACGACACTGGCCTCACTAGTGCTAGCCTCTGTAGCAGTGCTCCGGCGGTGTGAGTGTGAACCCGCCACGGTGCCACAACATTACCGTTGGCTGACCCTTCGGTGCTCATGACGTCAGCCAGAAAAGCCAATTTCTGTGTGGTCATTGCGCATCCTGTGGGCTGGGGCAGTTAAAAACTCCTTAGGTTGAGTCACACTGACCTTTCATGATGCGCACATTTAAAACCCTGTAGTAGTTTACACCTTCGATGCAGAGCGCCTATACTGCTCTGCTAACGTTTAGAGGGATCTGAACTATTGGTGCAATGAATTTCATTTCAGGGTCCCTTTAATGCCTTGAAGCTACTCCAGTGCACGTGTGGGTCAGTGCAGAAGATGAGTACAGACTTAGCTTCCGTCACATGGGATTCATTTCACAAGCATGTGAGCATTTCAAACAATAAGAGACAAGTGCATTTTTACGCTGCAAGTACTACACACATGCGGAACAGAGATCGAGCACCTTCCATGTTATTTGGGAATTGATGCATTCACATAATTCAGATTATCTTGTACAAAACAGCAGGTTAATCTAGTTGCTAGGACTGCTTAATGTCTCCATCACAGCAGTGATCATAATAAAGTGAAAATGTCTATGGCATTATAAGGGGAGTTCAGAGTATATTGCACAGACAGAATCACCTGGATCGACTTCATTTTCATCAGGCGGCTCATCGCCCCGGTCAGTCCAAACTTCGACAACGCTAGAGACGTCTAGTTGTTCAGCTTCTGAGAGCACCTGAACGGACGAGGAATCCGAGTCATCAAAGTCCTCCTGCAACAAAAGAACAAGTGCAGGTGTTTGTGAGTGAACTAGTATTGTAGATGACGTTACTGAATCACTGAAATACAAAAACCATTTTCAATATGTTATGAAGTAGGCACCAATCGGTGGACTATGCTCCTGTCAAAACACGGCACAAATATTACTGCACTGCAGATCACAGTAATGCCTACCGACACGTACCGCCACCACGTTACCTGTCTAAAAGATTTGATCATGCCCTTAACATTCAAGAATCCCAGACTGGAACGAACCTTTACGCTAATTTTTTTTTTCATACTGTACTAGAGTGGAATCGATTGTCTTGCGACCAAGTGAACACCTGTTTTTTTTCCAAGTTGTAACCCCTCCTGCTTACATGCCTTTGAGCAAAGCAAAGATCTTCTTCCTTTTTTTTTTTTTTTTTGAGGTTTAACGTTCCAAAACCAGCTATGATTATGAGAGACGCCGTAGTGGAGGGCTCCGGAAATTTCGACCACCTGGGGTTCTTTAACGTGCACTGACATCGCACCCAGCACACGGGCCTCAACATTTCGCCTCCATCGAAATGTAGCTGCCGCAGCCGGGATTCGATCCCGCGACCCTCGGATCAGCAGCCGAGTACCATAGCCACTAGACCACCGCGGCGGGGCAAAAGCAAAGATTTGTATAAATAAAGAATAACATGCTACAATTGGTGCAATATATAAAATGCCCAAGGACATAACGTGCTATGATGTGAACTGCGAAAAGGTCCTTGGCCTTCTGCCATCAGCCCCTGCATAACTTCCGAAGCCCTTGTAGGTGTAATGACTACTTGTAACTACTACTTAGTTTAAGAAAGCAAATAATGTTTCCTGTGGCAGGAAATTCGTGATGTAATCCAGTCCAATAGCGAGGCCATGCTATAATTAGTTAAGTGGTTCAGGGCCCCCTTTAGTGGGTTAAATAAAGTGTGCTTCACTGGCACATATTCGCCTGCTGCTGCTCTGCTGCTCCGTGCCAATGTCGCATTTATTCTGGTGCAGCTTACATACTGGGGCATTAATTAACTAGCACAAAAACATTTGCACCGACCAACAGTGGATATTTGATTGGGTATTCGAAATTATACTATATTTACACACACCCCCCCATTGGTATTAGCATGTATCCATTGCAAAATGGCACTGCCACCCTATCAAAAACAAATATTCTCTACATTCTGTTTTTGACAAAGGTTAAATAAAACCAAACTGCACCACTGAATAAACAGAACCATCTCTAACTTTCATGTGCTGGACTTACATCGCTCATGTTGCGGATGGCCACTTGCACGTGGAGGCCGCTGGAACTGCTTGTTGAGGCTTCTTCAAAGTCGAGGAACAAGTCCCGGTCTTCGTCCGACAAGTCGGTAGTCGCTGTCCAACAGGTTGCTCACTGTAGCATCACTGTCCGAGATCGACACATCCGTTTCCCACTGGCTGCTTTCGTCCTCGGAGTCACCAGAGACCTCCACATCAGACATCTCAACGTCCAAAGACCTACATTGCAGAAATATTGCACGGTACACTCTGCAGTGCACACTCAAGTGGTGGCAGTGACGACAATGTCACATCCATTCTTGCGCAGTAACTAGGTACAACACTGCTATTAGTGGCCAGTTACCTTTAACCCTTTCACTGCCAGTCTCAACTTAGGCAGCCACACTCGCACAAGCCCTGCTAATCCCTAGTATACTTGTTTCTCCTTTAATCACTCTTTGCCACTCACCAGACAACCCTTGTTAAAAAAAATAATGTGGGGGTGTACCGCCATTTATAGAGCGGACATATAAACAAAGATAACTTGCAGTAAAGTTTTAGACAATAGATAGAGCGCATGTTTTTACATCCATGTCGATTCGAGTCTCCTTGCCAGCGTCTCAGCAATGCAGCCATGGCGTATCAGCGTGCCACGTGTTTGCGCTATTGGATGGACAAAAAATTCAGGAACTGTAATACCACACTGTAAATGCTTTCAAAGCTAATTATTTGGTTCTAAGTAATAGTTAATTTACACGACCATTTACATTTACATGACCTGATAATTTACATTTACACGACCTGATAAGGATCCTACTGCATTGCAAGCAGGAAATATATACACAGCATGAAAACGGGGAAGAAAAAAAATAAGGCCACAGATTGTGGAGCAGTGCCATAAGAAGCTGGCACTTAGGATTGGGCATCTAACAGAGAGTGACGTTAGCATAATGCATGTGTGTACACCCGATAAACATAAATTAAAATGTTAGAAATGTCCAGATGGCGGGATTCAAACTCTGGGCATCAGTGCCGAAGCAGTGTGCTCTAACTGCCGTACCACAGTTATGTGCTTCATTAGGTGGCACAGGACTCCTACATTTAAGCACATGCGTTTGGACGTTTGGTGCATATTTGCAATGCTGACAGAATGCCGTCAAGCCACTACTCCAGTAAATCTGAGTGCAGATAAGTACAGTAAGAAACACATAACCAATGTAACACTATGAGCACTCACTTTAGCAATCATTGTTGGTTTTTTTCAGCGGCAATTGTTTCTGTCAAGTAACATTTAACAGTAGTGCTTTACTTCTTCGATCTGCTAAGCTGTAAATCTAGCACACCTAATTTTTACATAGTGTTACACTTGTAACACTGTGTAACCGCCTTTCCCTCTTATAGCTGTCGCATCTGATCTAAAGCTCCCCAATGCCTTTCCCACCAATTACAGTTTCTGCACATTAAACACTTGCAGTTGTTACTTTTCTCTTGTGCCTGCAGCCAAAACAATAGATGGTCTCAAACTAAATTAGGTGACATCATCACAAATACCATGCAAGAAAAATTCTTATATGATAAAACTTGACTTTGAAAGCTTGATGCCATTCTACATACAAAAACAAAAGAAAGTTTGGCTAAGTAAATTAGGGCTCTCGAAAACTTCGGTGACTTATTGCAAGCTATGCCTCAACATGACGTCGACTTGGTATGTTCCACCAAAGCCACCTTATTGCATACCCCATGCTCCTGATGTTGATCTCAGTATTTCATCAAAAGTTTTCATGCTATGTTATAGAGGTTGTTCATGGTTCCAAATATAATTAATGATTACACGGCATCGGCTTGAGTGCCCACTGCTTACATTCAAAACATAATGGGTACTCACATTTTGGCTTCTATTTTTATTTTATTCAGGCTCTTGTACTGAATTAGGAGCAAGATGGGGTTTAGTGTTTAGCATCGCATGGTACTGTGCAAAAAAAGAAAAAAAAAACGAAAATTCCTGAAACACAACATGTCATAGTGGAACCACGATATTTGCTATCCTATGTGTTACTTTCACTGGTGGCTTCAGTTACAATGTAATGCACCAGACTTACAGCCCAAATTAAGAGACCCTACATAGTGCACTGAAAATTAGCAAATATTATTTCCAGTTAGGCTTAAAACATCCCGAACTATTTTCAAGGTCATACACAAAATCAGTCTATGCCCATAAGAAATAATTACCGACAAGTCGAGCCAATACCAATAAAACAAGTGGCTGATATACAAACATCGACAGCAAACAACGCGCTGCGCTATCTACCGATCAAAGCGGCAGTTTATCACCTCAATACGTTGGCACAACTGTGATAAATGAGCTGAATAATGATATTAATTTCTGCTAATTGTTCGTCGCTGCTTTGGCGCTCCCTGATCTTCGCTCTTACCTGTGAAGTTCTTCAGCGCATAAGATGTCGTTAGAGAGCTGCGCCGCGCACGCTCCAGTCTTTAACACTTTTTTCTTGATTTTTTATAAGCCGAAGCACCTTCGAACGCTGTGCCTAAATGGTAGTACGCACCGGCCGTTTACCAATCGCTAACTTCCAAGCGACAAAACTAAGCGCGCTAGCATTTTACACAGTATTCTAATTCGTCATTTGACCCACAGCGATAACCTGGCCACCACATTCAGCTGTTCACGAGTGGACGCGGCAACAAAATCATCCTCAAACAGCCCAACATACGCTAAGCTATCCGTTCCAATAACTCACATTACCCCACCAACAAAAATGAACACATGCGATGACCGCGTACAGAATATACGGAAGGCGCTCGCTTTTCTTTGTATTTTACGTCCAATACAAGCGCGCACGCAAATTGCGGGCTTCTCATCGCTCAAACGTATTCAGAAACCCTGGGAAACGGCGTTTCGCGCGGTTAACAACTATTTTCATGACAAGTACGCGCAACACCGGCACAATTTAGAGGAGGACGAGGGCAAAGGCATATATGTGGCACCAACAAGCCAAAATGATGGAACGTTTACAGCATTGTAGTGGAGTTAACTAGCGATGCGACGTCGAGTCAGACTCTGTAAGAAGCAGTGGGACACATTGTTAGATAAACAAAACGGGGTGGTAGAAGGACAATCACTTTTAGTTACCTGTTCCGCAAGTGAAGCAGGTAGAGAGCTAGTCAGCTGTACATGACGGGATGATCTTCCTCAGCAACTACGCTGGCGGCGCGAAGAGGCAACCTTATTTACCTGCATCAAGTACGCGCGTCCGAATTTCAACGCTAAAATCGATTAAAATTTATAGCTGGGGTTTGGACTACCCTGAAGAGCGCAAGCAGTAAACAAAAAATGCGATTTTTGCGTCCGCCAACTCTACCGGAGTGTAAGCGCGATTACTGTCACGGGAGCTTTGCGGTGGCAAACGCCTTAACGCGGCTGTCGGGATCGGGGGCCGATTCGCTGGATATCGAATTTCTCCGGTGGTACAGCTTTTTGCTTGATCGATCAACGACGTGACGCGAAATTAGCAGCTCAAAACAACTCCTGTTTCAACTCGGCGCGTACTAAAGCGAGAACCAAACTCAGCAGGCCTGGCGCATGGTTGCTTGACGCGACAAGCAGTCCGCGGCTGTTTATCGAAATGGGGCTTCTCTTCGTTTCACGGCAGGGGACCCTAACGACCAGTGCCCGATGCAATATGCGATGTTTATGAAAAAAAAAAAAGATTGCTCAAAGTGTTTGATATGATTGCTGGTAAGCTTTCTGAATGCGGCTGCTGGTACAGGACATTTCCATGGCACAGGACTTGGTCAAAAGTCTTTTTATTGTTTCCTATCTGCACATGTGATGTCTAGCTGTGCCCACTGTCAGAGGTCGGCCACATAATGAATTGGGCAAAATAAAGACAAATGGTGTGCTCAGAAAATATGTATTAGCAGCTGAGCTGTTTAAGGCCGAGCTAAAGCCGTACGTAGTGGCGCTCGCAGTTAACAGGAGCTGTCATGCAGAACAGAAAAGCGGACCACTTGGCCTTGACCCGCCAACCAGGGGTTTATCCTGAATTTCAATTTGGGGGGGGGGGGGGGGGGTATAAATCCCTGCCACCACTCACACTGCTATGATGGTGATTATGTGATGGACAATATTTAAGAGAAAAAGAAAGTAAGAGGGAAGGAAATAAACAATTGCAAATAAATTATCTGGTTGCGGATCGAAGGGAAAAGCGGATATGACACCCAATGCCTGTGAAGATCCAACTTGGGGGGAGGGGTGGAAATCCCTGGGCGCTACCATCGCTATATCGAAGAGTTCGCTGTACGAGGAAGCTCGCGCTATACGCTATAGCGAGCCGTCGGGACCGCACTGGAGCGCAATACAGGCGAGATGCCTAAACTTGATGCGCTACCGATGTGCAGCCCAGCTTTCGCCTTGTACTGTAATTAAGATTGTAACACTTGTCAATTTTTGTGCTATATTGAGTGTTGCCCTTTTCGTTACCTAGCCTTCATATGCACGCGAACGGTCATATATCTCAGGAATAGCTCTCGCAATCACGTGGTATACAGTTGTACGTATCCGACAGAACCGGAGCGTCATGGGCGCCTCACTTTTTTACCGCATTTGGGAGGGGAAGCGGGTGGGGGGGCACAGAGGCGGGGAACTTACATACAGCGCCTAGAAATATACTGTTTTCTAGGCACTATAACTTAATTACAGGTGGCCTCGGTGTTTTCGTGCTTCTGGAGATGCGAAGGAGTAGGAGGAGAGGGGGCCATATGCCTCTCCCCAACACCCCCACGGGGTGCGTCGAGGAAAGTTCGCGCGCATTGGAGAATCGCACACATCGGCTGGCCGCAGCGCTGAAAATACTCTCGGCGCAATGTGGTAAATGCAAGAAGCGCGCGCTGAGATATCGTCAGGCGAAAGCTATAGCATCTACGGAGTTCGTACAAGTACTTCTAGCCACCATAGTACAAGGTTCGTTTGATCTTTTCCGGAAGTCACCCACACCCAATTAATGGCAGCCAAAATCTCCTCATACCGGCCAATAAGGAAATTGACCAGGATATGGATGGATGAAGCCAAATTTCCCACTGTAAATTAACAGATGCCCGTTTAAGCTTAAATTCCCAGCCGATAAAAGTTAGCTGGACCTACTTCTCCAGCGGGTGGACATTTTATCGTGCAGGTTGATAAAGCTGGCGCGCGTAAATCAAAGGGCGAGAGCATGAGGCCATACTCACGTAGCAGTTATTTATTATTATCTTTTTGTGGCAGGTAAATGTTAGGTATTTACCCACGGCTGCTGTTTATTGATCCGTGTGCCTTTTCCCGCATTTCAATTCCTGGTTAATGTATGTTGAGCTAGAGACCTGCTACGCCATGCCCCCAAACGGCATGCGCTGAAGCACAATGTTCAACCACACTGGAGGTATGCACTACAGCAGGCGATAAAACGTTCTCTCAAAGCTAAATTTTAATCCACTGGGCGGTATTTGATAGACTATGGAGGAAAGAAAATTAAGGCGATATGTCACATTTTGAATTTAGCGCCAATACATGATAAGACCGCAGAAAAGTTCTCGAAGCTTCGTTGAGTATTTCACAGCTTTATAACGTGCTAAACTGGCTAAACTTTCCTTACTCATAATAAAATTTGAAGTGAATTAATTATGTCAAAGTTGCAGTTACCATTGTCGTGATCGCAATGCATGACGCCACGAAAATTGGCGGGAACACTGTGGAGTCTTCAAATGCTTCAAGTGTGTATCGTGCCTTTTCTGATTCCGGCAGGGGATCACCAAGCCTCCTTTAACGGTATGAGGTCCTCTTTGCTATTGAACAAGTGCAGTTCATAAATACAGATGGTATGCTGGTATGCTTAGTTTCGACAAATATTGGACTTAACTACAAAGGAAACATCGCTTGCCTCCTTTCATCGCCTGCATACGGTCTGCAGTGCTACTCAACGCGAAGATATTAATGCTGGAATTTCATCTGTACGAAAGCTGGTGCCTAGGCGTTTAACATGGCCTTCTTGTGTTGCAACACTGAAGCACCTGACGTTATTTATTTATTTATTTATTTATTTATTTATTTATTTATTTATTTATTGTCACACGGCTCAGGATTGGCATGGCTTTCCTCCCGACGGGATCAAGAAACGATGTATGCAACCCCCATTGTTACGTGACCGAGAAACTATGCATGTAACCCTCATCGCTCATTACTGCAAAAACATTTTGCTAGGGTCTTTCAGGTACTGTAACTAACTAACTAACTAACTAACTAACTAACTAAATAAAGTAGAACTTGCCAAGACCATATAAAGTTGTGACAAGGAGCACTTTGAAAGCAGTGGGGCCGTGCAGGTTAGTAGCCCCTCCATTGTTGGTGCAACCGTAGGTGTTTATTACAACCATGGAGAAAGGGACTTTATGTTACTGCACCATAAGCAAGTTCTCTAAACTGGGTTGGAATCGCTGATGCGCTGTTGGTACAACCTAGGAGGTGACACTGAACGTCAAATGGGTGCGGCCGGTAATTTGAAGTGCGACTGCAGTACAGCTGTGCTGCTCAGACCATGTTTGCAAGAGGACAGGATCCATGGCCAAGGGAGAGAGCGGTGGAAAGCTGAGCTAGTTGGTAAGGCATCATAATGCAAAAGGTTAGGCATGCAAGTACAACAGAAGAGAGCTAGAAAACACCAATTAGCTGAATGGGAGAACCGAGGCAAGAAAGGAAAAAAAGACACAAACTTGGCCAAACTTTAATGAAGCGCTGGCCAAAGCAGCTGCTCCAGCCAGCGATGGTTAAGAGAGTGGCAATTGATTTCTACAAGCTAGCGGGCTGAACGCAACACTTTAGAGTTTCCAGTTCATTCTGATGGACTTACAAACACGTACCTTGTTGTAATGAGTCATTTGTCACATCCTTTCCTCTCCGTCCATAAAGCCCAGTGCAGAATAGCAAGCCTGAGTATTGTATAGCTCAGGCCGGCTTCTCCAGCCTTCTGGGGAGAAGCCGGTTCAGTACAGCCTTAACAAGATTATTATCAATTCTTTATAACCACCAGAAAGCAAATAGAGCAGCCATTCATCCTGGTGCATCTGTAGACCCTGGTTTCACATTACAAACCAAAATACATAACACCACACAAATGTCAACCAGTGGCCCTAGCATGCCTATTCTAGTTTGCAATCAATAGGTCTATGTGCCAAAGCTACAACTCCATTATGAGGCATAACACAGCAAATGACTGGATGAAATATGTTTGACCACCAGGTTTTTTTTCTTGACATGCAACTAAACGCTAGTATGCGAATGCTTTTGCATATCACGAGTGCAAAGGTTCAGTTCCTTGGCCTTGGGGAAGAAACTGAACCTTTGCCCTTATGCTGCAATTTCTGCGGGTTGGCGCAAAATTCAACGAAGTTGGTCCGCAAAGTATTTTCAAGCTTCACAAGCAGCGCATGGTGATGAGCTTGAATTGTACAGGCGAATATTAGAATTTGTAGAGATCCTGCACACACATAATCTGGGATTTATTTGAAGTTTGCCTAAAGTGCACACCTTTCGTAAGATAAATGTGCACAGTTAATATGAACGTACAGTACGCCCCACGAAGCAATAAGTCTGGCACTGACCTGGTGGGCATTATTAACATCTGTTGATGAGAAAACTCGTGTGGCCAAGTGATAACGTCATCACGCGCCATGGGACATAATACTGACGCGAGGGGATGTGCCCACTACGATTACTTCTTGCCGGCAGCGAGCTACCCACTATGGCCACCCTTCCTGCAGTCCGAAGACGAAGAAGAGCGGAGATCGCGCGAGCGTTCTGATCGAGTTGGACGCCATCATTAAAGCAGGACGTGCTACTTTTGCTGAGCGTTGTTGATCACCTTCGTGACAATACTAACATGCATCATTGTAATATGTGCTGCTAACATCCATTCTGTTATCGCTTGACGTCGTGCAACGTTGGGACAATCATAACACCAAGACGTGCCCTGCTTTACATTCAGTGCATGTGGGAAGGCTGGGGTTCTGACTTTTGATCACTTGTTTTTATATGGAGCATGTAAGGGACAGCAAACTTGTAACACCGCAGACCCAAGTGGCACCCTGACTTTAGACTGCTGTAGACTTTTCCAGCAACTTTGCTATTCCGCATTATTTTACAATGTCTACCAGTAGCACGCTCGAAACAAGCACTCCCCTAATGCCATTAACACCAGGATCACCAGGATTGCAGGATCATATTGTCGGAAATGGGTTGTAACACTCAGCGTTTGTGTCATTTACAGTACAAAATAATTCATTCACATTCATTATCACTGAAGAATTCACAGCACCCATGTCATTATCACTGCAATTCCGTGGAACTTCCAATCCATCTATGCCTTTAACGTATTCTCCTTGTGGCTTCTGAAACTAACACCAGTGCATTAAGACAAGATGGAAAGGTAGAACATAATTTTATTCCATAATTGAGATTTAGCATGATGGCAATCTTAAGATCGGTGATTGATGAAGATGTGTGTCAGGATTTCTGTTGGCCGCTGTCTTGACTACCTCCGGCGTGTGCCTCCAAAGCCTGTAAAATGATACAAACATTGGATATCAAATATAATGGTTAAGGCAGTGAAAATGAACGATAAAAGAAGTCTGAAGAAATTTAGTCAGACCTCGCTATAGCAAATGCAATATGACACAGAATTTACTGCATTGTACCCGATAGTCAATTACAGATCTGTTTGTAATGCTGCTTTAAATGAAATACGAATATTTTGATTGATTTGCTATGTCCAGGTGTGTTATAATTATCTTCGACAGTAATAAGTAAGCATCACACACAGCATTGCTTATAATCTCTCACACTGCTCCGAATAATACTAGGCTGAACACATAGACCGAATGGGTGTTAACAGTAATGTGATGTTCACAAGATTACAAAGTGTGGATACAAAGTGTGTGTGTAAATACAAGGTGTGCTTGGCTGCTCTATAAACTGGACATGACATATTCCAGAACTTAACCCAGTAATGCCTAAACAGTTTTACATAAAAATCTAAAGCCTTTTGTACAATTTCAGTTCCTGACCACTTGTAGTACATTTGTAAAAGAAGAAAGAAAGGTACTACTTGTGTTGAAACTTTAGTGTAGCACCCGTTAGTCCAATGGTACACTGTACTATTTACAAATAAAAACCTCCTGCAGCTTATAGAAAATGCTACTTTACAAGCCATGCTTATGTTTCTCATATATGAATCTGACTTCACAGTAGCATATACTGTCATGAGTAAGGGGGCCCCACAAACACAGGCTAGCAGACGAAACTGAGAGATCGGCGAAGTGGCGCGGCAAAGCACGCGCAGTGGACACGTCGGTGTTCACAATTGGATGTCAGCGGGCTCGCGGCACGCGTCCCGAGGAGAGATCGGTCATGGAGAAGGCTGAGGTGGCATTCTCTGCGTGGCACCGGTCGACGAAGGGTGTCTGGCCAGCTACGGTCTGGTGACGAGGAGACGAGGGCGTCGGGCTCCGGGGTGCCGTCGATCTGGCTGACGATCGAGTACGGACTTCGGAGTGGCAGCGGCTGAACTTCAACAGTTCCCGGCGTACCCGCAGCGCTCCACCTTCGCCGGCAGAACGGGACGACCGGCAGAAGAATCGCTGCAGAGGGCCGGTCTTGGTTGGAGACCGAGCACTACATATGAGGATGCCTAGGCTGGGCTAGGCCTAAGCGGTGACCCGCCACATCACAGGCGAAGCAAGGCGGCGGACAAGGACGGACCTTGCATGAGCGGCTGTCGACGACAGCGACGGGACACGACCCACCTAGAGAGCACCGACTCCGAACCGCACCACGTCGAACGCCCAACGTAAGAGCGTCCAACTTCAGTTGAACGGCTAGCAGCTGACGCGCACGTAAACGCGAGGCCCAGTGTTGACAGACTCCCGTTGGAACTGCGCCCAACGCGGAGGTTCTGTAGATTGGCTGTTTAGTTTGTTAACCTAACCTGTTGTCGTTTTCTCTTTGTGTGCGGTTTGATGTTTGTTTGTACTTTGCGTGTCTTGGTGTGTGTTTTATAAAGTAACGTCTGTTTTTTATTAACGCTTAACGCCTCTCGCCTCCGTCACTCTCTCTCAATCCATCGGAGCAAGCGCTCCCGAGATCCTCACACACTAACTCGTGACAGATAAATTGGCGAGCCTCTGCCAGGATTAACATCTCCAGGCCCAGTCACGAATGATCGTCGGGGGTTGCGAAGATGGATTTGGAGCGTTTGGCGGCGATAGCGAAGAGTAGAAAGCTGTCAGGAAAGGAGGTGCTGAGGTTATTTGAAGATGCCCAAAAAGAACGGGAGCGAGAGCATGAAGCAATGGTAGCTCTACTAAAACAGCAGATAGCTAAGGCCGAAGGGAAGCTGATGTACCGGAAAAGGGAGGAGACATCATGTGTAAATTTGCGAGTAGTGCAATCAGTTGAAATTGGTGAACATGAGGCGGAAGTTATCGAAATTCCGGAAATTCAGGCGAGTCAGGAGATCGTCTCGGTGGAGTCGGAGGAGTGCGGCGCGGTTACCGCAAGTCTAGAGGAGCTCGAGTCAGAGGTTGAGGATGCGGGCGTAGGCGCCCAAGAGTTTATTGAGGATGCGGGCGTAGGCGCCCAAGAGTTTATTGAGGATGCGGGCGTAGGCGCCCAAGAGTTTATTGATGATGCGGGCGTAGGCGCCCAAGAGCTGTTGAGCGCAGCGGAGGAGAAAGCGCACCCACTGCTGGTGCAGGAGGACAACGTAGAGTGCATTGCAGGTCGCTGCAAGCACATACTTGACGGAGGGCGTATTGCAGGTTGCTGCAAATGGAGTTTTGACGGGGTTTGTTCCGATGTGTGCGCCACAGGGAAGGACGTGACATCGAGTCATGATCCGTGCGAAATTGGTGCCGTGCTCGAGAGCGAGCACAGTGAAGGTGAAGTCCGCGATCGTAGCGGTACAAGTGGGAGTGAGGAAGTCAAACTTGAGGAAAAGGCAGACGCGGACGCTGCCAACGAAGGACTTGACACTAAGGCGCGTCCAAGAACGCGAGTTCAAAGGAAGGGGAAGAAAGTGAGCGGACGCGGCAAGGCTAATGAGAGTCGAGCATGTAGACGCCGTAGAAAAGTCGTTCGCAGCAAGCATTCAGTGAGCATTATGATGCGAAAGCGCAGGGGACTGCGATCGAGACAGTGGGAGAGAGTATGGAAGGGGCGAGTCAGGCTGAAAGAGCACAAACGCAGCACCCACACAAGGAGTTCGCGAGCGCGTGCAGGAGGGGTACGCGCGAGAGAGTGCGTTTTGAAGGAGCGTTTCACAGTGAAAGAGGGCAAACGCAGGGGCTGCACCGAACGTTTAGAAAGATGTGCGTCAAGGTCGGGACGCACGAGAGAAGTTCAGAAGAGACGTGCGAAGTGTAGAGCAAGGAAAAAACGTTGGAAAAAATTTGGCAGTCTCAAGGAACGCGGCGGTCGTAGCGAGCATTGGAAGGAACGCGCAGCAGCAAGGAGGCGCACGAGCGAGTCGCGCAAGATGCCGAATGAGAGGAGGATCAGACCTAAGGCAGAAAGATTCTTTTTGTGGCCTCTGAAGAAAAAGATTATGGTTTTATGAAAGGATAGATTTTGATGGAAATGAACAGGGACAGGACTAAGGACAAAGACATATGGACGGGAAAAATAGATCAGAGAAATTATCATAGCAAGTACTGTTTAGTGGTTAGGGAAGAGAATGAGCTTGACAGAGCATTTGATTTAAAGGTCAAGGAAAGGGAAAGTGATTGGTGTGGCAACAAAGCATCTATACAGGAATATTGCAGAAGGATATTAGTAGTGAGAGGACGCAGATAGAGAAATGAGACTAGATAGCGCATTTTACCAGCTAAAGGAAGAGGAAGCAAAAGAATGGGATTTTCAAGCTTGTATATAGAGGTAGTGGAGAAAGCAAAATAGCAATGGTTAATAGAGTAATGAGGAAGTTCGCATAGATCGGAACGATAAAGAGAGGAAAGAAAAAATATGTGTTCTTAGCTAGTGTTGCGAAAAGGATTGCTGTGTGGTATGTGGTACGTGGTACGTTGGGAGAGCAGAGTGTGCTTTCGTGGTGAAGTGTACTGCATGTATAGTTGTGTGTTGGTAGGGACTTTGTGAATCGATATAGTGTATGATAGTGATATGATACAGTGCAGTGACAGTGACATAGTGATAGTGTGTTGGCACTGGGAGATACTGATTTAGTGCATGGTTCAGCGGACAGAAACACGAACTGAGCAGCAACTTTTGTGCTAGTGAACATCAGGTTAAGTGATAAATATGTATAGTGATGCATTAGTGTTGTTTGTGGTGTTGTTTGTGAACATTGATGACTATCACGAAAAGTGAACTTCAAGTGAAGTGATCATGTATTAGTGTTGTGTATGTGAGACCAAAAGGTGTATGAAGGTGTGTCAGTGTACGCGTGAAGAGTGTGGTGGTGACCAGTGCTACGGTGGGCCCAAAATTAAAGGCATCATAAGTTTATTTACAAGAAAGAGAAGATTTGGCAAGGTACCGAAGAATTCAGAAGAGGAGGAGGAAGCAGTTTTTTAAGAAAAAACTCTTAAAAGGGGGGCCAATGTCATGAGTAAGGGGGCCCCACAAACACAGGCTAGCAGACGAAACTGAGAGATCGGCGAAGTGGCGCGGCAAAGCACGCGCAGTGGACACGTCGGTGTTCACAATTGGATGTCAGCGGGCTCGCGGCACGCGTCCCGAGGAGAGATCGGTCATGGAGAAGGCTGAGGTGGCATTCTCTGCGTGGCACCGGTCGACGAAGGGTGTCTGGCCAGCTACGGTCTGGTGACGAGGAGACGAGGGCGTCGGGCTCCGGGGTGCCGTCGATCTGGCTGACGATCGAGTACGGACTTCGGAGTGGCAGCGGCTGAACTTCAACAGTTCCCGGCGTACCCGCAGCGCTCCACCTTCGCCGGCAGAACGGGACGACCGGCAGAAGAATCGCTGCAGAGGGCCGGTCTTGGTTGGAGACCGAGCACTACATATGAGGATGCCTAGGCTGGGCTAGGCCTAAGCGGTGACCCGCCACATCACAGGCGAAGCAAGGCGGCGGACAAGGACGGACCTTGCATGAGCGGCTGTCGACGACAGCGACGGGACACGACCCACCTAGAGAGCACCGACTCCGAACCGCACCACGTCGAACGCCCAACGTAAGAGCGTCCAACTTCAGTTGAACGGCTAGCAGCTGACGCGCACGTAAACGCGAGGCCCAGTGTTGACAGACTCCCGTTGGAACTGCGCCCAACGCGGAGGTTCTGTAGATTGGCTGTTTAGTTTGTTAACCTAACCTGTTGTCGTTTTCTCTTTGTGTGCGGTTTGATGTTTGTTTGTACTTTGCGTGTCTTGGTGTGTGTTTTATAAAGTAACGTCTGTTTTTTATTAACGCTTAACGCCTCTCGCCTCCGTCACTCTCTCTCAATCCATCGGAGCAAGCGCTCCCGAGATCCTCACACACTAACTCGTGACAGATAAATTGGGTCCAACTTCACTTTGAGCGGCGGGCATCTGACGCGGACTTGAACGCGAGGCCCAAGGTTGAGGGACTCCCGTGGGAACTGCGCCCTACGCGGAGGATTTGTAGTTAGGCCGTTTAGGCTGTTAGTAACATTTAGGTTTTCTCTTTGTGTGCGAATTGGTGTTTTGCTTATTTTTCATGTTTTGATGTTCTTTGTATAAAGTAACGACTTTTGCTTGTTTTTGTTAATGCTTGACGCCTCTCGCCTCCGTCTCTCTCTCAATCCATCGGAGCAAGCGCTCCCGAGATCCTCCCATACAAACTCGTGACAAAAAATTGGCGAGCCTGCCAGGATTAACATCTCCAGGCCCAGTCACGAATGATCGTCGGGGGTTGCGAAGATGGATTTGGAGCGTTTGGCGGCGATAGCGAAGAGTAGAAAGCTGTCAGGAAAGGAGGTGCTGAGGTTATTTGAAGATGCCCAAAAAGAACGGGAGCGAGAGCATGAAGCAATGGTAGCTCTACTAAAACAGCAGATAGCTAAGGCCGAAGGGAAGCTGATGTACCGGAAAAGGGAGGAGACATCATGTGTAAATTTGCGAGTAGTGCAATCAGTTGAAATTGGTGAACATGAGGCGGAAGTTATCGAAATTCCGGAAATTCAGGCGAGTCAGGAGATCGTCTCGGTGGAGTCGGAGGAGTGCGGCGCGGTTACCGCAAGTCTAGAGGAGCTCGAGTCAGAGGTTGAGGATGCGGGCGTAGGCGCCCAAGAGTTTATTGAGGATGCGGGCGTAGGCGCCCAAGAGTTTATTGAGGATGCGGGCGTAGGCGCCCAAGAGTTTATTGATGATGCGGGCGTAGGCGCCCAAGAGCTGTTGAGCGCAGCGGAGGAGAAAGCGCACCCACTGCTGGTGCAGGAGGACAACGTAGAGTGCATTGCAGGTCGCTGCAAGCACATACTTGACGGAGGGCGTATTGCAGGTTGCTGCAAATGGAGTTTTGACGGGGTTTGTTCCGATGTGTGCGCCACAGGGAAGGACGTGACATCGAGTCATGATCCGTGCGAAATTGGTGCCGTGCTCGAGAGCGAGCACAGTGAAGGTGAAGTCCGCGATCGTAGCGGTACAAGTGGGAGTGAGGAAGTCAAACTTGAGGAAAAGGCAGACGCGGACGCTGCCAACGAAGGACTTGACACTAAGGCGCGTCCAAGAACGCGAGTTCAAAGGAAGGGGAAGAAAGTGAGCGGACGCGGCAAGGCTAATGAGAGTCGAGCATGTAGACGCCGTAGAAAAGTCGTTCGCAGCAAGCATTCAGTGAGCATTATGATGCGAAAGCGCAGGGGACTGCGATCGAGACAGTGGGAGAGAGTATGGAAGGGGCGAGTCAGGCTGAAAGAGCACAAACGCAGCACCCACACAAGGAGTTCGCGAGCGCGTGCAGGAGGGGTACGCGCGAGAGAGTGCGTTTTGAAGGAGCGTTTCACAGTGAAAGAGGGCAAACGCAGGGGCTGCACCGAACGTTTAGAAAGATGTGCGTCAAGGTCGGGACGCACGAGAGAAGTTCAGAAGAGACGTGCGAAGTGTAGAGCAAGGAAAAAACGTTGGAAAAAATTTGGCAGTCTCAAGGAACGCGGCGGTCGTAGCGAGCATTGGAAGGAACGCGCAGCAGCAAGGAGGCGCACGAGCGAGTCGCGCAAGATGCCGAATGAGAGGAGGATCAGACCTAAGGCAGAAAGATTCTTTTTGTGGCCTCTGAAGAAAAAGATTATGGTTTTATGAAAGGATAGATTTTGATGGAAATGAACAGGGACAGGACTAAGGACAAAGACATATGGACGGGAAAAATAGATCAGAGAAATTATCATAGCAAGTACTGTTTAGTGGTTAGGGAAGAGAATGAGCTTGACAGAGCATTTGATTTAAAGGTCAAGGAAAGGGAAAGTGATTGGTGTGGCAACAAAGCATCTATACAGGAATATTGCAGAAGGATATTAGTAGTGAGAGGACGCAGATAGAGAAATGAGACTAGATAGCGCATTTTACCAGCTAAAGGAAGAGGAAGCAAAAGAATGGGATTTTCAAGCTTGTATATAGAGGTAGTGGAGAAAGCAAAATAGCAATGGTTAATAGAGTAATGAGGAAGTTCGCATAGATCGGAACGATAAAGAGAGGAAAGAAAAAATATGTGTTCTTAGCTAGTGTTGCGAAAAGGATTGCTGTGTGGTATGTGGTACGTGGTACGTTGGGAGAGCAGAGTGTGCTTTCGTGGTGAAGTGTACTGCATGTATAGTTGTGTGTTGGTAGGGACTTTGTGAATCGATATAGTGTATGATAGTGATATGATACAGTGCAGTGACAGTGACATAGTGATAGTGTGTTGGCACTGGGAGATACTGATTTAGTGCATGGTTCAGCGGACAGAAACACGAACTGAGCAGCAACTTTTGTGCTAGTGAACATCAGGTTAAGTGATAAATATGTATAGTGATGCATTAGTGTTGTTTGTGGTGTTGTTTGTGAACATTGATGACTATCACGAAAAGTGAACTTCAAGTGAAGTGATCATGTATTAGTGTTGTGTATGTGAGACCAAAAGGTGTATGAAGGTGTGTCAGTGTACGCGTGAAGAGTGTGGTGGTGACCAGTGCTACGGTGGGCCCAAAATTAAAGGCATCATAAGTTTATTTACAAGAAAGAGAAGATTTGGCAAGGTACCGAAGAATTCAGAAGAGGAGGAGGAAGCAGTTTTTTAAGAAAAAACTCTTAAAAGGGGGGCCAATGTCATGAGTAAGGGGGCCCCACAAACACAGGCTAGCAGACGAAACTGAGAGATCGGCGAAGTGGCGCGGCAAAGCACGCGCAGTGGACACGTCGGTGTTCACAATTGGATGTCAGCGGGCTCGCGGCACGCGTCCCGAGGAGAGATCGGTCATGGAGAAGGCTGAGGTGGCATTCTCTGCGTGGCACCGGTCGACGAAGGGTGTCTGGCCAGCTACGGTCTGGTGACGAGGAGACGAGGGCGTCGGGCTCCGGGGTGCCGTCGATCTGGCTGACGATCGAGTACGGACTTCGGAGTGGCAGCGGCTGAACTTCAACAGTTCCCGGCGTACCCGCAGCGCTCCACCTTCGCCGGCAGAACGGGACGACCGGCAGAAGAATCGCTGCAGAGGGCCGGTCTTGGTTGGAGACCGAGCACTACATATGAGGATGCCTAGGCTGGGCTAGGCCTAAGCGGTGACCCGCCACATCACAGGCGAAGCAAGGCGGCGGACAAGGACGGACCTTGCATGAGCGGCTGTCGACGACAGCGACGGGACACGACCCACCTAGAGAGCACCGACTCCGAACCGCACCACGTCGAACGCCCAACGTAAGAGCGTCCAACTTCAGTTGAACGGCTAGCAGCTGACGCGCACGTAAACGCGAGGCCCAGTGTTGACAGACTCCCGTTGGAACTGCGCCCAACGCGGAGGTTCTGTAGATTGGCTGTTTAGTTTGTTAACCTAACCTGTTGTCGTTTTCTCTTTGTGTGCGGTTTGATGTTTGTTTGTACTTTGCGTGTCTTGGTGTGTGTTTTATAAAGTAACGTCTGTTTTTTATTAACGCTTAACGCCTCTCGCCTCCGTCACTCTCTCTCAATCCATCGGAGCAAGCGCTCCCGAGATCCTCACACACTAACTCGTGACATATACATATACACACTAAACTAAATTACCTTTCAAATCCCCTTAGGGACATACATATCCGGAACCACATTTTATTGAAGCAAAACACACCTGTCACTGGACGTAGCAAGCCTAAATTAGTCTGCAAAATATAAAAAAACCCAATGCTTTTGTGCAGACTACCTAATCGCTGTCCACAGCGTTCGGCAAGATTCCAAAACGACAACAACTAAAAACTGATGCACCCCACTACTGTAGTGCAGCTTGCCGTTTGCTAGCAGCGCCTCACTTCCTCTGTCCTCACAGTCATCACACTTCTTATAGTTCCCGCTTTTACTCTGGAGTGTTGGTGCACCTTGGTATTGTTTGGGCATGGCCTCCAAGATTGAAGCAGCTAGCAGTGGTCAAGATGTGGCCTCCAGGATTTCGTTCTACCAATCTCAGAGGTCAGGCCCAATGGTGCAGTGCAATGCCCAGCAGTAGAGAGATAAGTGCAATAGAAAGCTCTTGCTTGCGTGTAGCGGTTAGCAATGACAACAGTGTCCACATCTCTCATTATGGCAGCCCGCAAATGTTACTGAAAGCTGACATTGCTAGCCATGGCCGTCAATGCTGCATTGGCGTTAGGGCGACCTCGAAGGCCTTCATTAAGCTGGTGAAGTCAAGCCTGCACTGCGAGGATCATTGGCCTACATCATGTGTGTGTGTAGTTCAGACAGCAGCGCCGGCTTTATTGGGCACGTTATTGGCTTTATTGGGACTTTATTGGGCAAGCATTACACCATGTGTTGCTGGTTCATGACTGACGTCTTGCTGGTTTTGTCTGGTCGGCCATTGTTGGATGAGCCAAACACGAAACAGAAGCAAAAGACTATCGCACTGAAATGGAAGACAGCTATAACAAATGTTACCACCAGACGCTATGAAGTCGCATGATGCCAACAATGAAGATTTTTGTACTAGTTTAAAGGTTTCATCACACAGGTGGCTGCAGAGCATTACTACTGGCCTGGTAGGCAGTCTTTCAATAGTATTTTAGGGTTCTCACTTCATGAGGTGTACGTTTCAATAGAAGGGCAATAATGGGTATAATGAAGCAGCAGTGTATATAACAAAGCAATTTCAGCTCTTCTGTCAACTTCGTTATGACAAAGTGTGAGTGTAATATTTTGCACGCAGAACTGTTAAAAAGGGCTTCCTCATTTCCCGCTTAAGGAACAACATAATCCGTTTCCTTACCACTGGATGTATGTGTATCGCTCGACGTTGAAGGACCGCCAAATGACGAAGGCGAGCCGAATGATGAAGATGAGCCAAATGTGCCTTCCCTAGGGTAGCCATACCCAGTTGTGTAGCCTGCGGTGCTGAAAGAGTTAAACGTGGTAGTGCGAGTAGTTCACAAAGAGGCAGCACGATAATCTACAGCAACAAGTAACGAAATGCTGTGTATGTCGAGCACAAACCGAGACCACAGTACGTCATTCGTTTAAACATTACATGTTTCGGCTGGCTTGCGAGTCCATCACACCACGCATTGATTAGCCCCTTCAGGCGCAAATCATGATAGACTGCCTTTTCCTCAAACGTATCAAACTTGTCTTATAGTGGTAATATATTGACACGTGCATTTTAACAGTGAAGCTCTTCAAGCTTTTAGTTATGCTGTCCAGTGATGGCAGAAAACTATCATCATGAAACAAGTGCACATGCACTTCTTCTATGCAATGCTCGATGTGCGGCATTTGCCCACAAACTTTCTTATCTTGCGGCCATGCGCTCAGCCTACTACTTCATAAATGCGGGTATGTGGCACAGGAAGTGGGTAGTGCTAAGCAGGTCCTAACATAGCATAGCCATGCATAGTAAAGTATTGAATGTGAGGAGTTACAGAGTCGCCCTCTATCAGAAGTGCCTGGCTTGCTTAGTATGAGAGATGATGTGCCGTGCTCCTCACAGGTTTGGCTGCTGGTGCTGACTGGTAACACCATGCGAGAGCTGTCCTGGCCATTTCTGCTAGTACTTGCATAGTGAATAAGCTTTTTTTTTTACTGCTCAAGATAATAATCTTGGCAAACAAAAAGCACGAGTGCTTTACAGATGCTATTCTCACAGAATGTGTTGGATGCACCACTGGGCACAGTCGCTGCTATAGAGTTCATGTACTGGCTTAGTGCATGAAAGATAGATGATCACTGAGCAAGCTACGTGAAATACATGTTCATATGGGGTTGTCATCATGGGTTGTCCGTATAACCGCAAATGTAGCGTAACGTAACACAACGAAGCCTCAATGTGGTGATCGCACAGGTTTATAACGACCAACTGTGTGTCTACATGTATGCCTGTGCACAATGTTCTGCTCCACTGCAAGCATGTTTTTGCGCTGCCATCAGCTTTAGACCAAAGCATATGAGCATTTCAGAGTGCAAAAGCAGCCTATGCTGCATGAGCTTATCAGAACTACACAGAAACAATTTCATTACAACTAGGACCCCAGTGCCCACGGCGACTTGTGATGTGCCATCGCAATGATTCAATCGTTCTTTCTTGTTCTAAATTTTTAAATATTGCAATACAGTTGAATCCACTTATGATGATCCCAGAATAACAATCTATCGGTTATAACAACTGCATTTTGGTGCACTTACAAGTTTTGTATGTCACCCATTGAAACTGCATCCAGATACAATGAACATTTTTCAAAGTGTCCTACTTTTAGAATGAACATTTCAGACACAATTGCGAAAAAGACTATGGCACACATGTAGTGGAAAAAATCTAAACATGCCTTAAAAGTACAACAGTGGCGCACAATTGTACGTGGCACGCCTCGATCCTGTGCCAGTTGAATGATGTTACCTTGTAAATTTTGATAATGCAGAGTTGATTAAGACTGCAAGCTTGTCTTCGAGATCCGGTTTCCCGTTTTTGCCTGTAGAAACGTTTCCCAGTCGACATCCAACTCTATATCTACCCTGTGTTTGAGTTACTGTTACTCACGCCACAATGTGTAAAATATTTATGAAGTGCACAAGCTGCCATTTTTTCAGCCGTAGTACATGAGTGGGTCGTATCATACTAAGAAACAATAAAGCAAAATGAAACTTGATTCAATACTTACTTCCTGTTTCCCATGAGATACCCCAGCAAGCCACCAGCAGCAGCTCCAGTCCAGAAACCGCCGCCTCCCAAGCCACCAGGGGCAGCACGAGCTGAGCCGCAGCCTGAAAAAGTTGTAACATTCGTGAGCAATATGAAATGCAACACTGCATAATTACGTTCAGGATGCCATAATGGCCATATGAAGCTGCTAAGCACAGAAGCAATAAGGCGCCTTTTGTAAATTAATACGTCAAACTGTTTTCTGCAAATGTTTTGCAACGCTTTCTCCTAATTTCTCTGTGGTGGCAATTTTTGCCAAATGACACCGAAATATTTATTTACTTATTTAATTCGTCCGTTTATCCCTCCATTAGTCCATTTATTCATCCATCCCTTTCATTATTTAATTATTCACTTTATTGATTGACTGATTCACTCATTCACTCATTTACAATACTTGCAGTCTCCACTGAGACCATAGCACGTGGGCACTATGTATGGATACAAACCTATACAGGCATCTGGAGGCACTGGGACTTAAATTCAGCTGTGTCTAAGTTGGTGTTTCTGCAGGGAGATGTAGGCACAGCTGAAGAATGCAGACAGAAATGAGGTATCACTCCTGTCTATGTTATATTTGCCACCAGTAATCCATCTCATACTCATTACAAGTTGTATGGTGCTCTTTGGCCACACCTGGCCCTTGCTCCATTAATCCAATTTTCATTCAAACATCACTAAAAAATTTCAGATAGTTAGATTTGAACTCGAGCCCTCTAGTACAGAGACATGATGTTCATGCCTTGTCAGGCAGAATGTCCCATGCGCAAGCAGTCATGCTCAGACTGGTGGCATATTTAACACCACGCTGATGGCTTCCTGAAGACCTTTCCTCACTGGTATGTTGAAAATCTCTGCACATTTTCACACTTCTTGACAGTTTTCCATTGGTCTATCCCACACATGCACACCATGAAGGCGTGACGTCTGTCCCATACCACTGGCAGCGTTTGGAAGACTTTCATAGCTACCAGAGTGTGTGCTATCACTTCTGCATAGTGGGACAGTTGCATGGCCTGCTACTTTGAGCCAGCGTGGTGTGCCTACACACAGTTTGAACACCATCCGGTGAGTCTACATGAAAACCTAAACCTCGCTATTGCTGTTGAATTTCAAAGTTTTGCCCCTCATGCGAAAATGTCAGTACGTTTTTTATTCCTCCACAGATGCAGCTATCAGCGAGATAAATTTGCATGCCATGAAAATGGCTTTAACTCACTGGCATCCGTTTGATAGCGTGGCCTGAACCCCGGAGGCGGAGGTGGCATGCCTCCGCCGCCGCCACCAAAGAAGCCACCTCTTGGTGATCCTGGATAGTCGGGTGGCGGCTCGTCGTAGCCAGGAGGGGCATCATTCAAGTGCCCAGGTGAAAGGCAGTTCTGGTAGATTACAGTAGATGATAAAGGCAACAACGCAGAGGAAGAGGATTGTCTGGAAGGTCGAACCAGACTTGGAATGGCCGGTGTAGGTTGAGCTGTAAGGCAATGCTGGAACGTTTATAAATGAAGCTTTGGAGCCAGTTATGTATATAGTCCTGTACAACAGGTGCATTCTACAACATGGAGATCCTTTAGTTATGTCCTATACTTTACATGAAAGGGGAAACCATCATCCACTGTCTGCAACAATGAGTGGATGAACATGTTCTGTTCTGCTAAGTCTTTGATTTTTGTGGGTGTTCACAGAACTGATTTATTGATAGGGCTTTGCATGCCTAAACTACGCTCTCCACTTCTGAAATTTGAAGATACCAAGGAGCAGAAAGGCGCTATGCATTTTCGCCATTACACAGTGCAATGTGCATGCTCTTAATAGTATCAGTATTAAGATCAAGCTAGCAACTGAGCCAGAAAGCCATGCAGTGGGTAATGCCTGATGAGACAATAATAAAGATGGAAACTTACTACTCATACGTTGAGCCACCACCATATCCAGTCCTGTCCAAACTGTATTCCAGCTGTTGTCAGAAAAAATAAAAGCACTTAAATTACATCCAGTCCTTTAGATAAATGTAGTCTGCTCTGCTAGGGAGAGGGAGCTTCAGCAGCAACAAGTTCATAACAGCAAGGACAAAAATTTGTGCTTTGCCATTCTTAGCCTTTCACATTGGGCGATAAATATTGGAAGTCATCTGCGAGACAAAGAGATAGTGTGCTCACTGGGCTTTGGCTCATGCATTCAGGTTTTTCTATGTCACTTCTTAGAAACATTACTATAAAATATAGTGCAACACATTCCATATTGTATTATTTGCTAGCACTCCTTTGGTATGTTTCATAAAAAATAAAATAACATAAAGAGGGAAAGAGAGAAAAAGACTGTAAGCTCTACCAGACAGACAATACCATGATAAAAAATGAACCTTCAAACAAGTAACTAGGTGTGACATTACCGTCTGATTCGTAACCTACTCATGCTGATGACCTCTTGGCAAAAGCTGGTAGGGCACTCAACTTATCCAGCAGAACCTGAAAGTTTCACAGCCATCTAAAAAAACTGCTTACTTAAGATGTGTGAGGTCAATTTTTGAATATGTGTGTTCCGTCTGGGACCCCGCGCAAGAGAAGTTTATTGATAAACTGCAAAAAACACAAAACTGAGTTGCTAGGTTTGTTCTGGGGTGGTATGGGAAGAAGCAAAGTTGTACTGAAATGAAATAAGATCCAAGTATAATAAAAATATGTGCACGATTCCTCTGTCAAAGGAAACGGTATAACAAGAAAGCGAAATGTGTCTTCGCGTAAGCAGCTGAAGGTTAATTGTCACATCGAGGTGAACTTGCCCACTGCTATCGGTGTTTCGCTGGTACTGCAATGTTTGTCGTGGATGAACCCACGTTCACGAATCGCCCCCGTACCATCAAGGACCAATCAGTTGTGGTAACTGAAATAGTTTACATAATGACTGGACACAGTCTATAGAAAATGCTGCGTGACACAGGTATCAGTATGATTTACTTGCACAACCGTCAATGTTGTTGCCGTGCTTGGGCGCCTAACACAACAGTGTTCTTGTTGCCATCACGCTCGAAGAGTGGTCGGCGGGGGATCGCTACCCACAACGAAAGGTGCGAAAGGTGACCGGTGTTCTACCACTGCGCCATCGGCGCACATAAGGTGTACAAACTAACACTGGTACGAATGCGGCTGTGTTCTTTCTTATCACAGTTGTTTTCTGATGCACGTGTGGCTCCGCATGCACGCATCAAGGCAAACTTTGCAATGTGCCTGGAATAGTGGTGCCACTCAGGAGAGGCGATGCAAAGCTGCAGAGATTTACTTGGCCTCTCCTGGATGGCGGCACCGTTCCAGGCAATGTGCGCCTGGATGCACTTACGCTGAGCCAGACGAGAGCACCGAAGAAAGAAGGAATATTAGGTGCGTTCGTACAGCGTCAGGCGTGTGCGGCATTAGTGCAGTGGTAGAGCACCGGCCACCTTTCATTGTGGAGAGGGTGGTGCGAGTTCGATTCCCAGGGCATCAACAGAAGTTTTTCTGAGTGTTTTTCTTTGTTGTTCATGTTTATTTTACTGCGTTATATCCGTTAGGGTAGTGATGCATGGGGTCTGTGGTGGAACCCGGCATAAAACACTCGTGTTAAAAAAATTATATTGTGGGCACATAAAAAGGAGACGGAAAGTAGCAGCTGCACTGGTTAGAGCATACTATTTAGTGCACAGTAAGCACAGCATACAACATATAATAAAAGTGCTATCAATCCAAAAACATCAGCACAACATCAAACCAAATTTCAATTTTCGTATAAAAAGACAGAGGTGTTTATATTATGTGTTGCTTTCTTGGTAATTTTGTAGGTTATGAGCATTAAATGTGTTTGGCAACTCATTTGATGAATGAGTGGCAACTGTCCCTAAACAATAATCATAAATATTTCTCTTGCTAGCATACTTGTTCTTGAAAGCTGCACACTTTGTTATTATACATGCTGTGTCACACTAACAATGGTCCATAATGCATGTGTTTTCTGCATCCTGGGAATACTGGACATGGCAGTGCTCATGAGATGAAAGGACTGCAACATACAGTATAACCTCATTACAACAGATCTGCCTGCAGCAGACATTTGGACACAGCATACCAAACTGCGGTGTTATGCTGATTTTCCTATTGCTTCCACTGATTGAGCTTCTGTTACAATGGATCCAGATAGAACATACATTCGGATATAATGGACTGAATTATAAGGCCAGGAAGCTGGTCAGCACTCCTTTACAGCAGACTTATGTACCGTGGACATCCAAAATTTAATTGCGTCCCAACTTCAAGGATTGCCTGGCATACTTTCAGGGCAGAGAGGGCACCAGCAGGATCAACACAGTAGGTGCTATGGCGACAGATGAGGTGAACAGCCTTGTAACAATGGCGCATAGTGCCAGAACCGTTCACTACACAACACAGTTAAAGCTGGCAAGCTTGTTTCAGAAGGAATGACTTCACTCTTTGACCACGTATGTGACCTATAATCCACTCATATCCATTTAGTGTCTACATAAAAGTCTATTGTAAGAGTATTGTATCCTATATGCTCCTTTTACACAGACCAAAATCTTCGTCACTATCAATGACCACAAGCTATTGTTTAGACATAACAGAAGCCTTGAAGGGGTGTCAAAGCTTCTCCTAGATGAGAAAAATGAGGGAGGACTTCTTACACCACATGATCCTGCCAAGATGTACTCGTCATCTGCATAATCGTAGCCTTCGCATGTCACTTCAACAGTTCCAAACTTTTGAGACTTGCTCATGTCAGCCTTGCACTCCCACTGAAAAAGAATAATAAAAATGCAGTTTGAAAGAAAGGAAGCAGTCAACATCTAGGTCATTTCACAAAAGGTCGAGTCAGTGTTTTACTTTCTCGTTTGTGTTTAACTGTAACTGTATCAATACTGGTTGCGGAACAACTCTACTCTAGACCATTAGCTTTTGGGGACATGTTCACTCGACATGGCATCAAGTACGGCTAACTCCCCATGCAGTGCTAGGAATGGTGTCAACAGTGGATGCCGAGTTGTACACTCACACCTGCATAATATCTCGTCAAAGTGAGTGTGTGCTGGAGAGTGAATGATTGAAAATCATTCACTCTCCAGCATATATACAGACCCATATACAGTCATAAGGCAGTAGGGGAGGAAGCATTGAATCTTAATTTATTTTTTTGTTCACTGCAGGATGAATGCCTCTACCAATGATTTCCAACTGGACCTGCCCTTAGCTAGTTGATTCCACTTTATACCTCTGAATTAACGTTATTGCCCCGCCTAACCTTTTGCCTGCCTCTGCTGTGTTTTCCCTCACTTGTTATCCGTTCCGTAGTTCTCATAGTGCATCATTTGTCTGTTCGCATTACATGTCCTGCCCACGTCTACTTTTACGACATAGGGATACCTGCTACACCTGTTTGTTCCCCTGATGAATTCTGCTCATTTTCTGTCTTTTAATGTCACACCTATCATTTTTTGTTCCAATGTACATTGTACGTAATCCTTATTTTCGTCTTGAGTTTGATAACATGTGGCAATAATATGAGATATGGTAAGATGCAATGAATAGCTGTGCCAATTATAGACCAATGAAACATTATTACACATGCTGTGCCTGTCTTGCTATTTTGGCTTCTTTGTAAGAAATTTGTGTTCCATTTCATGATGGTAGCCATACATGACTCGGTAGATTGTCCCTCCGTCTTTCCCACATTTTATTTAGGCTCTCAGAAAAGCACGACTCACTGGGTTCATTCTGAAGGCATTTATCGCGAGCTAAAAGGTTGAAGTGGAGCAATAGATAGAAAGCCCTAAGTGCGCTCTGCGATATAGAATACACCATGACTCAATCTATGCAGGCCAATATACTTCGGTAGAGGTTCACTGAACATTTTCTGTCAGTGCATCATGAACCGCAAGACATAATTTCTACACTCTTCTTTCAGGACGACCATTGTCTTTAGTGCAGAAAATGTTTCCTAGAAGCTTGTGTTCCATTTCAAGCTGTCTTGCATAAGGTTTCATGCTTGGTACCACATTAATGACAGAGTATGAGGGAATAAGAGAAGACAAGTCACCTGTGTGCTGTAGCCATCACTGCCTCGGTTGTAGCACTGAACCACAGTAGGTGCGTTTTGGCAGCCTGCGCTGCCACCGAGGCATTTGAGCTGAGGTACAGGGCTTGACCTGCGTCCTGTGGTGTATTGGCCTTGCCGCAGTGTGAGTACTTCAATGTCTTTAAGTTTCACTTTCTTGGCTGCAAAGCATGAGCATAATAAAAGTGCTGAGGCAGACGCACATTGTTCGGGGTGATATGCAAGGTGCTTCGAGAATGAATTGCTCAAACAACACAAAAGCAGCCGTCACTCATGACAATTGGATTATCTCACTAGAATGTTTTTTTTTGTCAGGAGCCCCGAGTCATCTTTGAGTTATGTCTGACGTACCTGACAGTGCACTGTGTCAACACACTGAAATGCTGCTTAATTTGTGAGCATGACACCAAGCCAAAATGATGTGCTATTCACCTGTCTCTGCATATGTGATAGCTCGAGAAAGCCTATAATGGGAAACTACCAAAATGAGTCCCACATTCACAACTACCTAGCTAGCACGTTCGAATTGGAACAACCGCTGTTCGATAGAAACAGCTTTGTTGTAATTTTTAACAGCTGTAAGATGGAAACTCGTATCTTTGTCACACAGGGATGTTGAGGAGACATACCAAGCTGGCTTATGCAAGAAAACACACTGCTTACGCAATGCGCCCTAAATGTAAATCGTAACTGCAAATCGTAACTGATAATCAAAAAGTGCGTGCGCTTTCGCATGTTTGGTTTGTGCATAGACGCGCCTTCTGCGCAAATATATATGTAGTCCAGTTTATGCGTAAGCTAACACTTTCTCCTGGTCATATGCCTGAGGAGAACACAAACAGGAACAGGTGAGCGTGACTCTTGTCCCACGGCTTTACAATGTGCAACACACTGCCACCAGCTACATGTAAGCACACTGTTTATTCACCGTCGTGCGACATCCAACACTTGCGCGTTACGCGCGAGCTAGCAAGTTCTAGAAAGTTCTAGTAAGTTCCATTTTCCGAAGGTACGCCACCGCCGTAACAAATGCTTACACCTTCGTATCGCAAACACTAGGTTACAACTACGCATATGTTAAATAAGAAAGAAAGAAAACACATGCGTAATCTAGCTGGCAGGGCGGAAGCTTTTCCAAGTACGAACGCGGCGTTTCGCCCGTGCGATATGCAATTTCCTGATCTCGTCGCAGGAGTGAACCATCTAAGACGCATATTACGAACCAACATAGATTAAAGAATAATGAGAGCGTAAAGGTTACTGTTCTGCGATTTGGTATATTCAGTGATAAAATATATAGTATGAAACGTTCCAAACGTTTGAAGGAAGCCGGTCGCCACCGCGGCGGCTTTCATAGTTTACAATGAATACGGAGCATTCAAATACTCACCTCCCAAAGAGCCCGTTGGCTCGGTAAGTAGTAAAATGACTATAAGTGACAAAACAGGCGGCGTACACACGCCGAACGTCCGTGGTGACATTTCTCCGGCGATCGTACGTACCAGAGCCCGTACTATCACACAAACGTTTTGTTAGATGAACGGCAAGAACACTAGTAGATCGTTGCACATCACACACCACCGAATCTCTGAACAGTTTTCACCGAAGACAAAGGAGACACATCGTAGATATGCAATCGCTGCCGCTAAATGCGCTTCGCACGCTTCAACCACAATATCCGATCGGCAACGACAAAACCGAAACTGCAAATCACAACCGGCTGAGTGTTGTTGAGTCTCCGAAACTCCCCGGAATGATAACGTGTCCTTTGTTATGATTCGGCGCTGCATTAACGTCATAATGACGCAAATGAGCACGTGACAACAAACAGAATAAAACTAACCATTCAACCGCAATGAAAATTCGTCTCAGTAATAACCATCCGACATTTCAAAGCCATTTAAACAATAATTTTTAAATCTTCTCTCCCGGGGTCTACTCCTCGGTGAAGTCCCGTGAAACGCGGTAAATTTGAACGACAAAGCTGACGTGGAACTCCCCCGAAGTGGGTAGATGGCAAATTTTTTAAGGATCATCATCATCAAGTTCCAGTAGCCATAAGTGTTCTGGGTAGCAAGCTTTTATGAAAACGTATTGCATCCGACAGCTGCACTGACGGTCTTTACGCACACCAGTCATGGTGTAGATATAAACGAGTCGGTTACGTATTAACTACATGACGCCAGCAGTGTCTCACTCTCTTCAACACACGACCTGAACACTCCTAATGCACCCCAGATCCATAATTCATGGTCGGGATATCGCACACGCACGCAAACGTAACTGCAAAAATGTTTGGAAATTCGTAATAGGCAGGTTACCCAAGAGCCACTTCCATCATTAAAGGATAAGCTTCAAATTGCCTCAGCAAATCTTGCAAAACACATGTAGCAAAGTGATCTTGTGTGGAAATCTTTTTATTAAGGTTCGCCAATTGATGCATACCATATATTGAATATCGAAACCTGATATCATATATGATATGGCTTCCAGAGTCACGTAGCTGTGCTGGCAGCCACATCTCCTACAAACGACTATTTAATCCTGATTTGTGACTGAAATAACATTATATTGGGACTCGTTCCTGAAATAAGAATGAATGCGACCATCTCCAGATGTCCGTACACCGACCAATGATGCATCATCATTAGAACAACTCAATCTTGCAAAAGGTACCTGACAAGTAGGAAACATTCAAACAAATTGGACTACTTACCTAGCTGCTTGACCACTTCACACTTGGCGTATCTTTAGGCAAGAGTATAACATTTGTGGACGGTTGCATTAATTAGCTAAAGCATTTCACTAAAGGAGGTGAGAAATTAATGAGTTTCACAATGGCTGGTTATACTGGGAGTTCTCTTTAATAGTTCACATCACATATTTTTATCATATTTCACATATGTATGCAAAAGGTTTATAATAATTCCAAGACAGTGTTTAAATGAAGCCTATGACATCGTTCAAAATAAGCTGCAGAAATGTCTGTTGTGGTTTCTGAAACTAACGAACTTTTTCAAAACTGTAAGAAGACCATGTACGTATAGATAATATTTGCCTGTAAGCAAAACAACACTTTTAAAACTTGCAACTTGTGCCTCAAAGGGACACTAGATCACCAAAATTAGATGTTATAAATGTCCAGAAACAAATAGACTTGTCACTACACTTGGTGCTCTCGTCTTGAATACACATAAAAACTTCGTTCAAGAGTTAGCTTTTGGTTGTTAAACCATATCAGAAGAGAAAATGGTCTCCCACTGAAACATTACATCCAATTTATTTTAGCAATTCTTATTACCGCTTAGCATGCTTTATAAAATTATGATGCTTCACACGTACATTGATACATACAACATGCATTTGAGATACCTGCATCACACCTTCAGTGACACCACTTCTGCACAGCTTTTTGAACAGTTAAGTATAATGCCACCTGCCCAACATTGGAGTTATAACAGAACTATCTTTATCTATGTAACATTATAAACCACAAACAAGGAAATACTCTTGTCGATATCTTTCACACCTAAAAGGGGTACCAGGTAGGTTGGATGCAATAGACTAAAGCTGTGTTGAACTCAACACATGGAATCTATGTGCTCTTCCCATATCTAGTGACCATCCACTACTCGACAGCAGTGGATGATCAACTCATTTGGACATTTCTTCACAGTGGACAGGAACTTTGTACAAGCCAGGTTAGCATCCTTTGCCGAAGCAGTAGGTGAGTTATCTATTTTTCTGATACAGTCGGTGAAGTTGTTTGTCAGCTAAATCCTTGTGGAAAGTTAAGTTTTGTTCAATGGAACTCGACAGAAGACGAAAAAAAAAAAAAACTAGGGCAGTAGTCACTAATATAAACTACAAGAACATCGCAGACATTGTGTGAGCCCAAGTTGATAATGCATAGTTAAGGATATGGCGCACGATATATGCAGCCACTGATGATTTTCTGAGCTTCTATGTCATTGGCAACTGTATTTCTGCACTGATTGTCAGCTTTTGCAACATATTGGTTTTCTGTTTTTTAAGATATTTAGGAATATGAAATAAATTTTTGTCTTAGTGGGCCAGGACATCCAGACTAAACAAAACAGATGTCATAACGATGTCAGCAGAGCATGATTGTTTATTGAATATGGCAGGGCACGCTGGTGATAATCACCCTTCAATGAGCAAGTTATAGTCGGGGAAAAAAATGTGATGTCATGATTTAGAAGCATACGTTAGCATATCATAGGTTGTTCTAACTTATAGCAAATGATAGACTTGCCAGCCTCTGAAGCTATGTGATGAACATGTTGATCGCTCCTTTTCCTGGCTTTCATCTGGCAGTTGTCCGTAGGTGATGCCAGGCCTTTTCTTTCTTGAGTGACTATGCTTTAGCAAATAGCATTTTGTTGTCAGAAGTTATGTGGGCATTAGCAAAAACTGGGAAATTCCATGGACAGTGAAAAGGTAAAGAAATTTGGTTGAAGAATAAAGAAAAGGCTTTTCATGCCTTGCTAATAAACTTCTTTCTGAGCATGAGAACAGATGTTAACTGCTATATGTGTTCGTTGTTGGGGGTCTGTACTATGGTCGGCATGGATGTGGTGCAGGACATCAATGTATACATGGGTGTTGAGAGGGGCTTCACCCATAGAGCTATAGCTACAGGTATATACAATCTTTTGTCCATGGTGATGGGTGAAAGTGCTACAGTATTGCGTCTAGAGTAGCATTTCAGTACTGTCACTTCTGTCATTCCAAGGCTTACATCCTTTACTCGGGGTTTTAAAGTCTGTTTTTTTATGACCTTTTTGCAATTTCATTGTTTTTCCACTAAAGCCAAGAGTCTTTCATTATTGTTTAACACGTTGCCCCATTTTACCTATGCTCAGCAATATGTGGCTGGCCATCAGCAGAGAGAGAGAGAGAAAGAGAACAAAATTTTATTATAAAATATGAAAAAAAAAGAAGCATGAGCAGAAAAAAATAATAATGTGGGCCGATTCCCTAGATAGATTGCAGTGGGTTGACCCGAGGCATTGATTAGGCAGTCTTTCTGCCTAACAATGAGCGTAAATTAACTGATCATGATTTCAGACATACCCATTCCGCATGGCCCAGTAAGGACCTTTATTTGAACACAGATGCACTGATACTGCACTGTGTGTGGTTTTTTACAACTAGCAGCCAAGAGCTATAGTGGACAACTATGTGCAATTGCGTGCCCTACTTTATACAGCATCATACTTAGTATACTGGGACTAAGCTCATATAAGAGGACATCCATGTGCAAGAGGAAAAGAGATGTATGTATGCAGAGAATGTGAAGTACAAGACTGTGCATATGTGCATGTGTATGATGTATGTACAATTAGGGTTGTTTGTTTTTGGGTCAAACCTGAGTTTTCCACCTAACATGTTTTAAGAGAGTCGGGTTAAACATAATTTCTCTCTTAATTTCAAAAGCAGATAACTGACATTTTAAAATAACTGCATGGAATGTATGGAGCACATGTACTTACTGGATACCCTGACTCGGGACTACGAAGTTGGATCCTTCTGGCGTAAGTTATGGGTCTCAAGCTCACCTAAGCTATGTGTTGCAGTTACGAAATTGAGACCCACAAAGGCCAGGCCAGTGAAGAAGTTTGGAGAGGGGGAAGAGGGTTAACAAAGTGTCAGCTAACATTGCTATCTGAAAGAAGGCCTTTTCACTTTTCTCATAGAGGTATATAGGTGATTTCTGAATGGTATTTGGCATCAGGATTCGAGAAGTGTATCGATAACATCTCTAGAATGGCTATAATCTGGATGCCATTCTGATAGCACGAAAAGTGTCATGTGCGGGCCGGACCGCTAGCACATACATGGCCTGCGGGCTGCATGCAGTCCGTGGTTCATGTGTTCGAGACTGCTGGCATAAGTGGATTCCAGGGACTTACTAGTTAATTTCACAAGCTTCATGAAGCGGCGTTGTGGATGTTACACGGCTTTTAATGGAATGCTACGTTATCTCAGTTTTCTCTAAGCTATGTTCAAAGACCATACAGGTCTTGGATCAAGAGTGACATGTTGCAAGAGCAACAAAAACATGTTAACAGGAATGTGTGAACAAGCGATAGCTAGCTTTTTATAAATAAAATGTATCAATTCCTAGAACTTATTAAAGCTGATTACTGTAATTATGACACTAATTTCCGAACAAATGCTGAGCTTCAAGTACTATTTACAACACAATCTGCATTTTGATGTGATCAGCTTGTGACACTCTCCGGGGTCAAAAAAAAAAAAAATAAAACAAAATACAAACACCCACATGCTCAACGTATGTCAAGAGCTTACTAATATGTATATATATGTATATACATATATATATTAAATCTTCATCACAAGGTATCCTGATTGCTCTGTTTTTGGTCTTCATAATTGTGTTCCCTGGTGGGGAACTGGGCCGCACCCGACAGCAGTGCAATGTCAGGACGACCCGTGGCACACGCAAAGCAAGCTTCAACGTGCACCGACGTGCAAAAATTCAACTAATATCAAAGACCCATTACGGGTCCTACCAGATATTAAGCTGATAAGAACAGATACTACACACGATCTTAGCCCAGGGGCCGAGAAGCGATAACCAACAATGGCGAGACTCCGACCTCCTATAACACAACCCTCAAGAGGGCGCTGGGTTAGGGCGTCACAAATGTCAAGGTTACATAAACAAGTGCCAATAAAGTTAAAAAATGAAGAGCGCGATAGCACAACATGTTCTGTACAATGCGAACTTTTAATTAAACTAATACTCCGGATGTATATTTGGCTGTAAAAGTTGCTTTGTACGCCTTGTTCTGCAGCATAGGTGCCACGGAGATTCCGCTAACCGCTGCAGCTTGCGCGGCCGGAAGCGCCTCGCACCGTCGCTGTTCGTACACGTAGAATTTTTTTTTTTTTTTCCAATAGGGAATGAAGCAATGAATGGAGACACAAAATAAATGCGACCATCGGTTAACTGAAACAAGATGCAACACAATGCAGTCAGTTTTCCAAAATCGTTATTACTTTGAATGATGATCCTAAGGCAGCTGAGCAAAGGTTCGGTGAAATTGACAAGTCCGTAGAGTTTTTTACGTGTGGACAATGCTTATGGATATGTCAGATATTTAATCTTTAAAAATTATGAATGTCTATTAATTCGTAAAAATTTGCTATATCAATGTTATTGCTTTGGCAGTCGCAGTGCGCAAAATGGCCAGTAAGGCAGAAAAAATGAACAAGGAAGGGAAGTGATTGTTTTTGCATTGGTTTTGCATATGTAACTTTGTGCCAGTAGCATCTCAGGACACCAAGATATTGGTCCTTGTCACTACGGCGCTAAGTGAAGCGGTTTATCGCGCAATATAATTGCGATCATCATTTACTAGAGGCGCACGAGGGTCACAAATCGGTGTACAATATTTTGTGACAAAATTTCGAGATCTTGTCACACTCATCTCCACAGCTGGAAGAACACGGTTCAAAGAGAAAGAGAAAGTCAGTTAATTCATTTAATTTCTTTTGTAAATGCGTCTATCACAAGCTGATATCTTGACGCGTAGTTTGGGCAACCCCAAGGCAGCGGTTGACGAGGGCAGTCGAAAGCGAAACTAACCGAAAAATTACGCATGTGGCTAAAAGGTGGCTATAAGTGGCTGCACAGAAAGTCAAGAACGTTCTGTTGTGAATCCAGTCGGGAGAAAAAAAGAAAAGAAAACGAAATAATGAAGCTGCAGGCTTGCGCATGCGCATGTTAGTCTTCGATTGTTTCAGTCTTATTGCAGGTAGTTCTATGCTGTAGTCGTGTTAATTTCTTCCTTTCTCGAGAGGCGCAAGACAACAAAATGGCTTCTCAAGACGCCGAAAACAAAGGTAAGCACTCGTAAAGTGCAAGAGCGGTCTTGACGCTTTATTTAGGGTTTTAATTTCCGTATTGACTTCCTAAGGTCCTGTCGGCGCCGTCTGCGGGTGTAGGGTCACGTATTTAATGTGCCCCTGTTCTAGTTATTACCTGCTTTCTTAATTCTTCCCGGCTCATTAAACCAGCCTTCTTAGCACGCATCATTGCTACTTTATGCCTCCTTTCATGTTTTGTTTAGCTACTTGTTCTTGGGCGCAGGCCGAGGATTGAAAGTTGACGCTAGTCGAATGTTTTTGCTTGTTATGCGATTAGCTGGTTTCCCTTGTGTGCGTCAAGACGGGACCGTTCTCTTGTGAAAGCGCACTAGGGTGCATAGTTGGGCATTCTAGTGCCGAAAGTCGTTTTGACTGTAGTTTATGGGCATTCTAGTGCCATTCGCTGTGCCTGCCTCGCCTCAAACCTTGAGCAACCGGGGGAGCACTTCTGTCACCTGTGCGACGCCATTAGCGCAACTGTAGCCGTGTTCTTCCGAACACTCACGCAAATAATGAAACGTTCCTGCAGACATGGAGGTCAACGTCTTGGACGAACTCCTGGAGAATGCTGACGACGACGACTTGGCGGCGGAGTTAAATAATGAAGAAAAGAAAGTCGGTGAGTAAAGCTTCCTGGGTGTTTCGTGACTTGGCGCAGGTCTTGATTCTTTCGCCTTGTGTTCTTGACGTCTTGTACTACTTCCGACGCGCTTTTGGGAACGAATTCTCGCCTGCCCAGGATGTGCTTTGTAGATCATTGGAGCACTTTTGGAAATTGCTTTTGGAAATTGATCCTTGAAACTATTTTGAAGTGTAATACTGACACAAGCTAAAGGGGCGGCGATGCGACGTTCTGGAAAATCATGTTTCGTTGGGTTTCTCTACAGCACGTTCTTAATTATCGTGAAGGGGCGATTTTTATTTTTGACTGGTTCTTGTATATGATAATGTATATGATAAAAGTGTGTTTTCGTCATACCATTGAGGGTTGTGTTATTTTGCAAAATGCACTTTTTTATGGCACTCTGTTTAACTTTGGAAAGGCCTTCCTGGCCTACGAAGGAGCGTAAGATGAATGGAGCATATCGTACAACTTATAACGATGCATAACAAGATTGACAAATATTTTATACACAAAACAGAGGAATTGTCATATTACAAAAGTGAACAAATCTTACAAAGGATTGGACATTGACAATGAAATTATTGAATAAGCGCAGGAAACAGAAGGTGCATCCCGTAACAGAAATAACAGTAGGCAGGATATCAAGAAAACAAACTACATTGTGTTGTTTTATTATTGCATAATACATATGCTATAATGGATAAGGAGGGCAGGTTATACGTGCAGTGTTTTTATGCATTTGCAGTTATTACGTCTGGGTGCTTTACATTACAAACACAGGTAAAAGTGTGTGACAGCCAGTGCACTGTGATACGTTTTTTTTAGTTGCAAAATCTACAACATTGCTGTTGAAAACCTGCTCCATGTAATGACAGAGCTTCAGCTCACAGTTTGCAATGATTTCGGAACGGTGTCACTGTTGGAGGTGCTTGGAAAGGGGTGGTGGCACTTGGAGAAGGATCTCTTGTGAACAGAATGGTAGATTTTTTCTTATCAAGGCAAATACAGACATGTCTGTAGCCTGGATCTGTGCCTGTTCTCACTTCGTCTGCTTATGATGTACCATCTGTACGCTTGTGCAAAAAGTAATTACGGTGTGGCAGAATCAACACTGTATGTGAGACCATGGGTAGGTGTGACAAATTGATCTGAATTTCCCTGAGGAGAATGGATCAGGTCAGGCGTTGTCACCGAGATTGGCGCGCCCTCGGAGGCCACAGGAAAACAAACCATGCTGCAGCCTTGCTTCCAAATGGCAGCACCACATGGTTCCTAAGTATTTTGTTTCCTTCTAGCTTTCAAGTAAATCAATTCTTTTAGAGCAAACGCGAGTTCACTTTACACTTAAAAATATCTTACTGCAACGTCACCGAATAGTACAATGCCAGCCTGCAGTGTTGCATAGTCATTTCGGGGGTGCGAGAACGCTGGGGTTTCAAACGGGCATTATTAAATGTGCACTGAATATTTCGCCGAAATATTTCGGAATCAGCTTGTCGAATGCATATTGAAACAGTGAAAATCACAACCGGCCATCTCCAAATTCTTTTCACGACCCCTTTAACTCTGTTGCTGCATACAAACACAATGCAACTAAACTTCACCAACGGATAATTCCGTGTGCCCTAGCAGGCGCCTTGGATATCTGTGACGTCACAGCGAGTTCGTGCTGGATGCTCAAGGTCATGTGCATAACCTGTATTTTTCTTTTTCGCATTTTCTCGCCTACCGAGCGCATTCTTGCTGTAAGAGTGGTGCTTTTGGTAATGTGAAAAGTGATTAAGGTGATAGTTGGAAAATCGTTTTGCCCTTTAGTGTCCCATCAACATCACGAAGACTAGCTGAACAGCGAAACTCGCAATCTTATTTTTTTAAGGATGAAGCAAGCACTAAGTCATTTCTGTGTTCAAATTCGTTTGTCTCCCTAGCTTCTCCTCGAACTACACCCTTCTTCAGCAGTCGCGACTCCTTCATCACTTTTGCTTGGCTCTTCATTTGTCTCTCTTCTTAACAAGTTGTGGACTCGTCCTCACATTTTTCATGCTCTTTTTCGTCTTCGTGCTCTAACTGTAGAGCTGTCCCTAGCTCCACCTGCCTGTGCTTTGGCACGCTCTGCCACTCTGCACCACCTGTACGCAGCATGCACTATACTTATGGCCAACCTCCTCTCCTAGCTCCATCCTTTTTTCTTTATTTCTTTATTCATGAGATACCCCGCAGCGCCCGAAGGCGTTATAGCGGGGGGGGGGGGGGGTTTACATTAATAAAAGACGTACATCTTCGGTCGCCCACATAATACCTTTGTACATACATCAATAACTGAAATACATCTTTATTCACACACATAATACAATTTTGCTCACACATAAATACATCTTCGTTCAGGTTACAACATGGGATTATAGCATTGAATAGAATACATCTTCGTTCACACTATGTACTTGCTTTTCAGTTAGCTTATTCCACTGTTTAATTGTTTGGGGAAAAAATGAATTGGTATACATGTTCGTTTTAGCTTGGTATTCCAGGATTTTACAACTATGATCAAAGCGTTTTGATATGTAATGAGGTTTGTGTAGGTAAGTTTCTCGGTTAATTCCAGTTTTGTTATTGTAAATCAAATAAAGAAACTTCAATCTCTGTTTACGGCGACGGTCAGAAAGACACTCCCATCCTAGTTCAGCCTCTTTCTCTTTCTCCCACTTTTATCAAGTTGTGTTACAAACATCGGTACAACGCAATTGTACAGTTCCCGTGAGTGCATGTTCTGCAATCGTGGATGTGTAGCCTATTGATTAGGACGCTTGCCTTCAGACCGTGGGTTCCTGGGTTCAAATCCTGCCTCAACAACAAAGTTTATTTTGTTTTGTTTATTTCTCTTTCTCTCTGTCTCTCTGCACCTCCTCTCCTCATTTCATGCTCTCTCCTTTTTGCTTGAAACTGTGAATGACAACTTTGTCCTTACACAGCTCCGCTGTTAAGAATCTCTTGTACCTCTCCAATCTTTCTTTCCTGCTACACCTTGCTTGCCCTGACGTCACCAGAGTGCATCTGTTGATGTCACCAGTTGCAGGCCCTGTCGATTGGCCGAACGAGAACCTACGACCTTTAGTAAGGTCTGCAAACAATTATGCATGCTCCCTCCTGCCATACAGATCCATTGTATAGGTGACGTCATTAGTGGCACGCTTGCTAGAGGATGGGCTGTCATGGCAGCAACAGCGAGCAGCTAGGAAAGTGGACAGTGTTTTGAAGAGTGCATCATGTGACACATGGGGGAAAACATGGCGAGAAGACTAGACCAGCCGGACAGTGTGTAGTGAGGGAAAGAGCGAAATTAGCACGAACTGTATTTCATTCTTCGACACTGCAGCTGAATCCCCGGGTGCTTTACGGGCCCTTTAAGCCTAAATAGTGGCCGTGGGTACACAGTTTTCTTGTGAACAAATAATGTGAATTCAACACTCTGTGGAAATCCATATAAGCAAAGCTTTCTGCCCCTGGTGGGATCACATTTCGATGTCAGGCAATAGCAACTACATGCTTAATGAATAGCCATGTTACGGTGCCATGAAGTGCGTTGCACCAGTTGTGTGATGCTAACTGGATTTTCTTTTATTTTCAGAAGAGGCAATGCTACTTACAGTTTTGTAAGGCTCTTGTAGCATCACGTCCAGGTGTAATGATAAACATTTGCTACAGTTGCATTGAGGGTTTCGCGGTGTGGTGCAACTTTGGCCGACACTCACTAGTTTTCTAGCATCATTGGTTGGCCACTGTCGCTGAGGGTCCAGTAACATGTGTTTGTGTTTTGACTTACGCCTTCAGTGCCTTCTGTTGTTCGTATATGGCTACTGTCAAAAGCAGGGTTGTCAGGTAAGGGCAACATTGATGTGCCTGTCTCTTAAGGAAAGCTGTGGTTGCTTCAAGCAGTAATATTAACATTGAAGTAATAGTAATAGAAAGAAGAAATAAATAGGAAGCTGAGAATGCACGTTTCAAACAGGCTATTGGCCTTGAGATCGACATGTAAATGGCAGCACTGTCACCACGTGAGTGTGGATAGGCGTTTGCCGTTGTGCATTGAGATGTACACACCGGCGCTCTGTTTTGAGCAGTTTGAGGCAGTTGTTAGCTAAATAAAAGCATTAATTGTAGTCAAGCAGTAATACATGCATTCTTCAATCTCATGTTAGGGCAGGAAGCATGTAAAACGTCTTTATTGCATGTGAAGGAAGTGTGATATGCCATTCAGCTGGGCACTGACATTACCCGGCCTCACAGTGAGACTTCCTCAGCAGTTCTCTCCATATATTTTTCTTTTACCATACTTAAGTCCTCTTCTGTCTACAATGTTGACATTGCTGTTAAGCGACTGAAAGAGTTCAGTATTGTGTTCTCGCTTATTTTTCCCTATTGGCTGCAACAACGAAAGAAAGGGCTGTTACTACGCTCTCAGTTGAAGTACGTAGCAGCTTGTGTACTCCGCTGCATGATTTACATGCATACTTTTGTTTAAATGCCTTGCATGTCATGTTCCATGAAATGCAAGGCAGTTAACTGGCTCAATCAGTCAAGCTACATGACTGCATTCGCCGATTGAGTACTATCACAATATTTGACACACGCCTACATTAAATAAACATTTTAATACTCAAACGCATCGCTTTCCTCGCATTATTACTTGTGTGACCGTGGCAAGAAAAGGTTCATTTTTTTTTAAGCACATAAGGAAAAGATGTTTTCTTCAAAAGAAAAATGTCTACCATTTTCCGTCATGCTCACAACCACATATCATGAGATGATATTGCCACAGCACTGAATTTACATGTTGCAGTATCCCGCTTAACTTATTCTGAAGGACGCTAAGTGCATTTTGCCATATACTTGAAATGCACAGCAGCAGCTGGAGATGTGACGATGACATAGCGTGCTCATGACACAGGCACTCATTGATTTTAAGAAAGAGCAAGGACTACAGCGCAAAGCGAAATAATAATATAACTGATACTTTTATGCTTGGATAAGTATGCATGAAAGGACTTAACACTGTACCGGCTCAGGGGATTAAAACATACAAGAGGATATGTGTGACGTATGTGCGCATGTAAAATCGCAGTGGCTGGCAGACGATGCAAGGACCTATCCACACTTGGGAGCTTTGTCCACTCACCGCTAGGTGCCAATTGTGCACGGTCTCGAGGCCTATAGCAAACCCTAGTATCGTGCACTGTGCAGTACTTTGCTGGACCACTATTGTTGTCAAGGTGTGACTCTAGACACTGCCATCCTGTGAAGCTTGGCTATCATATGTGAGAGGCTGTTTCGCTAGTTCACTGCTGCATTCAATTATTGCGCTCTTTCTAATGATCTCCCTGGTGTCTTCGCAGGCAAACGGCTGCCTCCGATGCCTAGCACTCCGCCGTCCACAAAAACCTCTGTGGCTGCTGCTGCCACTAAAAAGACCCCTGCTCCTTCAAAGACTTCGACTGCTTCTAAGACCTCAACTGCTTCTAAGCCTGTAAAGAAAGTCACTTCAGCTGATAAAGCCTCATCGCAGAAGAAAGCCTTGCCTCCCACTAAGACCCCTCCTGTGAAGCCTTCTTCAGCACCAAAGAAGAAGCCTTCTACTGGTGTGCCCGCTGGCTCTTCTTCTTCTTCTTCTGTGCCTGCCACTACTGCGCCAGCTTCCTCCTCAAGTTCCACGTCGGCTCAGTCCAAGACTAGCTCACAGCCGAAGCTTGTCAAGAAGATACCTGTAAGTGTTTGTTTTGTGCTGTTTCACATAGACCCCATTTCCGCATGGTGTGTGGCTACAGCTTATCTGAGCATAACCTGCGGGTAAACAGAAGGATGAACTTCTGTATAGCCTTCAGGTGTAGTTAAATCGCACCTTTTGCATGTTTAAGCCTAGCATTACTGCATTTCAGCATCACTTCAAATGGACTAATGGTGTGAGGTGCCTTTGACAATGCACTTCTGCTTGTGAACTTCCAGAGTGTTTACTCTCTCCAGCCTTCAGCCTAGGTGTTCATTTGCTATGAAATTTTTTTACTATGTTGCTCAGAATGTGCGATGTTCTGTTTGTTCCCTGTGGTAAGTGATCCACAATTTGTCTTAACCTTCAGCAGCAGACAAAAATTGCCACAAAGTCTCCAACAACTGTCGAGAAGCCAGTGGTGATGAAAGCCAAGCCTGTGGTATCGGCAACAGGAGAGCCAAAGCTGTCTGCGGAAGACCTGAAAGACGAGCAAGCAGCTCAAAAAGGTACTGGCTTCCAAATTTCTTGAACCTGTAGTTTTTGCTGGAAACAGCCAATATTGTGTCACCGTTGTGAAAAAAGAAGCATTCAGAGAGAGGAATCTTGGTCTGTGACAACTTGCGAAGCTGGTACATCAGTGTCACGTCCTGGTGTGGGGGAAGTATAGGTTTCATAGGTATGTGACAAATAGCGGCACCTGTTATGTTTCCATTCAGTATGTGCTCTTCCATGGTACAATATCGTCCCCTATACTGTAGGCTTCCTTTAAGAGGAACTCCAAGAGGCCATGAAAATTTGTTCATCTTATAAAAGTTTATTGTGTCAGAAGTTCCCTGTGAGAAAGGACTGGTGACATGCCCAGCTGCATCCAAACAGCTCACTTCAAAAGGCCTATAAAGCTGAGTTAGGAATGGGGAAAAATTACAAATGAAACCACTTATTCAACTCAACTTCAAAACTGTCTTTAAGCACTGGTGCTTGGTTTAAGCTATACATAGCGTTCATGTGACGTCACATCTGCTGCTCTCGCCTTCACTTGCCATTCACATTTGCCATTCCTGGGTACCTGGTGGCCACAGTTAACATGCTGTAGCCAAACAGGCATGCCAGTGGCAAATGCTGGAAGTGACAAAGCCGCACTCGTTGACGCACAGGCGCACTGTGATGGATCTTTGTCACCAGTGTGCAAATTGCCGGGCAGCCATACATAATGTAATGTCACCTAACGATTTTAAAAATCCTCCGTTGCCTTCATGCTGCTGGGAAAAGTTCATTAGGGAACTTAAGCAGGCATTTGCTACCTCCCACGTGCTCCAAAGGAACCTCAAGCACCTCTTCAATGAGTACGTCATGTACGTTGCCTGGGCACTGTGGCACACCGTCGAGGACACTCACATAAGCATTCATGTCCACAAGGACACCTTCATTGTCCACCCTAGAAACTAGGCCTGTCTTTCTTCGTGGAAGCTTTCCTGCACTTGCCTCAGCAGGTGCAGCAGAGGCTTCCTTGCATTCTTATGTACTCTCCCTGCAGGCAGGGCACAAGAACCCTAGACAGCAGGGCCCACTAGCCCTTGAGGCCTTCGACAGTTAAACTCTGCAATAGAGTTATATTGTTGGATACCTAAATGGCTCTTGCGTTCTTTCGTACTCTCCCTGGTACCCATGTTTTTCTGTATATCCGAGAATTCGTCTTAGGCGAGTTTGTCTTAATGGGAGACTGCTGCATGAAATCTTCCCCAAAATTTCCTTTGGTGATTTCAACACCCAAAAGTGACTGATGTCTTAGTAACTGTTACTCCAGAGAGTTGTTTTAAATAGATACCTACCTTTCAAAGAAGCTAGTATTGGCAGTGATTCCAAAGTGGACACCATCTGCCAATGAAGTGCCACTGGTTGGCTCTGAAATGATGAGCCTCTGCACTTCAAACTTTCAGCTTGCCTTGGAAGTGTTGGCTTTGCAAGATTTGCCAACCCTTCTGAATGTACTGGGAGTGCCCTGAATCTTGGTCATGCCTCGTGATTTTAGGGACGTGGTTTGAAGTGGCTGTAATGGCTGAGCGTGTAGTTGTTGTGTACCCTTTTGCTATAATCCTCCTATGCCCTATAATAGAACCATGCGGGAAAGCAGCATGGAAGCAGTTAGTGATCAGCATGCACCTTGAACCGAGCTAGCGGCCACTGGCACAACCTTCCCTCTAACACTTTTCTTGCAACCATTTTTTATTTGTATTGGTTATGGCACTCGGCTGCAGATCTGAAGGTCACGGGATCGAATCCCGGCCGCGGCGGCTGCATTTCGATGGAGGTGAAATGTTGAGGCTTGTGTGCTGTGCAATGTCGGTGCACGTTAAAGAACCCCAGGTGGCGAAATCTCCGGAGACCTCCACTACGGCGCCTCTCATAATCAGAGCTGGTTTTGGGACGTTAAACCCCAGAAAATCAATTTTTTATTTGTGGGTCACATATACAGATGGCTGGGTATAGATTTGGCACAAGTCAAACCACCCATATCATCTAGTTTAATATTTGAATTGCGTAGTGAAGTCCTCACATCACTGCCGACTGCATCAATGCGTAGGCACCCGCCACAACTATTTGCGGCGGAAATGACGACATAATGCGGAAGGCTGTGATTGGACAAAAGTAAAACCAGAGGTGGTCACTGCATTTGGCTTTGTTTTCCTCTGATGTGATTTTTCGTTGAACGTCAGAACATCAGAGAAGCTGATAATTTGCACTATTTCAAGTTCAGACTTTACGTTGTTTGTTGCTCTGGCAACCGCATCACCTGTACAGTGGAAAGAACAGGCAAACACGTTGTGCGGACTTCCCCTACATAGGCGCCTTTAACCAATTCCATCGGCTACGTGCTGTGAAGGACGTGGCAGGTGAAATGCAGTCATGTGACCCCGCGAAACTCTGGTTGAGGGTCGGCGTTGTTCTGCTTGTTTTTTGAATTTTGTCAGCCTAATAACTTCGGACTGCAGTTTCCTGTCACTGTTGTTTTCGCAGCATATGTATGGCTGTCTTTCAATCTATGCAATGCTAATAAAAACGAGCTCTTGAAAAGTGTTAGAGGGCCCCTTTAATACAAAGGCTGCCACTGCCATGAACACGAGTAACTGACAGATGTAGCCGTGTTAGGCTTTTCAGATTGTGTTGTCTCAGGCTGCCTCACGTGTTTTCGGCAACTGAGTCATTTTATTCAGAGTGTGTTAGGTTCACTAGCATTGGTAGAATTGCTTAGTATTTATGAAAGAGTTTGGTAGAGTGACAAAGGTGACGCTGCACTTACCAAGTCATTCCATACAGCATTGCTGAGCCTGAGTGGATCTTTAATACTGTTTAAGAAGCTGTGAACAAATTCCGGTCCTTGCTTTTGAACAATATCCCAGCAACCAACTCATGGTGAATGGTCACTGGTATGGACATTGTTTTGAGCAGAACTCTCATGACAAGTTTTGGAATGTTGCAAAGTGTGAGAGTGTCAGGTCCTTTAAAAAGTTCTTCCACAACCACTGCAAACCCTAAGAGTTCATACACTGGTCTTGAATAAACTCTAGAGAAGCAAGTTTTGTTGCAAAGTGTGCGACTGTCAGGTCCTTTAAAGAGTTCTTCCACAACCACTGCAAACGCTAAGAGTTCATACACTGGTCTTGAATAAACTCTAGAGAAGCAAGTTTTTGACAGTAACAGTCGTGTCTTGGAAGGGCTTCTGTAAGTTAACTTCTTTTCTGTAAAAGAGTGTCTGCTTCTGGCTGTACAAGTCTGTACAGTATGTGACGTTAGTGCACATAAAAAAAAAAAAGAAAAACCATCTGGAATGGCAGAACAGGCCTTAAACATTAATGCAAAGCATAATGACAAACGAAGCTAGAGCCCCCTAATGCCCATGTGTCTGCACTGCAATAGACCCTTTTCATAACCTGTAAAGCTAGCTTCCCTGCAATGCAACGTGCCCTACTAATGACGACAGCTGTCATTATTTAAATGCTGTCAAAATTCAAGTTGCACATGCTCCGGCCCGTTTTTTGGGAATGTTTGTATCAGAAGGGCTGCGTCGACACTTTACATGCCCTATCGCAAGCAAATTGCGCTTGCACACGTTGTTTGCCAGATTGCCAATGCCGCCATTAGTAGGGCAAGCTGCATTGCAGCAAAGCTAGCTTGCAGTTTGTGAAAAGGGTCTATAGTGGTAACAGTGGGTAGCCCTCGACTACTGCGTCTCTCGTAATCACAGCTGGTTTTGGGATGTAGAACCCGAGAGATCAATCAATCAGTGCATCAAACGCAGTGCATTGTCAAACTAGCCAAGTTTCCATGTGTGAATGCCACCACGTTCATGTTGTGCCATTGGCGCGGCCAGTGTGGTGCACAGCAGTCAGTGTTGCCCACTGCACCACTACGGTCTTTGTAAACATTGAGGGAATGTTGTGGGAAAACCTTGCAGCCATCGACGGAATGAGGTTGTGCTGCAGGAAAGCCTGCCGCTTGTTGACGGAGTGCACATATTCTGGGGTTACGGAGTTCAGTATATTCGTTTTACATCCTACCCTATTAGAAATCATTGATTAAAAATGCATGCAAATTTTGAGGTGAAGAGAAGTTTGATATGGGCAGTAATTCCGTATATTGAGGTTAAACTGTGAAATGTTGTGATTTTGGCAGAAAACACTACTTTAAAACTGCAGTTGTCATTACCATACTGGCACGTAACTTTGAATCCTGAGCACTGCAAATTTGTGGCTATTTTACTGTGACCTTGACCTCACCCCTGTTTTCTTTCTTTCTTTTTTGCCGCCTTTCTTGCCTTGCCAAACTCTCACCTGCGATAACACTGGCCTGCTTGCACTTCCATAGTGGTAATCTGGTGTAACTTTGCATTTTTAGATTTTGCAGTTGTATTTTGATTTTTAGATTAAGATTGGATTGTCCATTATTTCACTTGTAACTGTGCTGACAAGCACGAAGCCTGATGAGACATGTTGGCCTTGGCAGGAATGGCGATTAAGAAGACAGTAGCGAAAAAGATACCAACCACACATCAAACACAGAACAAGCCTGTCAAAAAGCCTGTGGCGCCACCAAAGGCAGCTGCCCCAAAAGTCCCCGAGACTACATCCTCAACAAAGGCAAAGCCTGAGAAGGTGGCTGTCACGGGTGAGTGTAATCGGTGTGTGACAAGGACCACTTGTTGCCTGCCCTTTTATTTGTTCTGTAGTTGCAAGTCCAACTGCAACAGACATTGTGACTGTATCTAGAGTTTTGCTTCGTGCCGTTTTAGACAGTTCACGTGCTGAGGAGCCAATGTGCAAAGTTTAGATCTTGGAACAAGCGAAAGTGTAAGGAAACGCTGGCAAAAATACTAGACCGTTTGGACGCTGAAATTGGAGGGGAAAAGTTCCACTAAAGCAACACTGTTATTACTCACTGAAAGTGACACATGACAAGTGGCATCTTCAGCTGGGCTACCCTGGCATGGTGGTGGTGAGCGGAAATTAGTCAAACGCCGTCCGCATTTCGCTATGGGACAGATGAACAAAACTCAAATCTGTGACTGGAGTACTCTCTTACCAGAGTTAAAAATTTACCGGACAATTTCTAACTGCCAGGGTGTACTGGGAGTAACAGCTGAAAAGAATAAAAACCAGATGATTAAAGGCATATATAAAAATACCATGTGCACTGTATGTTCATGTCTCCTGTGGTTGCTTGTGTTTGTTTTACCACTCGCCTTTGCTCTCCATTGAGATCTTGGCAGCAAAAGCAGGGCTGCGCCACGAAAGGATTGTGCACATTTTCTATAGTCTCGGTGTGGGACAGTACTGGAACCACACTGTTTTAGTACTGGCTGTTTGAAGTATTTGAGAACACAATGTTGGCTTCAGGTGGAGAGGACTTTCAGGTAGAGAGGACTGTCTCCAGTAAAAATAGACATATTTTTACCAAACATTGGGAAATACTTCTCTCGAGGTTTATTTGCACAATTACTCAGTGAATCTGCCATCCATCATATCCCAGCTGCGGCGGCTGCATTTTGACGGAGGCAAGAGGTTGAAGCCTATGTACTGTGAAATGTAAATGCACGTCAAGGAACCCCAGATGGTTGAAATTTCCAGAGTTTTCCAGTACAGCATCTCTCGCAATCATATCGCGGGACGTAAAACCCCAGAAATCAATCAAAATTCCCCATTCATGGCAATTCAAGGTGGCTTTCGTAATGACTATGTGCACGGATCAGATGGTCCTTAAAAGTGTTGGTCATAGAGTCAGCAATGCAAGGAAGCCTTCAGGGAATCTTTTGTATTATGTGACTGTCAGTGTCACATAATTTGTATTATGTGCCTGTCTCCCTCAGTGACTCCCCAGACTTAGTAGTTGAGCAGATCCAAGTCTGGGGAATTGGGAGGCTACAACTGGGGAGTGATGTGGTCGTAGAAGTTGTTAGCCAGCCACTCCTGGGTGATGCAGGCGGTGTGGGCAGGAGCTTTTTTCTGAAAGACACATGGTCTTCCTTACAAACAGTCCCTCTCTCCAGGACCTTACAATCATTGCAAGCACCTCCACGTTAATACAAGCACCTCTAAGTATTAATGTGGAATAATTCTGTGGATAAGAGGGGTAACATGATGTCACCCTCGTTGTTGACCACCATAGCAGATAATTTTGTGCACGTCACTGTGGGCACCACGTCACCACTTGTGCAAAGCCACCTGCCATTATGGCAGTCAACTTCTTGGTCTTTGTCAAAGTTCTTTTCATCTGAAAAAGTCCAGAGCATTCCGGACTCCTAAAGTCTCCTCAGTTTATCAAGCGCTTGGACCGGAGCAGATGAATCTGCAGAGTTTTGTCTGACATGCTCCTCCTCATGACATAAAAATGGTGACTCAAGCCCTCGTGTGCACCTAGCCTAACAAGTGACTCTGCGGAGTTCCTTTGCAGTGGCCTGCATTGACTTCCATGGGTTGTCACTCATGATGACTTGCAGCAGCTGCAGAAAATCGGGGAACGCTGACTGTGCCTTCTACTTTTTGCCACAGATGTCACTGCTAGAGCGTATCAATTCTGTCTGCACGTTATAAACGAAAGACTTCGCTACGTTCAGGAAGGTGGCAGTTCCTAAGTTGCTGTGGTGTATGGCCAGGGCGATGAGGACTGCATGACATTTCACTCCCTGCGTCAACCTGTATGCTTCCATCTTTGGACAAACTGCACAGTATGAACGATAATGGGTCCACCAGCAAGAAGCTGCACGCCTAGAAAGATATGAGCCTGCTGGTGTCTGTGGTGATAAGGAATAGTGTTCTCAAATACTTCACGCACCTAGTAGATGTTCTGGGGCTTCCCCAGTTTAAAAAGACACCTGCTCTGATGGAACCACTTGCCTCATTGTCTGCTGGCAAGCTGCGCATGGTGGAATTGCACCACACTCCTCTGTTGATCGCCACAAATGACGCAGTGGCATTGACTTGTTTTATGGCTGCCCAAGCTTAACTTGCGGCACTACGTGCATGGTTCCCAGGAGAACGTACGACACTTGCGTGAGTGTACAGAAAATTCCATCAGTGCTGTCAGTCAGAGATGCTAAAGGGTATGACCCAGAATGCACAGCAGCTTAGCACGACCTGAGGGATAAGGGAGCACTAAAACATCTTGGAGACACTGAATCAGGACTTATGTCATAGTGACAACCACTAGATACATGCATTCTCTACCTAGGTGCTGTGCGAAGATTGTTAACAAGAAAACTGTAACATCACTAGCCCTGCATGCTTGCTGAGATTGCTTCAGCAGTCCACACTATTCACTCATGGTGAACTTAGCCAGAGTGAAGGTTTGTTGCAGTTGGCCCTTGGAGTTGGGTCTCGGACAAGTGTGAACAGGCACCCCTGATTTAGGCAGGACATATCCTGTTTTTACGGTGGTAGTCCTGCTCTTGCACGTCTTGTATGTGTGACAGTGTTTTGTCTTGCTTTTGCCCCCTAATGCCCATGCTGTGGTGCTGATTGGCAGGTCAAGTTTTTTAGTGTAGTGGCGCTGCCTCGGGAAAAAGAAAAGTTGCGATGTGAAGTGCTGTTTGAAGTGAGAAAGTAGTGCCTGTAATCTCGCACCAGGCTTGCCCTTGTGTGATTGGTCTATGTGGTACTTTCTCATAAATAACTCAGTTGGCTTGCTTTCTGAGCTTTTATTACATGACCATTTGCCTTCCTGTTTAGCTACAAAATGACTATGAACGGGCTGAATAAGCTGTTCTTTTTCATGCATCTAATGATGGAAGCATATTAAATAATGTCAAAGCCAAGGTAAAATTTAGCTGAAGACCTTGTTTCTGTGTCCAGCCTTGGCGCTGCTTTGGCATTTGAGGAATAGTTAAGAAAATTTACGTGCTATCTTTAAATAGATATAAAGGGGAAAATTGCTAGATACCCGTTTCTAGTGCTATGCTACAGGGAAGTCCATACAGACTTCTTGGAACAGAAAGATTCTTGGTGGACGAAAAATTTGTCCTCATCCAGGGTTGGAATACAGGGCCAGTACTTTGCTGGGGTGGTTGCTCTACCAATTGAACTGACCAGCAGGCTTGCAGATGGTAGCACATAGTCGAATCAATAACGTGAAGCACACACATCTACTGATTATGGCAGATCAGTTCTGTGGAATCCTGCAAGGTGGAGAACGGGTTATCGAAGGAAAAACTCCCGTCCATTTGTTTGTAGCGTCTTTCTGAGAAATTTTTCTGGATTTCCTTGTCGCCTTGTGCTGTGAGCAATTGGACGGCAATTTTTTTCTGGTAATTTTCTTGTTTATGACCCTTTTTCGACCTTATGGGACTACACAGGACTGATTTGCCTTATGTACTTTTACACACTTATTTCGAATATGAGGTGCATTCCCGTGTGTCTCGTTTATTCCAAATTTTACGCAAGATGCCTTTGGTTCAAGGCGAGCCATTTTGCTTTGTACGCTTTAGAAAAAGGGGTAGTGAGATTTTGAATGCCTCGAAGAAAAAGAACATTGAGAACAAATATATTCAGATCTGAAGTGTATTCACTTTGCAGTGTCTGCTTGTTTTTCTGTAGTGAGAGCAATGTAAGCTTAGTTTTGTTCGATTCCTTGAATCGTGCAGAATCCGTTCATATGGTTTACTAAAATCTGAAGTACTTTTTTCCAGACAATACTGGGTAATTAAATAAGGGAAATGGGCATAAAGGTAAACTGAATTGAAGGTAAATATTGAATCAGCTGAGCCAAAGCTGACAATTGGCTAAAAGAACAAAGTTGTTTTATAAACCTTCACTGCAGAGCTGTAAATGGCTGACTTGACGCTTTCGTTCACAAGCAAAAAAACGTGGGCCAATCCCAGTGATAGTGCAAAGCTGTGTGATGTGCAGAAAGCTTCAGCCTCTGTGGGGATCGCGTTTTCATGTGTTTGTTGTCTGCAAGCAAAAACTGTAGGTGGGCCGATCTATGGGTTTGCGCCAAATTCTGTGAGGTGCAGAAAGCTTTCAAGCCCTGTGGGGACATGTGCGCTTTGCCCGTAAGCAAAAGCTGTGGGGTGATCCCACATGTTGTGCAAAATCGTGTGAGATGTGCAGAAAGCTTCAAATGTTTACATTGCTACAGCTCCTTTGGGTGTTCACCTTTGCAGAGTGGAATTGCTCCTGCTTTTTAGGTTTCACAACATAAATGGTGGCAAAAGAAAGGAATGGAAAATGTATTGGATGGGTAGGGGCTGCGGCGTTCTGCAGTTTAGGATGAGATTTTGGGTTCACTTCCTGGCTGTGGCATCTCTACAAGAATTAAGTGCAAGAAAAGTCTGTCTGCCTAATATATGTGCATGTCAAAGGGCTTCATTTGGTCAGAATACACCATTTTCTTAATCTGCAAGCCTGCTACTCTGCACTGCACGTTTTCCCAGCTAATGGCATTACCTCTCTTGATTAGTATGCTGATAGTGTTCAGGTTGCATATGCTGAGAATTGTATTTTGGGCAAATACATATCAGAAGGGCTGAGTCTACATTTTACATGCCCAAGCGCATGGCGCTTGCTCGCACTGTTTGCAGGATTGACTGTGCCGCCACTAGTTTGGCAAATCGTGCCACAGCAAAGCTAGCTTTGCAATTATGAAAAAGATCCATTGTTTTGCTGTGGCATCACTCATAGCCTTCGCATTGTTTTTTAATCCTAAATCCGTGAGGGTCAGTTTTAACACTGAAATTGGGATTGTTGTGGTGGTTATGCATGGAAGTCAGACAGTCTCTGTTGCTCTATGGAAACTAATACTTTTAAGAGTGCTTCCTTTTGGAGAAGAAAGTGAATATGTTCTAAAATTGTACTGCTGTTGGCCCTGCGAAAGTTGTTGCAGAATGTGTTTGCTGTGTGCATGATTGTGCATCAGTATTCTCTGTTTCCTTTCGACCTTTAGTATTTCTTTTTCTCGCACATCTTGAGCATATTCCGAAGAAGTCATTAATGTAGAAGCAGGTCTTGTAGGCACTGAGCAGCATCAGATTGCTCAGAAAGACTAGCATTAGGCAATCCAAAACAGGCTCTAAAAGGTCCCTGAAACGTTTTTTGACATTGCGTCACTGATTAGGCAACACAATTGTGAAATCATCCACACCATAAATAAAGCGAAGAACCATGCGCTAAGGCAGCTATGGGCTTATTTCTGCCGCCTTCCTCCTTACCACTGCTGTTCCTCCTCAACTCGATCAACTGCTTAGTGCGCGTTAGCGACGACTGTGCCTCCCGCGTCAGCCGCTGTGCTGAGCCCTCCGTAGCGACGTAGTGCCGTGATATCTTTACTGAGGTCGCCTGCCTCGGCAGTGCTAGCCTCTGTAATAGAGCACCGGCGGCTCGTGTGTACGCCGCCAGATGCCGCGATGATACCGTTGGCTGAAACGTAGGAGCACGTCGTAGGAGCACGTTGTTCGCAGTTAGGTTGGGAAAATTACGTTCACGTCACCGGTTGGGGGCCAATCAGCGCCTTCCCCTGCTCCTACGTTCGATGGCATGCTCTTTTGTTCAATGGCGGGGGCGTTTGAAAACGTCTTTCGGCAGGGCCGCTGCGATCTTTTGCGATGTCCGTGTTCAAAACCTTATTGTAAATTACACACTTTACGCAGAGCGCTGAAATCTGTCCTCTAATTATCCTAATGACTCTCTACCGGATCACCATGTTTGCACAAAATCGTCAAAACCGTTTCAGGGTCCCTTTAATGAGTGAAATGAATACAGCATTGGAAACAATGGAGATTTTGTGAAGAGCTCGATGCATTCAGCAAATGAAAACTCAAATACATGTCAAACTGGTGAGAACTTTCTCTTATGGCATTGGCAAATGAATTCTGTAATGAAACAGGTAAAAATTAGCAGTAAGTTTACTGTAGTTATGGTAGCGCTATGCTTAGGTAATAAGCAGAAGTTAGTTATAGCAGAAGTAGTCTGGTGAACATGGGAAAAAAACTAGCAAGGATAAATGAAGTTGAGAGTTAGAAAGAATTCCCTCTGGTTGGAAAATAACGTTGGCAAAGAAATACACAGCTCAGACCAAAGTAAAAAGGGCATTCATGAAAGGATGTTTTGGCTCCCACATGTGAGCCTTGTTCAAAAGCATTGTGAATAAGGTTTCCCATGAAGGAGCTTATGCGTCTTTTTGTGAATGCGTTTTGACTTTGGTCAGTGCCGTGTTTCTTTGTTCATGGCAAGGATGTACCCTGTCAAATGTGGTAGCTTACAAGACTCATACTTCAAGACACACACATCGAGATTCTTTGAACTCGTACATTTTATTTTATACCTGTCTGAAAAAAGAAAGGTGGTTACATGTGGGCGCTAAACTCATTTTTATAGTTATGGAAATTGCTCTCAGGGTAATCAAGGTGACAGCGTCTGAGCAACAGTGTAAGGGCAGCGTTTGCTTTTCGTAACAGTGTTTGGACGGCTTATTTTGTCTAACCACTAGTGTCATATGGCAAATGAGTTCTGAGAAAAAGAGTTCTGAGAAAAAAGTTCAGTGCCATATATAAACTCTCCAGTTGAAAAAAAAAAAAATCAAGATTCCCTCACTCCATGTGCAGTTCTTGCTATTCTCTTTGTGCTGGACACAAGGAAAGCTCAGTGTACAGCTCGCTTCTGCTGATACTAAGGGCGTACGCAGTGTAGCAATATTTAATATAATTTGAGAGTGGAAAACATGATTACATTGATGTAGTGTAAAAACAGTGTACTATGTGACCTTTCCACAGGAAGAATGATAATGTCAACGTTTAGAAATGCATATTTAGTTTTCCATGCAAATAAAACAATATTGAATTCTTTGCGCAAACCTGCATCCTCAACAGCTCCTAAGCCAGCCGCGGTCTCCCCGATCACCGTCGTAGCTTCAAACAAGATGCATGTGCCAGACGAAGATCCGGATCGACTTCACGTGACGCCCACTGCGGAGGAGTTGCAAGTTGCAGAGGAGCCCCTCCCACCGCCGCCTGTGGTCAGCGGAGGTTCCCTATCAGGCATGCACTCACGCCCTCTGGACCCAATTTCAAGCTTCATCATGGGCGGCAGCTCCAGTCACCCGAGCGTCATCTCTGAGGAGCGCGGCAGCGGACATACCACTGGCAATCCAAGCTACGATGATGCCAGAAGTGATATTTCGTCTTCTGGCCACGAGAGCTGCTCGTGCAGCCTCGGCTCAAGCACTTCAAGGTCGCGGTCAGTGTCCAGGTCCAGGTCACGCTCCAGGTCGCAGTCATACAGTGTGTCATCGTCGGCAGCCTCAGAACCAGGTAAGCACTTTCTGAGAAGTGTGCTAGGAGTCTTGCATTGAACCATGGTTTGGTGTTGTGTGTGTGTGTGCAGGCTGCAGGTGTCTCATATAGCTGGTGTGTTACTTTTGCCAGTAATACTTTCTTGAGTAGCTTACATACTATAGATGCAAATTGTGCAAGTAGCTGTTGTAGCCAAGAGACAACTTGAAAGCCAATAATGGGTGATGATGCCAATGGTGGATGCTGATGTCTTATTTATTATGCTGGAGAAAAACAGTCACACCTGTAAGGGAGGCTTCTTTCGTACAACAATAATTTGTTATGGGACAGAAGCCTGCCTTGTTTATCAATTTGTATCTTGCATTCATGTCCTTGACATAGCGCCATCTTCTCAGACCTCCAGGTCACGAAATGCTTGATTGCTCTCAGCATGACAATATTCTTGATTCGATAGGAAAGTAGCAAGCGCTGAGCATTCATGAAAGGAAAATGCCAGGCAAGCAACACGAAACAGTTTTGTGTAGGCAGAAAGATGCCTGAAGGTATGCAGACTGTTTCTTTGTTAAAAGGGAGAGGAAGGGGTGAGGCGGGTGGGAAGGGTGTGACATTATCTTTGATATACACATTCCACACATTCAGCAGTGAAGCAGTGCAGTTCATTGTGCCGTGCCGATTAGATTTACCACCAGGATGGAAGGAGCATGAGAGTCAGTGCTTGTGTACAGCTGCAACCATCACTGCCAAATGACTTGGTTGAAGTGAGACGTGGGGAACTCCACCAGTGGATTCTGTGTAGTCCCTGCTGCTATCCAGAACTTGAAGAATGCTAGTTTAGCAGCGAGTAAGCTGTATTGTGTTGCATAGTAAAGGTTTGGTAATGATTGCAGCAGCATGTAATAGCTGCTGGCATCATTGTCTGTTTTACAGTCACAGTTTAGAGGTGCTGTTGGACATGTTTGTTTACTCATCTAATGAAAAGAAGAGAAATGCAGCAAATAAAAACAAACAAGCTGAAATTAGACTTGGAAAGTTGTGTTCATGCATTAAAGGTATAAGGTTTCCAAATATGTTTAGAATAATTTAAGTGGTGGTGTTTGATGGTCATGTCATTGCCACAGCTGGCATGAAGGTAGTTGAAAGGTTCTCTGTGACCATGTGGATTCTGTTGTGGTGTCTAAACTTTGAGGGTTGGCAAGCTTTAATGAGTAAGGCTTTGATTAAATCTGCTCTATCTTGGTAAGACTGTTGCACTCCTGTGCCTTCATTACTTGCACAGTCAACAGAGTGCTCAATATCTTTCTCAGGTGACCGTTCTCCAAGGCATCACGTGTCCCGCAAGAGGCGCCATTCTCCAATCATCTATGACAGGAAGAACCGAAGTGTGGAAAGTGAGTGTTAGAACAAACTCAAATTGTGTAGATCCAGTGCTGCCGAAGACATGGCCAGCACAGTTTATGTGGCATGCTGTGTCCGGTGTGCTGTTTCTGTTAACTGTTCGTGCAGCATTGTCAGGTGATCCAGGATCGATGCAGTTATGGTAGTAATGCAAACGACAATGGCTGAAAGGCTTACCATTGAAGGGCTTAACAAGGGCTTATCCATATGGTCAAGAGTGCCTAAGCATTGCATGTCAAAGTGTCAGTGATCTAACAGATTTAATGCGGGGCTTTAAATTAGCATTAAATAAGACGAAGGTGTACTCGTAAATCACAGTTATGCAGTAGCAAATTTGCTGCGCTTATTGTTGATGGTCGTCTGGTAAGTCGTCCTGCCAGCGGTAAAGGGTGTGTATATAAGGCTCGCCGTTAGCTCCCTGAAGGATCTGCTCTTCGTGGCGTAGTGGTTAGTGCCACGCGCTGCGGAGCGAGAGGTGCCTGGTTCGATTCCTGCACCAATTACGCAGTTTTGATACAAACGTACATTCCTGCGTCAATCTGCGCCAAAACGACTTGAGATGGTTTGTTTTTCGAAAGAAAGTGCTGCAGTTGACGTTCTGCCTACCGGCCGAAGGCAGTTCCCACGTAACATTGGACTTTTCGGCATTACCGACCAGTGGTCGGTGCGCGTGCATGAAAACTGGCGGATTTCGATCGTCGGTGCTCACTGAGAGGCAAGTGCACAGAGCGATGCGGTGCTGCTTAGAAAATGACAAAAATTCGGTCGAAGATGCTGAGAGCGAACTGGGTATTAGTATGGCTTATATAAAATTGGACCAGGTGCGCGCTGCTACAGTTTCCTACTATGGGAAACTGCGCATTCTTTTTAGGCTTATATGGTCGATGGCAGAGCGTGCTGATGCGAAGGGCCAATGGCAGATTTGGAATGAAAAGTTTAGGATGCTTTCACGTTAACCAGCCTACGGTAAATTGAGGAGGGTGGCCATGTGGGCTTGGTTACTCATATTTGTACGAGTTGTGCATGAAAGAACGACGAGGACAAAAGGAAGCGCCAATGTGTGTATGTTTCTCCCTTTTGTCCTCATCCTCCTTTCGCCCTCAACTTGTATGGTAAATTGCGCCTTTCTAGACCTGTGGTGTAATAAACTGACCCAGAAATCATGTTATCACGTCAACTACAACACATATTTTTTTAATGCTTTCCGCTATCGTTATGAGCGTCGGCGCATTGATATTGTGTCAGGGACACTGCTCAGTTTTACAGAGAGACATGCATGGTGTTGCCACTCCACCAATGCTTCGACCGCATCGCGATTCGATTGGCTTGCGGCAGCAAAAATCTTTCCTGTGGCAGTTGGAGCGACATGGTCGATTGCGTGGAAACCTCCTTTGTTCGATTTGTTAAGCGAACCTACCATAGGGTGGAAGACATTGTAATCTTATTGCACTACCTCACTTTAGCATGCGGTGCCAAAATATATTTTGAAAGTATGGTTTGTGTAAGTGATACCGTGACATAGCAGCTGAAATTGCCTCAGAGCGGACGGAGAACTTGTCTTGCGCTTCGCAACGCGTGCATCTGTGCAGCAGTCTGCAATGCCGTTTCATAAAGAGCAGTGCAGCGGCCGCATAGTCCGCAGTGCGTCGCTTGCTCATGCTGCCGCTGCAGGAACTGCTTCCTGTGCCGTGTTAGCTTGCTTACCTCGGAGTGTTCTTCAGGCACGCTCATCTTGTGATCATTTGTGCCTCTTGATAGTGCGGCGAGTATCTTGGGTGAATGCGATGATGCCGAGCGGCTTTTGTTTCTGTCAGCAGTTTGTATTCCGCATCCCTGCAGCGCTGTGGTAGTCTGGATTGTCGCTTAATAAAACCGTGCAGTAAAGCGCGCTGCATTTCACACACTGCTAAACAAACAGCTGCATTTTCACGTCGTGACATGGCTTTGCCGTACAGGCGTATTCACCGACGACCTTCATCACGCCAAGGTGCTTATCTGTCGAGGCATTGTTGCCAGTGCTGAAATTGGGATGAATGATAGATGCTATCAGTATAACGGTAATTTTCGAAATAGCTTCTGACGTTGACTGAGACAATTGCAGTACAAGGCTTATTTTAGTTTATTCTCTTTTGTTGTTAATGGACAGTTTACTTGAGTACACCAGTATTCCACTGAAATTCAGATTTCATGTTCCAAACAGCTGCAAAGTGAAATTTTATCTGCTCCCAATTAAAGTTTATTTTGTTCCAAGCTGCTTCAAACTGCAATTTTTTTCTGTACCAGTCTGCTCCAAAATGCAATTTTTCCTGCTCCAAACTGCTCCAAAGTACAATTTTGCCTGCTCGAAAAAGTTCCTCCAAAATGACTTTGGACAGTCCCACCCCTGCATTCCAGATAGTTGATTTGGAGGTTCCTTTCTTTTCCCCCCCCTTGTTCTAAAATAGCCCAAATCTTTAAAAATGCTTTTAAACTGGCGGCAAAGCTCTTGCCAGATTGACCGTATAGTTTCAGTTCAAAATTTAAAAGGGGTGTCATTAAAAAACTTCTCATATTGGCACTGTTTTAGTTTAAGATTTAACAACAGGATGCCATTACAACTAATGGGTTAGAATGATCTGATATTGTTATACTTCCATGGCATGTGATATAAGCCTAGCAGCACCAAGCCAAAAATTAGCACAGGGCAAAAAAATTGACAGAGAAAAGAGGACACTGCAGATGCAGTGCCTGTGAATTCTCACACAACTTTGTCATTTCTATGACACAAACAGATTTGGTTTGTCGGTAATTGACAAATGGTGTCTTGTTTTCAGGAACACCAAAGCGTCCGCGAGTTTCTTCATCTGTTGGAAGACGAGGTGAGTCAGTGCCCTCAATATTGTCCAAGTCTCGTAGCAGTGGCTAGAGCCTCTAACATTATATGGTGGAGATTTTAACGTTGTGCGAATTTAGGTAGAAAGCTTTGCAAAATGCTATAGGCACATGCAACATGTACATTTATTAAAACAGATTCTCGTGACAAACATGGCTGCATTAATTTAAAACTAAAGAAAGCTTTTGGTGGCGGATACTTGTGCGACACAATGTCACCCTTATGATTGAATGATCTTTGCGCATCAACAGACTTACCGTATTTACTCGCGTAATGATTGCGCTCACATAATAAGTGCACCCATAACTTCAGTAGTCAAATTCTGTTTTTTTTTTCTCCTGCGTAATAAACGCAGCCCCAACTTGGGACCCGTGCAGTCCCGCAAGCCGCCACGCTGTGGCTTTCCCACTCCACTTGATCCGTGGTATTCGAGAGTCATTCAGTGTGGCAATCCATAACTCCCACACCCCAATAAAACTGCCACATGTTGCTAGGCATAGCTGAACGTAGCCGTGTGCAAGCAGCGATAACATCATTTAGTTGCAATTCTGTATTCCTCCGTGCTATCGCAGTTCTCTTCCGTTCGCCAAGGCGTGCCGCGATGCCTGTTAGGCGGCATGCTAGCGCAGCTAAGCCTAAGCAGTCGGGGCGTGGCCTCTGAGAGTCGCGCTTAACACGCTCAACTGATAAGCTGTACATAGATATGAGGGACAAATGCGATGATGAACCATTTTGCGTGCAGTTACAGAAAATATCTATTCTCCCGTTAAGGCTGCTTGCGAACACTGTCGAACGCTGATGCGGCTGGGCGCCTCCGTGATTTCGTCAGCGGTGTAGCGACCTTGGTTGGCCGCAAGCCGGCATGGCAACGTCATTTGTCTTTGCATTGTCGTGGCGTCGTCGTTACGGGCGGGACCCGTGGTGACATAGAAACCATAGAAACTCTATGCGTGGTGAAGACCGCTGCGTGCCGCTAGTTTGTTTTTTCGCTGCTGACCGTTCGATGGCATTGCCATTTTTCTGATTTTGTGGCGCTGTGGGCAAACCCCATGTCAAACAGAAGCGAAAGGCCATCACAGTGGAACAAAATGCAGCCGCCATGTGTCTCAGTGGGCACCGAGTCGCGTGGTACCGACGACGTATGGTTGTTTCTTACTGTTTTTAAAATAAAATTTCATCGCACGTGTTGCTTTAAGCATTACCGCGGGTCGTAAAGCCGTCTTTCTTGCATGTTAAAATGTTTTGTTCAACCTGAAAAAGTGTTCATAAAATTTACCCCGCATAATGAACGCACCCCCAACTTTCCTTCTGTTTTTCGGGAAACAAAAGTGTGTTCATTACGTGAGTAAGTATGGTATTTGCATTGTCAGGTGTTTAAGGGCAATGATTCTACTCGATTCGGCTTTCGTATAGAAAAGAAGGGATTTGTGTTATTTGTGATCTCAAATATTCTTCTAATAGTTCACAAATATTTCACAATGCTAGCTGCATGTAAATACACAAAAGTTTGGTGCAGGAGTATGATGACTTTCATCTCCACTGGCATATTACAGTGTTAACAAATCAGAGCTTATGCAGTACAGTGCGGGCTACTTTGCTCAGGTAGCGTGTTTTAGTGCTTTTGAAAGACTTCCGTGGATACAAAGGGTCTGTTTATTAAACGAAAATGCAGCATCTTATAAATAAAGATGCTGCATTTTCTTTTAATAATAGAGTTATGAATGTGAGGACTTAAACATAGGTTTTATTTGGAGGTGCTAGGGTAATGTAGGGAGGGGAGCGTTGTAACAGGCAGTTTACTGCCATTTCTGAAGTGAAAACTGTGCAATCATTACATGTTTCCGGTACTGACATGGGGGTGAACCATGCCACACGCCATGGGATGGAAAAGGCATCGCCACATTGGAAGACAGCAGAATGGGTCAGAAGACAAGTTGGGGGCTTCTGGTATTCTAGTTGACACTTAAAAGAACACATTACAGCTCCACTAATGTCAAACCTGGGGAGGTGCGAAGCACACGCTGATGCGCCGGTGTTTCCCACAGGAACATGTCAGTTGCTGTTAATGGGCTTCGCTGTTGCCATGACGACGACAACATTAAGTGCAGACAGCCCAGACTCATTAACAGAAATTCGTTAACATAGCTTCTGACACAACCCTACACATACACTTTCTGGCATGCACATATGCACACTGTCACGAATTACCGCCGGAGAAGATCTCGGAGGGTTGTACTACCGAGAGTGGGAGAGGGAGTGAGAGACGCTTGACGACAGTAGCGTTTTATCACAGCAAACCAAACTTTTATAACACGGCAAACGCAAACCCAAAAGTGAACAGATATATAAAAGCAGAAAATTAATTCCGGGAATTGCCTCCAAATGAAACTAACAGCCTAATCTGACAATACTTTTCAAATGCCCGACTCGGCACAACAACCCAACAGTAAACAAATGGCTACAGCCCGAAAACTAACACAGAAAAAGGAAAATACTAATCATAATCAAACTCTCTGCTGCCTTTGACAATCTTCTTTAAACTAAATTCGGCTCCGTTCTTAGCACTGAGTCTGGCCACTGTGGCCTCGCCGACGCCGTCGCGATGAACACACGGAAAGTTCTTACGTTGCGGGCGCGGTCCCCACTCGTCGTCACCAAGTCCGCTGCCGGTGAAGAGACTGGTCGGGAGGAAGTCGTCGCTGTCCTTTACGACGGCTAGAAGAGACCGCTTGCTTCCGAAGCCGTCGCCCCGTCTCCACTGATGACGTGGCCTGACCAAGGGTTAGGCCTAGTCGCCGGGCTAAGTACGAGCACGGTCCCCCGCTCGCAGTGGTGACGTGTCGCGCTGGTGAATTTCTGCTGGCCGACCTTCGAAGGGGGAGTGTTGGCGGCGCGTCCGGAACCCTCGGCTGCAGCACCTCCGCGGAGCCTCGCTCGAATCTTGGCCGAGGTCTACAGCTACGCCCCGGAGTACCAGCGTCTCGGGCTCCCGAGCTGAACGCCCGCCGTTCCCGTCGACAGAGCGAAGCTGCCGATGCGTCCTTCTTCGGCCGTAGCCAAGCAGACAATCCCCTTGCTCAGCGCTGCTGCGCCCTTTTCATCCCTCGTTTCACGCGCCACGGGCGCACGTGCTGCTTCATCGGCGAACGGTCTTCGCCGTCGTCGTCGTCTGCTCTGCGCCGCCTCCTTTTGACTCATGACATGGGCCCATCTTTTCAGGAGTTTTTTCCCTGAAAAAACTCCCACTGCCGATCCTTTGCGGGTGGTGACTGTGCCTCTGCTGTGGCATGGGTGCTGCTTGTGTCGACGTAGTATGCACCTCACCACACACTTGTTTTCGCATTTCACACGACACGTTACACCGCACAACACTTCACCACACATAACACTAATACATCATCACGGTCCTCAATGTTCACTTTCCACTAGAGTCACATGTTCACTAAATTCACTATAAGACAGTGTTGTAGTCCACACTACACTTCACTAACAGCACACTGCTCACATTGTTCACCACACACAGCCCTAACACGTAATCACTCCACACAATGTTCACATATAGAATCCAATGTATGTTCAGTTCGCACTTGTGTCCGCTTAAGAATATGCAATACACTATGTCTGTATGTAACTACATCAATACAATAAGTCCCTACCCACACACAACACATAACTATAGGCTTCACCGCACTAACACTCTTGGCTCTGCGGACATAACACATAGCAATCCTATTTACCTCAGTGACAAAGAACACCAATCTAATTTTATATCTCGCTAGCGTTCTTGTTCATGCGGATTTCCTCCTCACTATCTTGCCCTCTCTCTCAAATCATTGGCTACCAACGGAGCATGCACTGCCTTGCTCCAACAATACATGGTGGTATGCCTATTGCCTCATTGCTCTCTCCAGTCTTACTATCTTTCCTTTCACCTCTACCTCTGTACCCCCACTTGACAATCCCGACATTCTCTTTCCTTTCAAAAACTAATATTCCTTAAACCTCCGGTTTTTTGTTTTTCTATGCCATCATCTGCTCCTGGTCCTTTTAAATCATCATTTCTCTACACACTTTTAGCAAAGACAATAGTTTCCCTATCTCTTTAAATTATTAGATATTCCGTTCTACACTCCCTACTTTACCGGGTCTACTTTTCCCTTCTGTCTATCTATTTCCTTTAGCCTGTCGCTGTTCATTTCCGTTAGAAGCCATCCTGTTCATAAACCAATAACCTCTTTTCTTCAGTGGCCACAGGAAAAACCTCTCCGCTTTAACTCTGGGCTTTCTCCCAGTCGGCAGCTCGCGCCACTCTCTTGCGCGCCTCCTCGCATGTGCGCGTCGCCTCAAACGCTCGCTACGGCGGCGGCGTTTGTTAGCATTGCCAACCCTTCTCCGGCGTTTCTTTGCTACCTTGCCTCGCGGACGCCTGGTGCGGCCGCCGCGTTTGTCCTCTTTCAAAGTCAAACGCTCCTTCACAACATTCTCTCTCGCGCGTCCACCTCCTGCACGCGGTCGCAAACGATTAGCCAGGCCGCGGCGTTTCTTCGTTCTGGCTCTCATGGAACGCCTCTCACACAGTACCTTGCGTTTACGCTTCTTCCGCTGCCTCTGGCTACCGACTTCTGCATGGCGTCTACTTGATCGACGCTCAATCAACATGCTTCCCTCCCTCACATTTCGCTTCTTCGGAACGCGCGTTCTCCGATGCGCCTTAGCGCCAAGGAATCCGTTGGCAGCGTCCGCGTCTGCCTTTTCCTCAACTGTAACCGCCTCACCCCCGCTTGTACCTCTCCGATAGCAGACTTCACCTTCACAGTGCTCGCTCTCGAGAACGGCACAATTGTCGCGCGGATCGTGACTCGATATCACGTCCTTCACTGTGGGGCTCTCATGAGAACTAACCCCGTCAAAACTACATTTGCAGCAACCTGCAATACGCCCTCCGTCAAGTATGTGCTTGCAGCGACCTGCAATGCACTCTACGTTGTCCTCCTGCACCAGCGGTGGGTGCGCTTTCTCCTCCGCTGCGCTCAACAGCTCTTGGGCGCCTACGCCCGCATCATCAATAAACTCTTGGGCGCCTACGCCCGCATTCTCAATAAACTCTTGGGCGCCTACGCCCGCATCCTCAATAAACTCTTGGGCGCTTACGCCCGCATCCTCAATAAACTCTTGGGCGCCTACGCCCGCATCCTCAATAAACTCTTGGGCGCCTACGCCCGCATCCTCAACCTCCGACTCGAGCTCCTCTAGACTTGCGGTAACCGCGCCGCACTCCTCCGACTCCACCGAGACGATCTCCTGACTCGCCTGAATTTCCGAAATTTCGATAACTTCCGCCTCATGTTCACCGATTTCGACTGATTGCACTACTGGCAAATTTACACATGATGTCTCCTCCCTTTTCCGGTACATCAGCTTCCCTTCGGCCTCAGCTATCTGTTGTTTTAGTAGAGCTACCATTGCTTCATGCTCTCGCTCCCGTTCTTTTTGGGCATCTTCAAATAACCTCAGCACCTCCTTTCCTGACAGGTTTCTGCTCTTAGCTATCGCCGCCAAACGTTCCCAATCCATCTTCGCAACCCCCGACGATCATTCGTGACTGGGCCTGGAGATGTTAATCCTGGCAAAGGCTCGCCAATTTATGTCACGGAATTACCGCCGGAGAAGATCTCGGAGGGTTGTACTACCGAGCGTGGAAGAGGGAGTGAGAGACGCCTGACGACCGTAGCGTTTTATCACAGCAAACCAAACTTTTATAACACGGCAAACGCAAACCCAAAAGTGAACAGATATATAAAAGCAGAAAATTAATTCCGGGAATTGCCTCCAAATGAAACTAACAGCCTAATCTGACAATACTTTTCAAATGCCCGACTCGGCACAACAACCCAACAGTAAACAAATGGCTACAGCCCGAAAACTAACACAGAAAAGGAAAATACTAATCATAATCAAACTCTCTGCTGCCTTTGACAATCTTCTTTAAACTAAATTCGGCTCCGTTCTTAGCACTGAGTCTGGCCACTGTGGCCTCGCCGACGCCGTCGCGATGAACACACGGAAAGTTCTTACGTTGCGGGCGCGGTCCCCACTCGTCGTCACCAAGTCCGCTGCCGGTGAAGAGACTGGTCGGGAGGAAGTCGTCGCTGTCCTTTACGACGGCTAGAAGAGACCGCTTGCTTCCGAAGCCGTCGCCCCGTCTCCACTGATGACGTGGCCTGACCAAGGGTTAGGCCTAGTCGCCGGGCTAAGTACGAGCACGGTCCCCCGCTCGCAGTGGTGACGTGTCGCGCTGGTGAATTTCTGCTGGCCGACCTTCGAAGGGGGAGTGTTGGCGGCGCGTCCGGAACCCTCGGCTGCAGCACCTCCGCGGAGCCTCGCTCGAATCTTGGCCGAGGTCTACAGCTACGCCCCGGAGTACCAGCGTCTCGGGCTCCCGAGCTGAACGCCCGCCGTTCCCGTCGACAGAGCGAAGCTGCCGATGCGTCCTTCTTCGGCCGTAGCCAAGCAGACAATCCCCTTGCTCAGCGCTGCTGCGCCCTTTTCATCCCTCGTTTCACGCGCCACGGGCGCACGTGCTGCTTCATCGGCGAACGGTCTTCGCCGTCGTCGTCGTCTGCTCTGCGCCGCCTCCTTTTGACTCATGACACACACACACTGTCCGACTGCACTGCCTCAAAATTTTCACAACTGAATTTAACAAAATTCTGTTAATGCACTTAATCCTGATTATTTCTATATTAGTATAGTTTAAATCATATTAGTTTGCTGTGAGCCGATTTTAATCAATTATACGCTTGTTCTTGATCATAATTTGACCGCTTGTTTTACCATGACGGGCGACAGGAGATGCCGAAAGCCCGAGCGCATATGGTGCTTCACACCTAAAAATGGACTCAGGCGCCGGTCATGCAAACTGATGGACAGATAACTGTTAGATAGTTACAGTGACAGAATGCATACCAATAGATAGGTTAAGCTGCCAATATGGGCAGGCTGAATGTGGAATCTGCTCGTGCAGGGCAAGATAAATTAAATATCATTGGGAGAGGCCGTTGTACAGCAGTGCACACAGGGTAGGCTGATAATGTTAATGGCTTAAAACAGTTTGCTTAAATAATGTTTATTTGTTGTAAAAAAAGAATGGTTGCTCATTTGCAGAAGCTGAGCAGGCTGATCAGCAGCACCTCATGAAGTACTTCTTCCGGAATGCCAGATTCTTCCTCGTGAAAAGCAACAACCATGAAAATGTTGTACTCTCAAAGGCCAAGGTGAGTTCATCATCCTGTGAATCTAGGGTAGAATGACCTTGGCTTTTTACAAGCACATGAGTTTAGAATGTGTCACGATAGAGCCACCTAGTCCCGAGATTCAGCGATCTTTAAAAGCAGTACATTCAGCAAGTCTTTGCAAAATGGAGTGATGTAGTACTAGAGAAAGTTGTGAAACCTGAATGTTCAAGGCGATACCAGCAACTGTATTTACGCAAATAGTGAATTCTTGTCGTTATTTTGGGTACTTAATACTCAGTATTCAAAATGTTTGTCAGGTGTCCCTGACAGACATGTTGAATAGCGGGTGGTTTTTCCAATAAGAAATGTGGAGTACTCAGTTGTGTTTTTCTAACTGAAGTATTTGGTGATGTTAAAAGCAATGTGGCCAAAACATTAAAAAATTGGTTTGTGATCTAGGTACAAAATTTTGGAAATCAAACTTTCACCTGCATTTTCTTGTCTACTAATAAACTTTGGTTGTGAAATTAACAATAATGCAGTTATGAAAGAACCATTTATGAATAACTCATTTTTTGTCCAAAGTGTCCTTTCGAAGCAGTGATGTACGAATACAAAAATAAACCATCTGTTCTGTTCTTTCCACAACTTGTGAACTATTTATGCACACATTTTTTTTTTCTGTGTTTAGGGTGTATGGTCAACACCACCTCAAAATGAAGCTAAGCTGAACCAGGCCTTTAGGGTAAGTTGTGTCAATTGTGTCAATCGTGTGCTAATAATCAGTGTTAAAGAAACAAGCTCATAACCAAAATTAATGGCTATATAACTTGCATGCTTGCCTTTATCGGAATGCTGCGGCAGCTATTACCAGTGGTACTTGCATATACCAGTTGTACTTGCACTTACCAGTTGTACTTTGGGCTGGCAATAAACGAACAATCGCAAATTGATGTAACTTTTTTAGACTTCTCCAAGGCCTTCGACCGCGTGTCTCACTCTAAACTCATCTCTAAGCTCATAGCAAAACTAGGCAATGGTCCAATAATTGACTGGATTAGGGATTACCTTTCAGATCGTTACCAGTTTGTGTACTACAATGGACATAGTTCTGACACTGTTAAGGTCCTTTCGGGTGTACTGCAGGGATCTATTCTCGCTCTGCTCTTGTTCCTGTTATTCATAGACGATATTGTTGAAACAGTAAACATTAAAATTAGATTGTTTGCAGATGACTGCATGATTTACAGTGAAATCAAAGACATCGACGATCAGGTTGCTCTTAACAGTTCTCTAAACAACGTAGCCCAGTGGTGTCGAGAGTGGCAGATGGCTGTTAAGGGAGGACACTGCGCTTTGCAAATATTTTTTTATTGTTTGGAGTATTTAAATGAAATTTTCGCGGTTAATGCAGCTTTAACTGCCTATTTCAACAATGTAATCATTTTTGTTCTGTGAGGAATAGTTCTGACAATACATTGAAAATTATTTTATTGAGGCCTAATTAGCTAATTAACCACAGCCCTCACAATAAAAAACAGCCCAGAGAATCAAGTGACGATATTAACAGTGTGTCAAGAAGCATAAGTCATTGTTTTATGCCATTTCCAAGCAAAGTTACAGACTGTTGAACATGACACAATGAATGTCCATGTTGATACCTGAAACAAAAGCTTCATTTAGAAAAGTTCCTTAGCACAGTATTATAGCAAAATTTACTTTACGACAAGCCACTTCTGTTCATCTTCCAGTAAAAAAACAGAAGTCACGATAATTACCCTTGTAGAACAAAAGATATTGCTCCTCCAACACCGGGAGGTCATGAATATTTTCATTTTGAGAAATTGAGGAAGAACGTTCAACTTTTTGCCCTAAACTTATGGGCCTGATGTGTGGTGTAGGTTCATTAAAGCAAGATAATTATTAAATTTGGCTATGAAAATTCGTGAGTAGGTGCGGAATGACTTTAGGAACACGAATATTTCATCAGCAAAAACTTGATTTTTTGTCCAATTTTCACTCCGGAAGTGCCACGTCCCCCCTTAATTCTGAAAAAACGGTCGTGATGAACATAAGCAGAAAGAAAAACAAACTGTTGTTTCCATACTCCCTTAGTGGTGTCACCCTTCGCACAGCGACTCAGTATAAATATTTAGGAGTTTTAATATCATCTGATCTCAAGTGGACTGCGCATGTACATCAGGTGACGAAAAAGGCAATGAACATCTTATTTTTTCTAAAACGGATGCTACGTTACGCTACCACAGATAAGAAGCGTTTATCTTACACCACTTTTATAAGACCGATGCTGGAATATGCGAATATAGTGTGGTTTCCATCAACAAATACTGACATAGCTATGCTCGAGAACATACAGCACAAGGCGGTGAGATTCATCTTTAACCGCTTTAAGCGAACGGATTCCCCTTCCGAGCTTCTGCGCCAAGCAGAGCTGTCTACACTCCGCGACAGAGCAAAAGTAAATCGGCTGAAGTTTTTTTACCAATTGTTGAATGGACACTTTAAAACTAATGCCTCAGCCTTCGCTGTTACAAAAGAAAAAGGGAAAGTGCGCCAAAAACACGACCTAATGTTCAAAAAATACTTCTGCAATAACGATACCTTCCGCTTTTCGTTTTTTCCTTGCGTAATAAGAGAATGGAATGCACTAGATTGCACAGCCAACACTTGAAGAATTCCTAGAAAGTATTGAAAATCTCACATCGGTGCTCCCAAGTTCTATGTGCTGAACTACTTGGGTACAGTTGAAAAGAATTCACACTCCTACATTTTATTTGATCTTCAATCTTTTGGTTTTGTAGACAGTGTATTGCTATGATTGTATAATGATACCAATACTGTTGTGTACTCCTCTTGTATTGCCGTTTCATGACTTGCTTGCCTTGTATACATTGCCTTGTATTTTCTTTTTCTCCACTCCTGTAATAACCCTCACCGGGGGTTGACAGTATTCCATAAATGAATGAATGAATGAATGAATGAATGAATGAATAAATAAATAAATAAATAAATAAATAAATATTACTTGTTTTGTTTGCTCCCAGCTGTCCTCTCGTGTAATGTTTGTAGTTAGTTTTCATTGTAAACTATCTGAACTGTTTTCCAAACCCTATGTGATTTCATCTCATCTCACCCATTGCAGCTCAGTTGTAAAACATAGATTACTGCTGTACTGGTACACTTTGTCTTCTTGTTTCTTGTTCTTGTACTGACAAGTGTGACCTCTTTCCATTCTCTGTACTGCTCCTCCGTGTAATGATTTTAAGGCTTTTCAAATATCTTGACATCAGCATCATATACCGCTGAAAAATATTGCAGGTTTTTATGAAATATATCAGCACTCATCAGGGGCAATATATTAGCTGCTCTAATAGTGGTCAGTGCTATCCATCATAGATGTCAGTTGTCCGGTAAGGGAAAGAAATATGTTTCATTGCAGGAGTGCAAAAATGTGATCCTGGTCTACTCTGTCAAAGAAAGTGGCAAGTTCCAAGGTGAGTGCTTTTGTCAGTTTTGCTTTGCTTCTACTGGTTGCTTACTGTTGCAAAGAAAGCCTAGGAAGCTTTGTGCAGGCCTCATTCAACTTACAGGGGCAAACTTTATTGTTATTATAAATCCCCAATGCAGCAAAATGTATTACTCTTGGAAAATGTTGTTTGGGTCCTATACCAGATATTTTTACGTTCATAATTAAGATCTCAGCCTAACGATTGTTACTACAGTAAAACCTTGTTATTTCAGATTTTACACGTTTGTTGCTTGCCACCGGAAAGGGACACAGACCTAGTCAAGCTGTTATGTGGCTTTTTGTCTGCGTTTCTGTTATCTGTACCATGTATAGGTACGAAATGATGTTCAAATTCACATGGCGTTTATGCAGTTCTAAAGTCGCGATGCGACAGCTATGCACTCTATCGTGCAGTTTGCGTGCACCGTGAAAATGACTGAAGCCGTTGTGGATGAACACTTCATCGCTAACAACACAATAATAGGTGGCAACTATGTTTTTCTGAAGGCACACAATAAGCGCGATGTCACACGGGACGGTAATCGCTAACAATCATGAAGCGTTTCACCTTTCCTGGCATTTCTGCAAGGTTCACGTTGATGGTGATTCATGCTGCAATAGGTTGTTCTAGTAGGGAGCTAACGCCATATTTCATGCACATTTGTGGTCCTTCGTGCCAAGTGCTTTCCGAGGGCCATCGAAATTCATGAGTTTAACACAATTGGACTATGCGTATGCTCTGTGGGGCCAAAGGAAAAGTCTGAATTCAATTTTCTGAATTAGCGAGGGTCATATTGGTGAGGTTCTACTGTACTGCTGTGAAGGTTTATGGTATAAAATCGATTAAATTAAAAATATTGCCTGGACAATTTCCGTAATGCATTTGAGCACTGCAATAACCAAATCTGTGGGTGGAATGAAAAAATTCGCTATTTTGAGAATTTTGCAGTAAAATAGGACAGTACTACAAGTAGGAAACCATGCAGAAGCGATGCACTACTGTAAAAATTTTGTTAGCCTGCTTTGGTGGGCCTTTTTCTAGGCTATCCAGAGTTTCATTGCAAACAGCAAGTTTAGCAAATTGTAGTTAGGATGAGTCAACGGTTTAGTCTTCATGCATAGAGTGGCGAGTATCGTTTGACTCATAGTATGTCTGCCGTGGCAATTTCTTTCATCCCGCGAAGGTTAGTGTATTTCATAAAATTTAACATGTGCATGATTTTTCAAGAGTTGACAAAAACAACGCATCTAAATGTATTGTTAGTAGGCTGCAAGCTTATCTTTGATGTCCGACTGTTTTCCTGTTTGCAACCTACAGGAGCTTTCCCAGCCATTGCTTGTGTTACTCACGGTTTCAGGCCTCAGGCACACAAAGGAGACCCAAAGCGGCTATGTTGAGTGTGCGAAATAATCTTTAATAAAAGCCGTTTCTGCCATGTGAATTTAATTAAGAACAGATGCGACACACACAGGCGAGCGCGAAGCGAACCACCGCATACTTGTTGCGAATATCCTCCATCAACATTTTGAGATGGTGGCCGACACTGCACCTAACCGATCTGGCAGGAGGCTTTGACCGGTGCCATGAATATAGTTTTGCCTTTGTACTCAACTCCAGCTTCAAACGCTCAGGCAATGCAGATCCAGGTTAGATTAGATGCAACATGAGCAGCTAACGATCAAAGTGACTGCCCTGATGTTTGCAATATGGTGGTGCCCATGCAGGTCTTCTGTGACGTTATTTTAAAATTTAATTAGGGAGAAGGTGCGTTTGAGCACATTTCTTGCACTTAGTTGGAGTCACCATGGGATCTAAAGGTCCAGAAAATTTTGTTATTTGGGATCACACTGTAGCAATGTTTCGTTGTTGAGAGGTGTAAAATACACTGAATCGTATGGGCTTTTGCCGGGGATTGTGAGATGTGTTGTTTTTGCAAAAGTTTCGTTATGAGATTTTATTATTGCAGGGTTGTCATGAGGCTGCCCCGTTCTCATTTTTTTTCTTTTTTTTTTTTCCCGCCCGAATCGCCTCATCACATCTCATCGCCAGACCGCCTGGCAAGTTTAAAAAAATTTATGAAGTTGTATAATAACACAATTAAGTGAGGAAAAGAAATTTGTTGTTTAGCTGGACTTTTGCTGAAGCCCAGTAGGGGCTCCATCACAGTGAGGTACCTCTTTGCATAGCGAAATCTGGACTTTAGCTGATAGGTGATTAGCTTTGCGAGTCATCATTTTCATTGGATGGACAGACGTGAGCCGTATAAGCTGCTGATGTGAATTTCATGTTCAGCGCTGCGTGGCCCTGATACTTTTGCATCCAACTCAAAGGAGCCATTTGATGGCTTTAGGAGCGACAACAGCGAATAAAAGGCAGTAAATGGAAATGGACTAATTTCTGAATATACAAAGAACGGCTCTGCATTCTTTTTTCTTTGTGGCAGCCAGTTCTTCCTCCGTCTTGAATTTCAGTCCATTACTCTGAGTAACCCCTGCTTGTATGTATTTCAGAAAATGTTTCAGATTGTCCCTCTTTTGGGATAAATCTTAGATCCTGCCTCTGTGGCTCTGTTTGCAGTGAGTTGAAAAAAAGCTAGTTCTAATTAATAGGAAGCTTTCCTGCATTTTACGAACACGCAGCCAACCAACATTGTCCTGTCTAAGCAGAAATTCAGTCGAAGTGGTTTCTGTTAACTTGGAGCTTACTGTGGTTCAGAGTTTCGCGCCGTACGATTCGCTTGCAAATATCTGTCTGGTGTGTAAAAAACATATTCTTTAGATCCTTTTTGTATTGGATCACATATTTTTCTAACACAGTTATTCCTTAAAAGCTGGCCACCTTCCCATTCTCATATGTCTTTATAGAGCGCAGTTTCACATCCTGTCTTCATAACGTTCTCTAGGCTTCGCACGCTTGGCATCGGAGTCAAATCACGACTGCCCAACAATCCAGTGGGTGCTGCCGCCCGGTCTGAGTGCCAGGGCCCTGGGTGGTGTCTTCCAGGTGGACTGGATCTGCAGGTGAGAGACCGTAGCAGCCATGGAATGAATTCTTTGTTTATTGTACAGAGAGACTCGTTGACCTAAAGTACTTGAAGCCCAGAAAATTTCAAGGGGATTTTCATGATAGGGCATTGTTGCTAAAATTGCAGTGAAAAGTGGACTTATTTCTAACGGATTCGTCACTGCCGACCAGTTTTCTGTAATAGCACTGCTAATCTTGAGGATATGGGTTCTGTTATCAACCACAGCGGCCGCATTTTTATAGGAGTGAAATGTAACAGCACTTGTATAGTCATATTTAGGGGCACATTAAAGAGCCCCAGGTGGTGAAAATTAATCCAGAGTTCGCACTATGCTGTGCCTGACAAACAACAAGCCCTGTGAGATGTGCAGCAGTGCGGTATGCCTCACTGTTTCACTTTGAACTGTTTGTTAAACATCCACTGCGGGGGCAGGGGCTCACTATTCTGGCAAGCTTGTTTATGTTTATTAAAAGTCCTATTGACAACACTTCTGGGCGGAGTGTCAACCATGCCCCAATTAGCATGGGTGTGACCGCAAAGGCAGCCCAAGAATGTGCAGAAACATGGTTGTAGCATGTTTACAGTGCATTGCAAGCTCAAAAAAGCTCAGATAAGATTAAAATTTGCTGCTGTCTTTGTTATCTGATTGCCATGTGCACCTATTGTCTCTTTCAGACGTGAGCTTCCTTTCACTAAGACTGCCCATCTGTACAACCCTTGGAACGATGGGAAGCAAGTCAAAATAGGTCGCGATGGACAGGTAATGCATGCAAAGGGGATTGTACGAACATGGCTTTTTGTGGCTTTTGTGTGTAGCAAAGTGCAGGAAAAGTATTCGCAACAAGAAAACAAGCTAGTGAGCTTGTAGGGAATCGGAAATAAAGATTTGCTGAGATGCATTCGAACTTTTTCAGGCAGAGTGACTAAATTCGTCCTTTTTGTTCTTAAGTAGGGTGACCCAGTTTGTCCTTTAACACTGAATTCATTCTCATTCCTCGATGCCTTTTACGTGTTGTGTTAGCTGGTTTGGTAAAAATCGCTGTACTTCATGTGCCTAAAAATAGCTGGCACATCTATTGGCTGAAATATATGCTAGACTTGTCTGACCAGCTTGTAGTTTACAAAGAACCATGCTAAGCTGAAGTTTTCGTCAGTAGTAAGGATGAAATGGCCGTGCAAGTGTCGGCAATAAAAAGTCATTCTCACATGCGACAGTTCCCCATGCACATGCCGCACATGCTGTTCCACTATAAAAAATCGCATAAATTGGCTGTCCTAGCAAAGTTACCTTTTGGAAGTGTATCTTGCTGCTGTTCTGCTAGCACGCGATCCTGCTTATTAAAACTTTGTGCAAAGACAAGTACTGTGGTTCAGAGTTTCGCGCCGTACGATTCGCTTGCAAATATCTGTCTGGTGTGTAAAAAACATATCTTTAGATCCTTTTTGTATGGATCACATATTTTTCTAACACAGTTATTCCTTAAAGCTGGCCACCTTCCCATTCTCATATGTCTTTATAGAGCGCAGTTTCACATCCTGTCTTCATAACGTTCTCTAGGCTTCGCACGCTTGGCATCGGAGTCAAATCACGACTGCCCAACAATCCAGTGGGTGCTGCCGCCCGGTCTGAGTGCCAGGGCCCTGGGTGGTGTCTTCCAGGTGGACTGGATCTGCAGGTGAGAGACCGTAGCAGCCATGGAATGAATTCTTTGTTTATTGTACAGAGAGACTCGTTGACCTAAAGTACTTGAAGCCCAGAAAATTTCAAGGGGATTTTCATGATAGGCATTGTTGCTAAAATTGCAGTGAAAAGTGGACTTATTTCTAAAGGATATGTCACTACCGACCAGTTTTCTGTAATAGCACTGCTAATCTTGAGGATGTGGGTTCTGTTGTCAACCACAGCGGCCGCATTTTTATAGGAGTGAAATGTAACAGCACTTGTATAGTCATATTTAGGGGCACATTAAAGAGCCCCAGGTGGTGAAAATTAATCCAGAGTTCGCACTATGCTGTGCCTGACAAACAACAAGCCCTGTGAGATGTGCAGCAGTGCGGTATGCCTCACTGTTTCACTTTGAACTGTTTGTTAAACATCCACTGCGGGGGCAGGGGCTCACTATTCTGGCAAGCTTGTTTATGTTTATTAAAAGTCCTATTGACAACACTTCTGGGTGGAGTGTCAACCATGCCCCAATTAGCATGGGTGTGACCGCAAAGGTAGCCCAAGAATGTGCAGAAACATGGTTGTAGCATGTTTACAGTGCATTGCAAGCTCAAAAAAGCTCAGATAAGATTAAAATTTGCTGCTGTCTTTGTTATCTGATTGCCATGTGTACCTGTTGTCTCTTTCAGACGTGAGCTTCCTTTCACTAAGACTGCCCATCTGTACAACCCTTGGAACGATGGGAAGCAAGTCAAAATAGGTCGCGATGGACAGGTAATGCATGCAAAGGGGATTGTACGAACATGGCTTTTTGTGGCTTTTGTGTGTAGCAAAGTGCAGGAAAAGTATTCGCAACAAGAAAACAAGCTAGTGAGCTTGTAGGGAATCGGAAATAAAGATTTGCTGAGATGCATTCGAATTTTTTTCAGGCAGAGTGACTAAATTCGTCCTTTTTGTTCTTAAGTAGGGCGACCCAGTTTGTCCTTTAACACTGAATTCATTCTCATTCCTCGATACCTTTTACGTGTTGTGTTAGCTGGTTTGGTAAAAATCGCTTTACTTCATGTGCCTAAAAATAGCTGGCACATCTATTGGCTGAAATATATGCTAGACTTGTCTGACCAGCTTGTAGTTTACAAAGAACCATGCTAAGCTGAAGTTTTCGTCAGTAGTAAGGATGAAATGGCCGTGCTAGTGTCGGCAATAAAAAGTCATTCTCACATGCGACAGTTCCCCATGCACATGCCGCACATGCGTTCCACTATAAAAAATCGCATAATTGGCTGTCCTAGCAAAGTTACCTTTTGAAGTGTATCTTGCTGCTGTTCTGCTACACGCGATCCTGCTTATTAAACTTTTGTGCAGACAAGTAGAAGTATGAATGCTAGAGTAAATCCAGCATTACCCATAATATTATTGCAGTGTATACATTTCATTTTTGGTGCTATATTGAGGCGTGTATTTAATCTCATTATAACAGACCTTGGTAGTGAAGATTTTGGTCTGTTGTAAAAGGAGTATCTAGAATACAAGTACTGTCCAAACAGACTTTTATGTAGATGCACAATGACTGTTATAACCAGAGTGAATTACAAGTCTCAGACATGGTAAAAGAGAATGGATTTGTTCATCTCTAACTTTTCTGAAAGAAGCTTGTCAGCTTAAACTGTGCTGTCCAGTGAACAGCCTGGACACCATGTGTGTCTCGATCATTACAAGGCTGTTCACTTTTATCTGCCACCATAGCACCTCACTATGTTGATCCCATGGGTGCTGTCAAGCAATGTTTGAAGTTGGAAGCTACATGAATTTGGGATGTCCACTGCTTCTAAGTTTGCTGTAAAGGAGTGCTGGTCAGCTAGCTGGCCTTGCAATTTAGTCATTTATATCCAAATGTATGTTGTATCAGAATCCACTGTAAAATAAGTTCAATCAGTGGAAGAGATAGGAACATCAGCACAGCCCCATAGTTCGGTATGTCAAAATGTCTATTGTAATGAGGGTATACTGTACTATTGGTGTCAAATGAAGCACAAACAGCGGAGCACGTCGCCGAAGCAGTAGCAGTGGTATAGTGTGCACCTTCCAGTCAACGTAGCCACTCACATCTGACACAGCAGCATTATGCCATCCCAGGTAGCGCAGTTTTTTTTGCTTCTGTTTTCGTTCCAAAATTTGAGAGAAAGAAAATAATAAAGCAGAAGCAAAACAGCAAGTGACGGCCGGTATATCGTAGCACAGTTCACCAAAACTTTGAATGATATCTGCGCCGAATGAACGTGATCAGTGGTGCGCATGGTGCAGTTTGAACTGCCACAATTAGGTATAGACACGCTCACACGCTTCTGCACCGTATGATAGTGCAGTTTGCACCGGCAGTTGGATCCAGAGCGCCTCCAAGCCGTATAGGCATGCCTGTGACTGCTGATGGGTGAATGGCGTAGCTCGCACGGTACTGTTGCCAATTCTTGAAACATGCGGTCTGCTGTCCTGTTAAATTTGACACTGATAGTACATGTGTTTTTCCAGTGGCCATTTTTAAACAGTTGACAAATGCTGTGAAGTTATTGCTTGCTATGAGATGCACATTGTCATATTGGAAGCTTTTGAACGTTCTCACTGATTCTCGTCGGACTGTACGGAGGATGTAAATGGTGTTGTGCTTTCTGGAACGAATGCCAGTGCCGACGGCTGTGCCGAAATGTGCAATGATGCATGGAAAATGTGTGATGCAATTAGCCCATAGATCCGATTTCTGAGACAGGCATTTGTGCTCAACACTACATTGCAATTCGATTGTTACTTGCTTTTGCAGAAAGCACATCTGCTCTATGGAAGAGCAAAATTTTTAATTGACGCTCTAATTAAAGCTTTTTTGTTCGACACTGCCACAGCAACATGACAATATGTGCAGAGCCAATTCTTGTTTCTTTTTTGTCTGCGTTTGCAATAGGAAATCGAACCCCGTGTGGCTGAAGAGCTCTGCCGGTTGTTTCCCGTGGACGAAAACATCGACCTCCGCGGTATCCTGCATCGCCGGAGTCGCTCAGTCACGCCGAAGCCCTGCCCGTCGCCGGCGCACCCCGTCACGCCGTTCTGCGTCCCCCTGTGGCCACCGCCATCGCCATGCTCACCCCAGCGGAAGGGATGAAGCTCGTTTGCGTCTGGCGAGGTTAGACATGACGCCTGGACGCTTGTTGCTGTGGCTGTGCTGGACTGTGCACCACCCGTGCTGCCGCGGGACTCTTGATGGTGGCTGAGCACATTGCGAAGCCCCCCTTTCGTTTTGAATGAGGCAGTGTTTGCTGAAGAAAGCATTCGTGCATCGATGGCTGATGTATAGGCCATCTCAGAAATCGAGCTCGCAAGCGACAAGTAGCCCTTCAACACCCAGAGGCCATTTTACGAATCTGTGAAGTCTGGTCTGAATGCCAATTCGGGCTGCACACATTTGGTGTTGCACCAAGATGATAAGGGTAGTTTGGAAATGCTGTTTGTAGTGTTTGCAGGACAGAAGGCCCGAAAGACGACTTTCATTTGGGAACATCTCAATTCAAGGGTTTGGTAGTCGTCCTAATCTAGTACTGCTGCTTAAGCTTGCGGAAAAGATGAATTTTTGGCCCAAAGCATTAAGCGAGACGGATGTCGTTTGTCTTATGACCTTGATCGAGAATTAGAACTGTGGTGTGCTGTCGTTTAGTTAACAGAGATGGTGCGCTAGGCAAAACACGTAGGAATTATCTGAAGCTCGGCTTAGCAGTGGCCTTCTTTAGGTTTAATGAAGCATCTTAGACACACATTGCTGAAAGAATGCAGCGCATAAGATGGTAGCTGCCTTCACGTTGCTCACCATTTGCCCTGTTTTTCTTTTCCACCTGTTACCCGGAGAGTTGCTGCCGCGCCTCCAATCCTGGACTGTGTGCGCAGTGTGATGAGGGACGTGCTCCCCGCCGTGGTGACACCGATTGTCACAAGGCCCTTCTTGCCCAGCTGCTGGGACTTTTACGCAACGGCTCTGCATATGATGATTGAAGTTTTGTCATTGTCGAGGGAAGTGCGATGGGAGGTGGGAAAAAAAGGAAGAGCAGTGCGCGCTAGGGTGGATGGGTGGTGGGCCGTTGCATGGACTACTACTATGTGTTCGCCTGGAGAGAGAGAGAGGTGGAAGGAGCTTGGTTCTCTGCGGACTTGCGTCATGGTGTGTTTTCGCCGGCACCAGTGTGCAAGGATTCTGCCGGGGAGAGCTGCTTAGTGTGCCTCCCCCCAACGCCCCCCTCCCTGACCGTGCCAGTGAACGCGTTTCGTAAAACGAGGATGTTTGTGATCGGGAGAACTGTTGGCCGTGTGACGCGAGAGCTTGTGGGGGCGGGGGTTTGGCTAGGAGGAGTCGACCATAGCTTGAGAGGTGTTGCCGCTAGCAAGTTTGGAAGAAATTTGTGGTGTGTACTATTTGCGGAAGGGAGGGGAGGTGTGCGCGCTGTTGGACTTTTTTCGCTGAGAAGGTTGGGGTCTCACCGAGCCATCAGACCCCCCGTTTGAAACCAGCAACAGGCTGGGGAAAAAAAAAAGTTTTGTCATGTTTCCCCGTGCTGGAACTCTTTAGCCTACGCTGCCCACTATGGGACACTCAGTCGAGATCTGTGCGCGAGCGAGACGTCAAATGTGCGTGGACGTTGTGCAGGTCGCTTTTGCGGTAGGTGCGTGCTTTCTACCTTGATCCATTATTTAGCACATCTTTCCTCTTTATTTTTTGCATCACCATCGATAGTGGCAGGTTTCTAAAGCTGTGAAAAAGGGGGTACCAAATGGTTCGTGTAGGTAGCCTTCTTGGATGCCTTGTTTCTATTGCATTTTTTGGTGTGCAGTGGCAAGCACACTGTACACAGAGGAGCCCTAATTTCAGCAGAATTCGTAGTTATGCATGATATGAAATTCATAAAAGCTTGCAAGCTGCAATGTCACTTTCAGGTCAGTCACTGTAGAGTAATTGTTTGGTGTGTAGTGTTATATTTTCAGTGGAATAGCAGGACATTATCATAACACAAAGCCATTTTGAGTATTAGGAAGCATGGAGCTGCTCGTACAAGTGAGCCGGTATATAATTTGTTCGCTAGATCTAAAATGTCTAGGTACTTGATTAGGGCACCCCCCTTTATATGGAGGCTAAATATTGATGGAAACAAGGACACTGACTAACAGGTTGAATGCATTTTTTTTTTTATGCATAAAATGTGCCCCTTCTTGTAGGGTAGTCCAACTTAATAGAACTTAAGTCGTAGGCTTAGTTACTCTTTCTTTGCACCTTTTGTTTTTCTTTTTCTCCCTGCCTATCGGCTGTTGTGATCTTTGCCCTCTTTCGCAGGTGCGACATCACGAGTGGCTGGTTCTAGCAGTGCGACACACATAGGACGTTTTTGTTGGTAGTGCTGGCAGCAGCTCTGCTGCCATGCGTAATCTTGGCATAAACGCGACGGTCTTGCCTGATTAGCTGCCGTACTTGTGTGCATGTTTAAAACCTGCCTCTGCTCTTTTGCATCCCTTTCCAGAGTGCATAGTCGCCGGTCCAGAAATAGCCATGGTTCACATTCTCCACGACAGAGGCACCGTAGGGAGAGTTCAGATGATGGTAATGTATATCTGCACATTGTTGTGGTGGGAGCAGGTACGCTCGTGTAAGGCAGCGTCACACCTGCTAGTAGCTTGGGGGAACTCTTTTGCAACGAATGTGTCTGATTTGAGTTTAGTTATGGGCATCATCTGCTAAGAAGAGAGGTAGAGAAGACGTAGTGAAAGTGTCTTATTATTAGAGGAAACAATTTTTCATGAAGTGAGTTGTTTGTTCGTAGAACGGTTTGTTTGTTCGTAGGAACATGTCCAAGTATGGCGTGGAGTTCTGTGTACAGTTTTTACTCTCATATACTGCTAGCGACTAAAATCATGATGCCACCTTTGCCTTAACCACAGTTCATGTGAGATTTGCAGCAGGCTGCAACAGATGCCTGAAAATATTGTACTGAAAATTGGTGGATAACTAGCCACATTAACTATCAGTGGCTGGTCAAAAGTCTTGATTGTATGCACATCATTGGCCCATTTCAAACTTCCCACACCATTGCTGGACCTCACCACAGCTTGCCGTGTCTGTTCTTTAGACTTTAGAAAATTACTTGGGTGGTTCTCTGTTGGAGCCTGCTTCTTGGTAAGCAGTAACTTGGGTATGCTGCAGTCTTTCTTTTATATAGCCTAACCCGTTATAACCAGCAGCATAATTTCCTGAAAACGTTCAATAGAGCAGGTATATCAATGTAGCCAAAGCCACATAAACAAATTCCACCATGTTTATTATACGGAATACCTAAATATGATGAACATTATAAAAATCTGCAGTTTGCTTTGTTATATTGAAACTTCATTAAATGGAAATTTAGGCTTTTTTGCAAAAAATAGCCGTCAAAGGTTGATTTCATTACATAGAAATGCTGCAAGAAAGTTTGAATAATGGTGCAGTACAATAAATATCTAAGTTGGGTAATGTTTACAAATGGTTTTATGTTGAACCAGAGATCTCGCAGCGACGACATAGTAACATGCTGTCGAAGCCCTTATCACAGCGGCCATACATCACGCGTAAAAACTAAAGAAATGCATGTGCAGTGTACTGTGATAAGTGATAATTAAGGCTATCACGCCCATTCTGTCATGGGGGCTTTCTATAAAAAATTGTTTCCTAGGTTGAGAGGGCGCCACCAACTTTGATCATGTTCACGGTATCACTAGCTTTCAAGATGCAATGAACATGCGACATTCAAAACCGCAGCATGCTACTCAGAACTGAGGAATTGTGGCTCGTCAGTTCATGCTGGCCACATTATCTGTTTTGTGACATTGCGCACGTGTGTACGAAAAATTTAGCGAGGCCTGGTGCGGTGTCACCAACTTCATCAACCATTGTGAATTGGTTCAGCAGACATTGTAAAGTGCCTTCATCACAGAACACCTGCGTGATTTCATAGAGTTGGTAGCCATGCGGTGGGTAACCATGTGCATAAGAGAAACAATTTGCAGTAGAACCACCTATTAGTTCCGATGGCTTTCATTGAGAATGCATCCTGTTTTTCACGAAGTCTAAAAATAGCCTCTTTCTTCTTACAAGTCGTGAAAAATGAGGCCTGCGATGTCCTGAAATAAGCAGCAGCGCCTTTCTTTCTTCTTGTAAATTGTGGTCACTTGCATGTTGCAAGCCTTGTTAGCGACACCTGTGTGATCTTGATGTCGTGCAAGATAAGTGAGAGCCCATTGCCTTTACCAGTGCTTCCACAGCTACGCATGCTTGTCGCTTGACACCAGGCAACAAGAAAAGCCATGGCGAACTCGCCCATTTCACCTCAGGCACCCACAGAAGTTTCCAGTTATCGGCTCGGTCTTCCTCTGTGGCAGCAGTAAACCTCGTTATATTGAAATAAAACATGTTTGCTATGTGGAGGTAAAATGTACACGGTGTTATATGGACATCACGTAACATTTCATTATATCGAGAATTTCATTATATTGAAGTTTGTTAGAAAGAGGTTTAATTTTATTGTGAAGTCGGACGAAAACAAACTTAGAAAAAGTAGTTCCATGCCACCCATCAGGTACGTGGTGAACTTAGGTTGCAGTGTGTGCCTAGCAATGTCATTGTGAATTGCGTGTTCAACTTGTGAAATATCAAGCAACACAAGTCTACTTCCTTTGATATCAGTAGCGGTGAAGCACATCTGTCACAGAGAGCATAACAGAAAAATTTGGGCTTGGGCGATCATATTCCAGCAGCCGAAGTTCTTTGTTCCTTATGTCACCAGTCTCCAACGCGTCAGCAGCATTTTGTGCCTGTGCCTGAACGCTCTGTGGGCCATGACTGGGCTGGACTTTGACAACCCATTTGGCCTTCCATGTTTGGCACAGCCAAACTGTGTCATGTCTTTCTTTCTTTTCTTTTTTTTTTTTCAACTGCTACTGCGGTGACGTGGCTCTGGTGGCCTTGTGTCAGTGAAAGTGAATGTTCATTGATAGCTAGATTCTATTCAAGTTTGATATATCCAATGTGCAGTTCAATATAGAGTTTACGTTTAGTATGAATAATGTTGAGACAGCTTAACGTGTTCAATATAGAGCATAATTATCTGTACCTTGGTTCATTACGAACGAGTTTGACGGTGAGGAACACTGCTATACCAAGACAGACATCTCCTTTCTTGCATTGCAAAACAAAACTTCTGTGATGCCAAGCTGCTTGGAGAGTAGCTGTTTTCCATCAGAGCAATGTATTGTGGTGCAGCAGTGGCATCTATATTGTGAAAAACAAAATTTTTGCGCCCTTCTCTCCCTCCCACGGAGATCATTCGTGCCATGACCATGCTGCATGCAAGTGCCAATCAGTTAAGGTGCAAGGGGTAGGCAAAGCAAGGCTATGAAAGGGAGCAGGTGACTTCTCTTAGTTTGCCATAGGACTGTCAGAGTTGGCGTATGGGCACTGTTTCTAGTTGGGTTGTCACCAACCCGACGTCTTGCGGCAGAGTTTACCAGCGGCCTTAATTTATGGGCACTGGATTCCAGGTGAGCTTTTACTATTTCCAAAGGGCCAGTAGACCCTTAGCTCGTGCACGGAAGTGCTCTGTTGCCTTGGTTGACTCTGTCCGGATCTACCGCAGTAGGGTTCTTACGAGGACACTCATCTTCTCGAATTGCATACCCCCCTTCGCGGAAGCGGGGGATATGCAACTTACGTGTGACGCTATTGTCAGTGATGCTGTGGTAAAGGCAAAGGTGATCAACATCATGGTTTCATTCACTGGCAGTGGCCCAGTATTCGATATGACGAAAGTGCTGTTGTACATGTTTCTACAAATCACTGGTTCACATCTGGAAAAAGAGCATAGGCATTACATGCAGCAGACACAGGTTTTCCATAGTGTCTTGTATACTTTGTCTAAGAGTTATCAAAACTTATCTTGTGGATGCCCCTCATATTCTTACTTGCTGTTTGTGTCTGCTAGCAAAGCTTTAAGTGTGTTGTAAGGGTTCATGCGAGTCTTGAGGCGCATTCACACCAGAAACTAACACATTGCTTGATCATCCATGAGTGGCAGTCAAGGTGCTGCTAACTCGCAAATTTTTTTTTGCACTGAAATGACTTGTGACTGCTGCTGTCAATATTTGTGTGCATCGCCATTGCCTAAAAATTTGCAACATCTTTCTTCTGTGCCATTTATTGGTTCAGCAGCTTTGTGACTGCAGGCATGAAACTGAGGAATCTTGGCAGCTAGTGGCTGTCCCACGACAGTTGCCTCTTGTCCTAAGTGACCACTTGCGTGCAGCCTGATTGTGCTGACTCTGCCTGTTGGTGATGTGTGATGAGTATGTAGAAGTAGGGCACTGTGGATTTAGCAACCAGCATAGAAAAGAGCTGAATGAGATTGCATAGTATGTCATTAAAATTCCTAAGATTGTTGTTTAGGTTACCTATGTGACATATTCTTTTTCTGCTTCCTCTACGAGTCATAATTTTTATTTATTTATTTTTTGGAAACAAATGCTAGTGAAGCTTCATGGTACAAGTTGCCCATTGCAGAGGAAATAAAATATAGTGCTGAGAGGCAGTAAGCTGAGACACACTCCATACCCCACCTCCATGCGCATCCTTGGGTACCATGGCATGAACCGGTTTCATTCTCTTTCTATTCCATATCCTCCAGGTGCACTTGGGGATATTGGTTGAAATATCCTGGGCCACGCCCATCACACTTGTTTGTTACAGAATGCAACGAAAGCCATGGAAATGCCAAACTGTATTTGTTTTTCTGGATGGAATAGAGGATGGCTACCTGCCAATCATTATGGTGCTGGCTGTTGTTTTAATGCCGAGGGTTCTTGCAGTTGCTGGTTGTTGCTTGATTGAGTGGCATGCACGGTGGGTGCGGCCCGATGTTTTCTATCGGGTCACGCCCAGTAGGGAGGGCTGGTGGCATATTTGAAGTAAAAACAAAACGGAATAGATTTTCAGTATCTGACATTTCTCATTTTGTGCTTCACTGTGAGATTAACCATTTGGACATGTCTCGGTTGCTTTGCATTTTCCTCCACTTATTAGGTTACCGCCTGGCTCGTCGTGGGAGGTATGGTCCTGATCATGAGTTAGTATCTGGCCTTATTCTTTTATTCACGAGCTTGTGTGTGCACATGCACATGTGCTTTTTGGCCTTCTTGCACATGTATGGGGAATGGTGTGAGGTTAGCATTGTTTACGCACCTTCAGAAATACTTGGAGCGTTACAGTACATAGCCCAGATTGAAAAATTTGTAAGCAGAGACTTGACAATGCCTTAAGTGCTGTGAACTGCACTGTCACTTTGGTCATTATGATTATTTTACACAGTTAGAAGTACTAAGTAACTGGTAAGATTGTGTTAATTAGATGGTTAGTGCCAGTGTAAAGTCAGTTTGTACAAAGAGTGCTGTGAACTGCACTGTCACTTTGGTCATTATGATTATTTTACACAGTTAGAAGTACTAAGTAACTGGTAAGATTGTGTTAATTAGATGGTTAATGCCAGTGTAAAGTCAGTTTGTACAAAGTAGGGGCTAACAAAACATTGCTCCTATTGTATTGCCTCATCACCATTTCTTATGGCTATGATGTCGGGAAAATCCGCCTCGCGTTCAAAAGGAGAAGCCAAGTGTGGCAGGGGACAGCGGAAAGTTAGGCAGACGCACGAGATCAAAAAGTTTACAGCGATGAAGTGACCGCAGTTAGCACAGGATCGGGACATTTGGAGATCTGTGCAAGAGGCCTTCATCCTGCAGTGGGGGTAGACAGGCTGTTGCTGATGATACAGGACATGGGAGTGGAATTGTCTTGAGAAATACAAAATAATGGTCCGTGATATCACTTTCAAGAATGCTGGCTTCAGGTGGGACCCATGGTTAGCTAATGTGTGATCAAACGGTGAGTTACATTCATCGTGAGAAAAATGTGTAGCTTGAATTATTAGGCGTTCATACCCGTGACTTTGGCAGCAACTGATATATGTCGTGAAGGTAATGGGTGCATTGTCAAATAAGCTGATGTTAACATCACCCATAATAGTGGTGTTCTTAATTTTGGACGATAATGATGCTAATAGATATCTAAGGCGCTACAGAAAGCGCTAATGGAAGTGGAAGGTGAAAAATAAAAGCGTCCCAAGACAAGATTCTTACTGTCAATTTTAATGCTCAAATGATCGAATTCTACCCATATGGTTTCATGGTTAGATAAATTTAGTGTGAGATCATGTTGTTGTTTGAATGCTAGGTTGACCAAAACATAAATGGCTTCCCCACCATGACTACTTGATTGTCTGTGCGTGCACTCAGATCTAGGGGTGTGATTAGTGAATGTTAGAAACAAATAAGAATCAAATAGTGATGTGATGAAACTCGATTGAATAGAAATAGAATACTATTCAAGCATTTTTCAAATAGTAAGGCAAAAAATTTTAATAAGAGGCAGACAATTATGCAGCATTTTATTTAAAAGGAATATTCATAAACGTTGATGAAAAAATATTAGATTTAACCAACAAAATATAGTTGTCAAGTGGGTTGTATAAGGCAATGACTAGAGCCTTAACAAGGAATTGCTGAAGCGTAGCGTTCAGGCCTCGCATTGATTTATTTGTTTATTTAAGATGGCTGCCAAATTGCATCGCAAGGACTACTACTGTTGCTCGCGTTACATTGCAGGATGAAATGCTTTTCGATGCTACGAAATTCGTTGAACGTCTGTACTAAAACTCAATGCATTCTACATGTTTATCGTAAAAGCCTGATGGCTAGCACAGTATGTGAGCACCACTCGAGCCTGTTCAGGCCTGTTCCACCAGGTGATGGCTGTGCTCAGTCTTGCTGTAGATAGGCTTGTGAATGGTGCCTAAGCGTCCCATTTCAATAGAATATGTATGTTGTCTCTTCAGTGACATGCTGTTTTCAGTCACTGGTTTAAGTTGTGCAAAAAACATTCTTACAGGATGCCCATGGACAGGTACCAAGTGAGGAGGGAACAGTCTTCAATAAATGGGGTGCGTGCACTGGAACATCTTCCTTTGAACATATTTCGTTTGTTTGGGTGCTGCCGATATGAAAGTGAACTGGAGAAGTTACCGTTCTAACTTCGCATGCATGCGTCACGTAACTGCAACAGCACTGCAATTTTGGGCCAGGTTGGCTGCATGAAACACCAATGTTATGCTAGGAATTTCTTCCAAATGGATGTGTCTTGCACTCGACAATTTGTGAGTTGATAGGTATGGCATAAAATTTGTTAAAAGCGTGCTTATAATATCTTGTCAGTGATTTTGTGCATTTTGATTTACCTTGTGAGTAATGCCTGTGCATAAAAATCCATGTGTAAAAAGAACCACAATTGCATTGCTGTCTGTTATCAGCAATTCTTGAAAATTTGTTTTGCCTGCTACGCTTTGAACGGTGATAAAGTCGTTTGAGTGTGTCGCGCTTGTTTAAAAATATACTTTGAAGCTCCCTTAATGAGAGTTGCATGTCATACTGCCATTGTAGCACTTCCTGAACGTCTTTTCCGAATGCTGTCGCTACTCCAACAGTTTCACTTGCATTCAAGCTCAGGAAAATCTATTGCACTTAAATATTACACTCAAACCTCATTATAACGAAATGGAAAATAACAATAAATATGAAGTCAGAAAAATTCCCCTTGAAATCCTCATACAGCAGCATGCATTTGAAGCCTCATTCAACGAAATATTGACGTTTCAGTGCATATAACAAGCTAAAATGGTTTCGGGAACTACAAATCCCCATGCATTTGTGTTGACTCTGTTGCTTTCGTGCTATTTGACAGCTGCTCAATGCAGCAATTAAAAATTCCTGTGCCCCCTGTGCCCCAAGGATACTACAGCATGTTGTACTTAGCTGCACGCAAACAGCTGTGCATTGCTGCCTTCCTCTATGTAATCATAATGTAGTCTACTCTGATTGCAATGAAGCCTCCGGCAGGAAGTGTCTGTTTTATCCAAAGTCTGTAATATCCATTCTTCGGACATCAGTACCGGAGGGGGAGAGCGTCTGCATCGCTGTGTGACCAATATTACGGGCTTCAGTTTGGAAACTGCTACTCCGAATTAGCTCTAACATTCATACAACCACACCTCTAGCAGTAACTTATTCTAACTTTTCAGTGAAACTGTGTGGGACATGGCTTGGAGTACCGGGACACCTTACTTCCGAAGCTTTGATTGCGATGCCTAACAACGCTGTTGCAAAATTGCAGATTAAGTCATAAATGCTGAAAGTGAAAACAAGCACAAAAGCTTTCTATTCACATTTAGCCCAAGCGCTTAAGATAAATGTCCTCTGACACTTGCTTGCATGCGATAGCTTTATTGTTTACAACTGAGCTCACGGTCCCCATGGACAGTCCCTCATTTTTGTGGCATCCGCTTACTTTTCACGGTTTGCATATGCATCCGCAGTCTTGTTGCTTAATGAAATTTGCTTCCTCTTTTTTTGGTCTGGCACAACTGACTAGCATGACAGAATAAGAGCGTGGCACCATATCGCACTTGCCTTCAGGATGGCTTGGCTAGAGACTTGGTTTGGCCAGAAGCCTCTAATGCCTCAATTAAGACTTGTTCAGCATGCAGGCATTGCCACACTAAAAGCGTTGCTGCCATGATGAAGTCTGTTGTCAGACCACATCGACACTGCAAAAGTTTGTTGTACACATACAATTTGGGAAAGGTCACTGCTAATTTCGTCGACTGTAGCCAATACTCCATTGTAGCATGGTCAGCGGACTTTGTTGCATAGATAATGTACGTGGACCAAACGTAGGTTGAAATATCATCCGTTATATATGTTGTATGCGGGTCCATTGTAAAGAGCATAAACTGTGTTTTCATACACAAATGGCCGACATTGCAGTTATGGCCAATAATGGATATAATGAAGTAATTTCACGCCTTCGTTCGACTTCGTTTAGTGAGGTTTGACTGTATTTGTTTTGTCTCGAGAAGCACATAGACTTTCAGGGAAAATAAAGAAACCCACTGAATGTTCAGCTTATAGGGTGCTGGCGGAATAACTGCACAAGAAATGTGGCATGGTAACTCTCACTACTGTTTGAAAGAGGATTCAAACTAGATAACTGAGCATTCTAAAAAATTGTTTGGTCTGAAAATGTGTAATGTTTGTTATGTAGTTGTTTACAGGCCCTTGTAATTCCACTTTTTTTTTTTTGCTTTTCATTGTTTCTTTCTTGCTTGATATTTCTTTGCACTTGTAGAAGTCTTTCTGGGAGTTGCACTTGCAAGTATGCCTGGCATGCCTTCTTAAACATTTTTGTGTCGCCATTGCCGAGCGTTTTGCATGCTTCAAAAATCGCTTGCACTCTGATGTAAATGGCAGAAGTACTGCAGTTCTAGCGTAACATGTTATCAGAGAATGCAAGTGTGTGTTTCGCTTCCTAACACTATGGAGTTCGCTGGCTTCTGATAGTGTGATGCTTCTAGAGTACTGATGCTGTTCAGGTTATCCGCAATAAGAATAGGGTAAGCAGCCTGTAAGCAGCCTTACAAGATCAGCAAGCGAGGCACAAAAGTAATCACGAAAGAAGATGGATGAGCAGTTAAACATTGATATAATAGTTTATTGTATTTGATGAGGTAAACATAGAACTAAGAGTGTGTGAATATTCGAAATTTCGAATAATTTTCGAATAGTGTTTGCTGTTAATTTGATTTGCACTTAAATTTTACTATTCAAACTATTCGAAGTTGGTAATTAAGGGGAAAAAAATGCGCTATGTCGCATGTCAAGTGGCCCAGTTCCAGCATGTAGTCCGCTTTGCCGCATAACACCATGTACTGCGGCAAAGCTAACCTCTGTGTACTGCAGCGAAGTTAACAGTCTGTACTGCGGCGAAGCTAACACCCATGTACTGAGGTGAAGTTAACATTCACATACTGCAACGAAGGTGCTTTCTGTTAGACTGTTCCTCAGGACTTTAGAATGACACTGTGGCTGTACACTAGTCATGCAGTAAATCCTTTTGCCCATGTTTAGCAGAACATTTTTCCATAATTTGACATGGTATTAGTAAAGAAATGTTAAAAAAATGTTCGGTTCGATTCGCACTTGAACATAAATAACTGCACCAGAGGTACTAATCTGTTGGTTATTGTCTTCTTTACAGTGGGGTCTAATGGTGGAAGATCCCTTTTCTAACCACTTGCTTGTTTGTGTTGAAACTTCATGCACTGGTGGCAGTTTGCCACTTCATTTGTTATATTTGGATTAAGTGGAGGTCAAAATGCAGCAGCATTATGCGAGAACTTTAAGATTCTGTCACCTGCAGAGCGGTAGCATAATTTTCACGATATTATAAGGCGTTGCTCTTGTAATTTTTTTCGTAAAGCCAATTTGCTTGTTTTTTCTTTTTCTAAAGGAATAAGCTTTAGTCTGGCATTTCTGCATAAGTAGTCTGCTTGTTCACCCCTTGAAAATGGTTGAAAATTTGTAAAATGCAGCTTGCAAAATGCAGCAAGGTGGCTATGAAAGCCCTCACTTCTGTTCCCTTTTTTTAAAATTTTTTTTTCACTGTCCTGCATGAAACCATACCACAGACAAGCAGCAGGCAGCGATGCGATTTGTTCTTGTCCTTCTTGGGCACTAACTAGTTTGTTCTTTATGGATTGTTGTATGTGACACCATGCTCGCAGCATTTTCTTTTTTTTTTCTTGCACTTTCTATGAAATTCTTGGTTGTGATCGTGCCCCAATCCCAATACCCTCCCCCCTTTTTCCACCCATTTCTTGCCCTTTTTTTCTTAATTCACTAGGCCTACCAAGACTACCTCAGGGAGTACCACCATCATCAGAGGCCACCCTTGCCACCAATGCCATATGGGCCACCGGTAAGACTTATTTCCTTGAATCACTTCATATGGACATCACTTCATATGGACATTCGGTACCACCAGTGCCCCCATAGACTTAATGTGTTAAGACGACCGATACTACGGATGGTTTCTAGCTCTACATTCTATAATTCGGACTCTGTTCGCGGCTGTCGAGAGCAGTGAATGGGCCGCCATTATAGCCTCCGGCTTCCCGATGAGAGAAAGTATGGCCTCAGAGATTGCAATCAAAACTGTGATCATTGACGCTTAGTTAAGCGTGACGCGCCAATTTCTGAGGCAAGTCGCCCCGTCACTGCGATCACCGCATCGTGTTCCGGCACCCCGCGCGTGGTTTGTGGTTGCGTGTACGGCTGGTCGGCTGGTCGCGTCGGGTCCGCGATCGCTCGGTAGCGCTTTCACGTTCCGTGTTCAGTGCTTGTTTACCGTATTTACCTACGTAATTTGCGCCCTCGCATAATTTGTGCACACCTGATATTTAGCGAGCTTTACAAAAAGAAAAAAAAATCCTCGCATATTTTGCGCTCGCCGCCCGGCCCGAACCAGCTTGCCGGCGCGCGCATGGACAGACTGGACAGCCGCGCGGCCGCGCCCCTCGCTGCGCAGGCGAGCGCAGTCATACGCAAAAGGGGCTGCGAGTGCAATGTCCCTTCTTCCGATTATTCTCCCCGGAAGCCCCTGGAACCCAAAGTACGGTCGCTAGAATAAAAGCACGCGACTAGGGGCGGCGAAAATGGCTGAAGCAAAGATCAAACGCGCCCCCTGACCGATCTCCGTCCGTCGCTCGGAGGAGATAACATCACCTCTATCGGGACGCGTGCAGTTGAAGCGGGGAGGAAACGCCCCGCCCGTGGAAAAGACTTGCAAAGGCGGGAGGGAGTGTCGCTCGGCTGCCGAGGATAGCACTGGCGCTCGCGCTATCTCGGCAGTCTATCTCGGCAGTCATCAGCGAGCGGCGATTCCTGCAAGCGTGACCAAGACTGTCAAAAGTCAAATCAAGATAGCGGTGCCCGGGCGGGTACGGCGTGCGAGGTTGCGACGCATCATGCGGGAACAGGCCCACAGCTGCGGCGTAACAGTGGGGTTCGCAAAACATGGGATCCTATGGGAGTTATGCCGGTCAGTCAGTCAGTCAGTCAAGAACTTTATTAAGGTCCTGAGGAGTTTAAGCCGTTGCCGGTACCGATGAAAAACAACGTAACAGCCAGTAAAACGCAGCTGTGAGGAATGTAACAGCGGGGTATTACTGTACATAACATTGTGCATGTATCATTCTTGGAACATTGCACCTTTAAATTTTGGCTGTACCTAGCATTATTAAAGGCACAACAACAAACACACCCAAGTTACTTCATGTTGTTCGGGGTGCGCATATGGCGCACCCGTTTACAGTTTGAGTGGTCGGTCCAAGTCATTTGGAAGACATTAACATATTATGCGCATTTGACGCCTTCACTATTTTTCTCGTGTCATTATTGCTAGAGCCAGGAGCATCGGCACGGGCTGCCGGTGCTGATGCGATTTTCATTTAAAAGAAATTAACAACTCCTTTGGTGCTGCAATGTCGCACTCAAGAATGCGGTGTCATATGGTGGCATGCATACAGTTGGTAACTAGTAAATATTGAGTGTGCTACCCTAGCGTAAGACATTTGAGACAGCTGATGGTTATGGTTACGAACCAAAAGGGCTCGCCAAACACTAGCTTTTTAAAGAAAACAGGCGTTTTACATTTCGGCAGTTTTTTGTGTTGAAGGGACGAGCCATGTAGTGCCGCGGCGAAGCAGTATTCATTACTAAGGCAGCCGCCTCTGTCGTGATGTTGAGCAAATGTCACGTTTCGTATGTAATCTTTTTAGTGGGAGAGAGTCTGAGGCATTCACAAATGGAGCACAGCCATATGCAGTGTTTATTATTTCGTGTACCATGCCCAGATTTACACCTTTTGGCAGTGCATTGGAACTGCTCTGAATGCTCAAATTCTGCTCGGAACTCCTGTTTTTTATGCTGCAGAAGCTGCTCCAAAGCACCAAAAGCCACTTTCATCATTGCAGTACACAGTATAAAAGGCTGAACTTCAGTTTAATGATGTCCAGATATTACTTATGAAGTAAATTGCCAATTTTACATGCATCAATATGTCTCAGTTTAACTATATCTCTATGTAATGTGTAGTTGCTGATGAGTTTTTTGCAGACAGTGCCACAAAATGTGTGCATATAAAAGGACAGCATGAAGACAGTCCTAATTAAAATAACAAAAGAAAGATTGTTGAAGGCAAAGGCAGGCTGCCAAATTTATGACTGTGAGTTGATGCATGAAGTGCTTATCGCAGTGCCCTACGGCGTACATAACACTGAAAGAAATGCATGACCAATGCACTGTGGTGGTCAGTCTAGGCAGAGCTATCATGCCTACCCTGCTGCCGCAAATTGCCTTCAGAACCTCTGTTGTTGCCCAGAATGGCACGATGCTGTATTCTCTGCTCACCAGGCTAAGCCGTTTGCTCTCCACCAAGTCCAGTAAATGCACAACATGGAAGCCCGTTGTGCATCGCAAAAACAAGCGCGCTTGGTTTTAAAACCGCGTGAAAATGCAGCAAGCTGAATTACGGTATGTTCGTTCACTGTGGCTAACTTCTCTCTTATTTGTGAAATTGAACGTATTTCATGTGCATATTATGCTTGCATTTTTTATGGTCTTTATAATTGAGAAAGGTCTGGTATGGTTTTGTAAATTTCAGTCACATTGATGCATTAGTCCATTAAAGTGTCGCAAGTTAGTCTTGTCACAGAGCACCCACATAAACCTGTACAGCTTTATGATGTTCACAGAGATGTAGCGCATAGCTACGAGTTACAGGAAAAAAAAAAAAAAGAACGGGGAAATTTGCTATAGAAAACATTTTGGGGCACTGAACTCACTGAAAGCAACCTAAGTACCGTATTTACTCGAATGTAACGCGACCACGATTGTAACGCGAGGGGTGACTTTTCAGTGCCGAAAAAAAACAAAAAAAAACAAAGAACACGAATGTAACGCGAGTAAAGCGGGGGGAAAAAAGTACCTTTATTTGCTGCACATGGTAGTGGCAAACACATCCCAGTTTCTAAATATAAAGTGAGTTTTTTTCACTCGTCGCTTTCATCGCCATCATCGCCGGTGGTCGAGCCCTCTTTGTCACTTTCTTCCTCCCAGATGAGGTCATCCTCCGTGCCATCCATATCGTTCGATATACAGCACTTTTTAAACGCGCGAACTATCATGTCGTGAGGCAGGCCGTACCAAGCGGCGGACACCCACTCGGCAATCTTCGCGGCGCTAGGTCGCTTTATCCTACCCGTAGGTGTCAAAGCCCGATCTTCTCGCATCCATTCTCCGTACAGCTGCCGCATTCTATCCTTAAATGGTTTGTTCAGGCAGACGTCTAATGGCTGCAGCACGGACGTCATACCTCCGGGAATAACAGCGAGCTGCGTTTGAGTTTCCCGCATCAGCTTCTTCACTTCGGGCGTCAGGTGACCGTGAAATGAGTCGAGAACTAGGATGGAGGTGGGGTGGAGGAGCGCACCTGGCCGTCGGCACCACACAGTCTTGACCCAGTCAAGCATAAGCGGAGTGTCCATCCAACCTTTTTCTTGGCAGCGGACAATCACATACCTGGGGAACAGCTCCTTCGGGATGGTTTTGCGCCGGAAAATGATGTATGGCGGCAACTTGCGCCTATCCGCCAAGCAAGCTAGCATCACGGTTAGCCGCGTCTTCTCGTTGCCTGTTGTCCTTATGCGAACTTGGGGGGCACCTCTTTCGCTGATAGTCCTTGACATAGGCATGTCCAAGAAAACGGGAGTCTGGTCCGTGTTGCCAATGTGCCCCAACGGCATTTGCGACGAGCGGCGCAGGTCGAGCACATGGCGCTGAAACTCCACTAGCTTCGCTTCGCAATCTGCTGGTAGCTTCTGCCTTATCGACGTTGTTCGCCGGAGGGAAAATCCATTTCTTCGCATGAACTTTTGTGCCCATCCACGTGAAGCCTTAAAGTTCTCCCGCAGGATCCCCATCTCTCGAGCTACGTCTCGGGCTTTCCACTGAACCAGCTCAACGCTGACCCCCAATAGGCGATTTCGCTGCTCAATCACAAACTCCGCCACTTTTTTTTCGAGTTCTGTGTGACGGCCACAACGAGGTCCACGGAAGCCTTTTCAGCCGGGCTCACACTTGAAGAGCGCTTCACGCTGGAGCCTCCACCCACGGATAGTAGATTCCGCCACATCTAGCCGTCGAGCCACAGCTGAGTTCCCGATTTCCTCAGCCATCAGTATTGCACTTCTCTTAAAGCGGGCATCGTACTGAACTCGTCGCGCTGCCATTTGCTAGAGCCGAAGTTGCGGAAGCACAAAGGAAATGAACCGCCCGCAAAACATGTCACGAACAATAGGATTGGATTGGATTCGATGTTGCCAGCGTGCATATGTTGCCAGCACAAGGTTGAAAAATCACTAGGTTTGTCGTAGCCACTTTAAGGAGCCAGTGGGGCGGCACCGCCAAGGCACAATTTGAGGTGCTTCGATTATAACGCGGACCCCCAAATCACTTCAGAGAAATTTTGAAAAAAACTCGCGTTACATTCGAGTAAATACGGTAGGCTCTCAATAATTCGAACTCATCATTAAAACTTTCAGTTCATTCAAACAAAGTTCAAATATTTGGTTGGCTAGCTATGTTTTCAGTGTATTTAAAAGCTACTTAATTCAAACTGCACCACTTGATTAATTCTGTTAATTCTTACTTTTTGCTTACCCTCACCAGAAATATTGGCTTCTTTGGTTTCATCTAGCTGAACATGCATGATCATGTGCATTTTAATGGCCAAAAATAAGGCCTGTCGAGCACTATTCAAAGAATTAAATACCACTAGCAGAAAAAAACACAAAGACACCGAGACACCAAAATGCATGCGATAACTGGTCATTTCTGTTTTTTCCTGGTGTGCTGTACTGAACCTTACTTCTCCTTGCACTTGAATTATCAAACTTCTGCTAACTCAAACAAAATTCTTGAGTCCCCTCAAGTTTGAATTGAGAGTCTACTGCATTTTTGATAAAAGGTGCGTCTTAATTCTGGCTGCTTTCTCAAAGAATGTACCGTTTCCATCAGCAAGCTTCTTCCAACTTTGGCATCATCAGTAGCAAGCTCAGTGATGATCTGAAAGAAGCTTCCCTTTATTTTTGCCATTGGGGGATCTCTTGCAAGATAAAAGACATTGGCGTCACCTGTTTCTCGGATGATTGTGGTCAGCTATGGTAGATTTTCGGCCTTCTTGGTGCATCATTTCAGTGTTAAGCACGGAACTTTTTCTGACGCAGACGGGACAGGAAAGTAAGAAGACTTTCAACGTCACTTTCAAGACAAATGAGTGGTTGCTGCATTTAGTACTGCCACTATTCTCCAGCTTTGCGCTTTGACGTGCACTGATAACAAAAACAGCTATTTGGGTGCTGAAGCATGCAACAGCTGCTGCTGAGTGCAGTCTACGCTGCATAGAGTAGTGTGGCACGATGCGGCAGCCCATATGCTCTCCCTCTCCGCTTTTTTAAAGGGGAGGGGAGTGTTTCATACTTGCCATTCACTGTCCCTGCTGCTGCGTTTCTTCAGTGGCCTCTCTCTTATGCAGTGTGTGATTTGAAAAATATGTTTGCAAGAGACACATGTATAATTTAACCATTTGACCTCCAGTAGCAGCAAAAATTTCAATTTATTGCCTCTGCCTTCATTTGCAGCACCATTGGTAATTCTTTATATTGAAATTACAGATAATTGCAGGTGGCTATACTGAGGTTAAAAAAATGTGTGGTGTGCTACGGACATGAACTCATCAAAAGCTAAATACTTCATTATGTTGAAGTTTAACTGTATGTAGCAGCTCCAGTAAGAAATCTTCTTTTTGGAAATGTGATGTTTGGTGTATCGTGCTGTTATTACAGATATGAGACGCAATAATTCTTTGTAAGTGCAGCTTTTGTAACCTAAATTCCTGCAGTAGCTATAGTTCAAGGTCCATTGTACTAAGCTATTCGGGCATTTTATTACCATCACCAGCACTTGTATTGTGATGACATTTACAGGTACTTAGTGCCACGCCATGAAGATAAAAAGTTATATTCACACAACAGTGTGGAAATGTGGCATGTGGGAGTGTGGACATGTGGCAACAATGTGGCAAATTAATTAGCTTTATGATAAGCTACCCACCCTGAAGGTGTTTAAATGTTGCCATTGCTTCTGAAAAACAACAAAACATATTTTTCTAGTATGCTTTCTTTTCGCCGGTGGTCAGATAATTTCCTGGTTCTTGCAGCCACCTTACCCCATGGATGCCATGTCCTACCACTATGACCGAAGCCTGCATCACGTTGAGTACAATCATGGTACACAATCACGACCTTCGAGGCAACCAGAGAAGCGATCGGTATGGGAGGCAAATCGCTTTGCTACACATTTTTCTTAGTTGTAATGAAATTGGTGTTGATGTGGGGCACCACTTTTTTCTGTTATGTGGCAAAGTTGGTCACTCTGATTAATGACGTGATTTTACTGAGCTTATCACATTTGTTGTTACTTTTAAAGCAAATAATTTCCAATTCTTGTACCTGTATTCAAGGTGAGCAGTGGGGTTAGTTGCAGCCTACATTTGTTGCCAAAAGTAGTCTAGGTCTTTGAGGCGCATGCGCTCACTCATGTGAACCTTTAAAGGCATAAATGCTGTGTCAATGTGGGCAGGCAGAACAGGGCTCCTCACCTGCTGGGGCTCCGGCAAAAGGTGCCTGCTAGAATATAATAGCAGTTGCTTTCCATGCCAACACATTTGCCACTGGGGACAGAGCACACATAATATTTATTCCGTACTTCTCGTATAGATATGCTCATTGATGACTCTGTTGTTCACGAAATTTCATAAATAAGTGCTGCCTAAATATTATCCAAACAAATATTCACTGTCAAGTGAATCGTTTTATTAAAGCAGAGAGTATTGTAGAATCGTTTTGCAAGTCTCTTACATTGCCATTCATTGATAATGCCTTGTCACACCATTTGTTTTCTTGCTTTTTGCTTAATGCCACGTAATTACTGATTAAAACAACAACCTGGTTTGACTTGCAAACTACTTTGTTAAAAATTTTCTCTCTCTCTAGCTATGTCACTTTCATGCTATATGTCACACGGTTTTGTGATGATTGAAGTTCCAGGCAAGAAAAGAGCAATGCTGACAGCTTTGCTAACGCTTTTATGACAAGCATGCTTATTGGTGGCACATGCCATAATGTATGCTTATACGAAAGACTAGTGTGTAACCACACTGAATAATGCCATGTTAGCTTTGCTGACACCTTTGCTACAGGGGTGCCACTGGGGTTAAAAAGTTCGCTTCATGGCGTTTGCTTAGGCCGGAAAGTTAACAGTGCTCCCAGGTACAGCAGATACACCGGACACTTACAGGGATCAGAAGGCTTGCTGCCGAGTTAACTATTGTCTTTTTCTCCTTGATTATTTACAGTATGAAATGACGGTCGACGACTTCATCAGGAGAACAGCACGACCCCCTCCAAGCCGTGTCGAGCGCCGATATCGCGAGCGGCGGTGAATGGGCATCACCACAGTTGATCTCACTGAAGAAGACCATTGTGTGCTCATCGTATCATAGTTGTCAACTCATCTCTATGTGCAGCTTCGGTGGCCTTGTGAATGGCCGAAAAGTTGCTGTTGTTGCTGTGTGCAGCCTACAAATTCTTAGTAGTGCTGTGTTTGGCGTAACCACCCACCCCTCCCCTGTACATAACGTCCAGTGTGCATCTGCTGTGAAAATGAGCGTCGTGCCACTTGCATGGTTTGTCTGAATACTGTCTTTTTTATGTATTGAGAGAACATTTTAACATTGTGACTTCCTGTTATTTTTGTATGTTATTCAGAAACAGAACCCTGTCCAGAAGTAATGCACACTTATGAACCTTGAGAAGAATGTGTGTTGTGGAACAATAAAAGGGATTGCATGTATAATCAAATGTTTGACTGCAATGGTTCTTCTTCCTCAGTTTTATCTAGTGCTGGATAATGTCAGCACTGTGATTAATGTAAATTCAGATCCCTCTTGCATGGTTGTTTATTTGGTTTATTAAGACTGGTCTGTATAAGTTAGGTATTAACTTGGACTGATCTTCCATGGGAAAGGAACTTGCTGCTTACAGAGAAACATAGAGCGAAATTTTTTGCAGTAACTGTAGCAACTCTAAAAGCTTAACCCATATTTTTGAATCGTGTTCTCTATAACATAAACTAATGTGACACACTTCAGGATTTTTGTTCCACAACAGTGCCTTCATCAAATCAATTACTCATTACATTCCCTTTAACACTGTGGTGGGTTGCCAACGGAGCATGTGGTTGGTTAACTTCCCTGCCTTTACTCTTCATTTCTCTCTCTCCGTGCATGATACCTTACGAAGAGGAATGGCATGCTTATTGTTTGCAGACAAATATAAGAAGTGCGAGTTTGATCATGAATATGACTGCAGTAAAAGATTAACCCACATGGATGTTTCTCACAGTGGAGAAAGCAAAACTCGAAGTAGAAAATCGATTGCATTGAATGCATTCTTCCGTCCAGTGCAAGTAGCCCGGGATGGTGCGCTCTGTGTACTGTAGCTGTAGTATTGAAAGGTACTTGATTGTTGTCAGGAAGAGCATAGATTGGACAGGTCTGGTTAAAGGGTCGCAGTCGTTTGCCACCATACCGCTAAGCCACGTGACGTGACAAGGCTGCCTCTGAGCACCGTGCAGTGGTACACTATTGGTGTGCTTACAAGAACGTGTTGCCAGAGGGGCTTGCCTACGTACTATAAGGGGGAGGGAATGTAAAAAAACAGGTAAGGGGAGGGCAGCATGTCCATGGCTCGCTTTCTAGGTACAGTGCAGCAGTAACAGGGTGAGGCTGCTCACCCAAACGAAGTGTCTCAGCCATGGCATTTTTATTTTGGTGGAGGTTAAAAGTGTATAACAGCTGCATCTTACTGGTACTCGCCTACGGGGCAGAAACTTGGAGGCTAACTAAGAGGGTTCAGCTTAAATTGAGGATGACACAGCGAGCTATGGAACGAAAAATGGTAGGTGTAACCTTAAGGGACAAGAGAATGGAGTGGGTTAGGGAACAAACGCATGTTAGGGACATATTAATAGAAATTAAGAAGAAATGGGCGTGGGTGGGCCGTGTAATGCAAAGACCAAACAACCTTTGGTCATTAAGGGTAACAGAGTGGATTCCTAGAGAAGGCCAGCGTGGCAGGGGGCAGCAGAAAGTTAGGTGGGCAGATAAGATCAGGAAGTTTGCGGGGATAAATTGGGGCCCTGTTAGCACAGGACAGGGAAAATTGGAGATCTGTGGGAGAGGCCTTTGCCCTGCAGTGGGTGTAGACAGGCTGATGATGATGATGAAATGCTAGAGGGCCATGTGCTGTGCAATTTTAACGCACGTTAAAGAACCCCAGGTGCTCAAAGTCCCAGAGCCCTCCACTACGGCTTGATGCTGAGCTGTTTTTCCTTCGATGGTTGCGAAAGTAGCGTCTGCCTTTCCACATTCATACACTCCATTTATCTGTCGCCTTCCTCCTTACCACTGCTGTTCCTCCTCAACTCGATCTGCTGCAGAGCGCACTCGCGACGACAGCGCCTCCCGCGTCAGCCGCTCTGCCGAGCCTCCCGTAGTGACATAGCGCCCCGATATCCTCACTAAGGTCGCCCGCTTCGGCAGTGCTAGCCTCTGTAATAGAGCGCCGGCGACTCGTGTGATGCCGCCAGATGCCGCGATGATACCGTTGGCTGAAACGAAGGAGTACGTTGTAGAAGCACGTTGTTCGCAGCTAGGTTTTGAAAATTACGTGCACGTCACTTGGGTCGGGGCCAATCAGCGACCTCTCATTCGATCGCTCGATGACGGGGGCGTTTGAAAACGCTTTTTGGCGAGCTGCTGCGACCTTTTGCGATACGCGTGTTCAAAACCTTATTGTAAATTACACACTTTACGCACAGCGCTAAAATCTGTCCTGTAATGGTCCTAGTGACCCGCTCTACCGGATCACCATGTTTGCACAAAATAAGTCCCTCATGTCCTAGCAAGTTTGTAATTGCCTGACAATGTAGATCAAAGTGTTAACAATAACCATGTGTTCCCATGGAACTCCCAATTGGATTAGGGCAGCCACTTGCTCCATGCAAATCCTAAGCCTGCTGTGGTTCACATGGAACTTCTTGAGGAGGTCTAAAACATCAGATTTGTTGACAACATATGCCTAGCCAGGGGTGGTTCCAGCATGAAATGTTTACACACGCACTTGCATACCTAGAACGCTCGCACACTGAAACACCCCTTGTAAACACTGCAACGTAACAAAGTTTATAGGCACTTGCTCAGTGCAACCACGTCATTTCACTATGAATCTGGCCACTGAAGGTGATGTTGGCAGTGGTGCAAGTACACAGGCAAGTGTTATGATTATTAGATGCAAATTGAAGGTAGTGGAAGTGAAAACACATGTATTATGTAGTCCTAAATTGCTGCATATAATGCATGAAAAGGCTAGCTGTCCTTATATACAGTACAACCCACTTATAACAATGCTGAAGTGCCATAGAAATTTACATTGTTATAACTGATCATTGTTATGACAGGGTTGCATGAAAAAATGTGGCTGATCCCTCTGTCCGTGGAATCGGTATATGAAACTGAAATGTGTCTTTGCATAAGCAGTTGAATGTTTATTGTTACATTGAGGCGAACTTGCCCATTGTTATCAGTGTTTGGATGGTATGGCACTGTTTGATGTGGATGAACCCACGTTCATGCATCGTCTCCATAACTTCGAGGACCAACCCCTTGTGGTAACTGAAGTAGTTCAAGTAATAACTGCACACAGTCGATCGTAAATGTCGCGCGACAAAGGTATCAATCGTATTTACTTGCGCCACCTTGACCCGTCAACATCGTTACCGTGCTTGGGCGCCTAAGTGCAGCACTGTTCTTGTTGCCATCACACTCGAAGAGTAGTCGACAGGGGAACGCTACCCACAACAAGAACTGACTGATGCTCTACCAGTGCGCTGTTGGCGCACATGCGCTTGAAGTTGTACGAACACGGCTATGTTCTTTCTTATCGCGCTTCTTTCTGATGCCTGTGTGGCTCCTCGTGTGCATCGTGGCGGATCTTTGAATGTGCTTGGGATGGTGCCACCACACTGGAGAGCCGAAGCTGTGGTGATTCACTTTGCCTCTCCTGGATAGCGGCACCATTCCGAGCCGGATGAGAGCATTGTAGAACGGACGAAGTGTGATAAGAAGGAATGTAAGGCGCGTCCGTACAGCTCCGAGCATGTGCGGCGCTAGCACAGCGGTAGAGCACCAGCCACCTCTCGTCGTGGAGCAAGGGGCTGCGAGTTCAATTCCCAGCGCGTGAACAGAAGTTTGTCTTAGTGTTTTTCTTTCTTGTTTCTTACATGTTTATTTTACTGCATCATATTCGTTACGGTAGTGACGTAAAAAAGCTAAATGAGGTGACCTAAGGGCTGGTTGTGTATGTGTGTGACATGCAGGTCTTGACGAAATCTTTATAGACAAAAAATCTTTATAGACGAAAAATAAATGCGGCACACTAAGTTAACTGTATAATGTACACTCCACGCTAGACAAATCAACGAAGAGAAGAACTCTATCAAGTCAAAATATTTACAGTTCATGCAATGGCATGTCCTTGGTGTTGACCAGCTTTTGACGCCGATCGGTTGCGACTCATCTAGTTGAGTACTGGTCGAGTGAGGCCATCAGCTGGGACGTGCTTCCGACGGCGCACTGTTGCGTCTCGTCGCAGAAGGCGGTCTCGTCTCTGTTGCAGCCCTTGAACTGGGACACCGCCCTGCACAGAACCAGTGCCCACTGGGAGTCGCTGATGCAGCTGTACCGCACGTGCTCCTGGAACTACAGAGCGTAGCCTTGGTTTGTCTGTCATGTCTTCCTGATGCCGACGTCGTCAGTGTCACCAGTCGCACCTGGCAGTGGCCGCACAGATAGCAGTACACTGCTGCTCCAGCCAGGACACATCAACCAGGTCCTCTGCTACCAGCCTTCAGCCGGAACCCAGGTCTAGCTCCGGCTCGCTTCTAACTGCCATGCCTCTGCCTCCTCTCTCACGACACGTCAACTCCTATTCAGCTGGCCACGTTGCCTTCTCTCCATTGGTCCATGTCGTCACTCGCACACCTCTTCCACTTTTCCTTTTCTAGTAAAGGTTTCTTCCCTCGTTCTTTTGCAGATATCACATTTTTTCTCTTTCTCCATGTGCCTTCCTTGCGCCTCTTGTTATTTCTCTCTTCTTTTCTTCTACTCATCATCATCTTCATTCTTATTTCACTTCTTCATTTCTTCATATTTTTTTTTTCTTTTATCAGTTCTGGGGATCATGACAGTGTGAGTGTGGGGAGAATGGCTAAAGGCCCTTTCCCAGGCTGTATGTTTCACAGAATGACACTCAGTGCAACAATGCCCAAAGATGTCCCTGAACCAACTTTAAACTGCATACTAAGGACCCCCCTCCCAACAGTAGGGCATGCCAACCTTGTTGTAACAGGGTTGGTTCACCATAAACAACATACAAAGTTGTTGGTGCAGCAACTCACCATTGTTATAACCAATATATTGTTATAACTGGTATTGTAAGTGGGTTCAACAGTAGTACAGAGACACTCATAAAATCTTTTAGGCAACACTACAATCACTGGCTTAGACATCTGTTAGTGGCACTAGCACCTTTGGTGTTGTTGCGAACATTGTGTCGCTTTGTGTGTGCTACCAACATATGCAGTGCGGATACAAGCTACACACAATTTATTTCTCTCTTTCGTTCTTTCTTACATGTGGCTAATAATTGCATATCCCTGGTTCATACGTGCATATTTAATGCAGGTACAAGTCACACTAGACTTTCAGTAATTATCCTGAGAGCTAAATTTCTCTTTAGTATAAGATGCCTGTGCTGTGATACACCGATCATGCTCATAACATGTCCTTTTTTGTAAACTTGGTTTTTTATGTTCTTTTTAAAATTTAAAGTAGCTCCTCAGATTTTCAGTAATTTGCTTTAATTATCCTGATTGTCAAACACTTCCTAAGTGTAAACGAGCTATGCTTTTATTTTTATAGACTATATACAACCCTTAACATAGTCCTATTTCATAAGTTCGATGTTTCTTAGTGGTTTGTAATTTTGTAACTTTTTTGGTCAGAGGTGAATGAAAATTGTGCCTGATGGTTAAATGCCTCTTTAGTATAAGAGTCCTATACTCTGATTTTTTTAAATTTGTAACACAAACGGGAAGTGCTGTACAAGAAATCAGTGTCACACAGTATTTGTGCCACTAAAGACTTGTAGGTAACCCTAACCTCTGACTTAGGTGTCAGTGTAACTATGACCCCAATGTTAACTTTGCATCACTTTATGTTCACTTTCTACACAGCCAAGGCCCCTGCATTGCCTGACCCATTATTGCACATGTAATGTGGGCACTAGAGACACATGATTTAAGTTCTTGGTAGTTACCCTTATTGTAAGATGCTAAGGGTGCTCCTGTGACACTTTTTGAAGAAGTCAGAAAACAGTGCTGATCAGGCATGAAGGCTGGAAAGCACGCTCTCTACTTTCAGCAGATGTCATTGGGGGCATCGACTAAGTTGCTTGACGCAGAATTGGCAGATTTCATGGTTGCGGAAAGGTCATCTGCTAGGCTTTGTTTGTTTTAAATTCATCAAATAAAGGAAATGTGCATATCTCTTGCAGAGCAATGAAATAAGTCTAGCAGTGTAGTCTGTGCCCGTAGTACTGACGTCATTTGCTGAAAGAAGAGCGGGCGTTTTCCAGCAGTGCTTGAAATGAAGTTGCGAATTCCTTGGTGCATGTGGTGCAATAATATTTGGCTTGCATGTTCACTCAAGCTTGCACAACTGATCGGCACCGTTTTCTGGCTATATTCAAAATGTGTTGTAGGGCCCCTTTAGGTATAAAAGGCCTAGGCGCTGATGTCATATTTATTATATACAACCCTTGACATGTTCTCTTTTGTACACAGACAGACAGACAGACAAACTATTGCATACTTGGCGTGTTCGTGGAGCGGCTCCCACCAGATGTTGGCCAGGAGGTCTTGCCTCCTAGCAACCCCCTCAGCCAGCTGAATTGCCCAGAGTTGCTTGTCCGGGGCTGAGCTGAGTAGCATGACCCACCAATGCCATTTCATATTCTTCTTGAATGCCTTTTTACTTTTGTAATGCTTTTGTTAAGGGTGAGGTGAATGGGAATTCACTTTAATAATCTTGACATTTAAATGCCTCGTCAATATCATATGTCATACATAACTCTTACTATGTCCTTTTTTGTAGTTCATATTTTTCAAGTTTACATTTTAATTTTATAACTCGATAGATATATCAAGTCAAAGCAGTAAAGGAGGCTCTGCGCAAAGAAACAGTAGTGGCACCCGGCACCATTGCCACTAATTCCTGTGCATTGTAAGACTAAATGAAATGATACATGGGCACTTCTATTTGATTCTTGAGGGAGAAAAGACCAGGCAACCTTGATGTTCTGTTTAAGTGTCTTTCTTGGTGCAGCTTCAAGAGTTTCATGAGCTTTTCATTTACTTGGGTAGATATTAGGTGAATTCAACCACAAATGACATGCCACAATACCACGCTTGAGCCATGCATGATCTCTTTTAACAGCAAAGTTGTTTAAGCTTTTCGTTCTTTCATTCGTATCACACATATGACCTTGAAATGACCTTGCCTAGCAGCCAAGCTATACTACATCTACCAGCGTAACCTTGTATGTCCTCTACATAAGCTATGTTGTGTAACATGACGTCGCAACACATGACCAGAAGAAGATGAAGAAAAAGGAGGTAAAGAGGAAGATAAAGAAGTGGAAGATGATGATCATGATGAAGAACAAGTTGATGATGATGATGAAGACCCAGACCAGCCAAGTGCCCATCAGCTTCGCTCCTTTGAAAGCCTTGCACAACTAGTGCAAGCTGCGCTAAGTATTTTTTATTCTTTCTTATGCGTCTCTTATACCCCCATATCCCTTGCTCACATCTGCATGTTTTTATTGGGGTTTCATAACTTGCGTAGCATTCACACCAAAGCCTCAACGTCCGTTTGGCTGTGGTGAATTCTGGTGTGCTCCTTGATAAACATAATGCCGCTAGGTTCTGGCAGAATAAAAATAATAAACTGACATTACCCTTGATGTAGGCTTGGTTGGAAAGTTGCATTTTTGCCTGGTTCTGTGTACCCACATTTCATCAGCCATTGTAATGTTCTCTCATGAGACTTATTCTATCTGCAAGAGAAAACACTGGTCTGACATCGTTTATGCACGACAAGAAGGGGAATAGATTCGAGGCTTGTTATTTGTTAGACACAACCTAACGAAGCCAAGGAAGACGTAGGGGACATTATTTGTAGTTTGAACTGTGCTATTATAATTATGATGTAATTTGGGAGGATTTAAAGAGGATGAAAAAAACACCTTCTGTCAATAGGGGCCAAACCTACAACCTTGCAAGACCTTGCATGGAACCGTGGAGCTGGATGTGTGAAAGTGAAGGGCCATAATTGCGTGTGTGACCTTGCCACTCGTTCGGGTATGGACTTGGATTACGTTTGGTGCTATGCAGACTCCTGAAATCTTGCATTCTCTTAAACTCAAGATTTTCTGGGCTAGAAAAGAAAATATAAAGGCTCTGCAAAGCTTTTGGCAACATATCAACTTGCCATATCAACTTAATTTTGCCTTTCATGTCTCTTCAATGTGGACCATGGTGTGGTCTGTTACAGATCTTGCATTTGCTAGCTGTTGTGTTATGGGAGGACCAGTAAATTTGCTTGTAAGACTAGACCTTGCGATGCCAACAGCCGCGACAAAGATAGCAAATGGTTAGACTAGATGGACTTGACGTAACTCATTAAAAGAAAGAGTTAATGTTACCAACTTTGACATGGTAAATTTTTGCCACAACATTCGCTACTCACGTAGCAGCTGCAGGCAGTAATTTTGCTGCCATGACACTTACTGTTGCTACCGGCACGGAAATGGCAACACGAATTTGGTAACTTTATTACTACGACTATTTCTATCTTGGTTTGCACCGGTTCAGTTTACATGGGTACTTTCCTTTACTATGTCAAGTTGGCTGTTAAAAAAGAATAAGATCAAATAAAATGAATGGGCATGGCTCCGTGCTGTTGCACTAATAGGTAATGGCTAATGAAATCGTGTTAACACTAATCATCATCATCATCATCAGCCTGTTTAGGTCCACTGCAGGACGAAGGCCTCTCCCAACGATTTCCAATCCACCCTATCCTGAGCGAGTTGGTTCCACTTTATGCCCGCAAACTTTTTAATTTCATCGCTCCATCTAACCTTTTGCCTACCTCTGTTGCGTTTTCCCTCTTGTGGTATCCATTCCGTCGCTCTTACTGTCCACCTATTATCCTTCCTCCTCATGACATGTCCCGCCCAGGTCCACTTCTTTCTTTTAATTGATAAGATAATATCGGCTACTCCTGTCTGTTCTCTGATCCATTCCGCTCGTTTTTTATCTCTTAGCGTTACCCCTATCATTTTTATTTCCATTGCACGTTGCGTGCTCCTTAGTTTCATCTCTAGTTTGTTCGTTATTCTCTATGTTTCTGCACCGTACGTTAGTACTGGGAGAATGCAGTGATTGAATACTTTTCGCTTTAATGAGAGCGGTAAGTTTCCGGTCATGATTTCATAATGCCTTCCAAATGCGCTCCAGCCCAGCCTTATTCTACAGAGAATTTCGTTTTCCTGGGTAGGAGTTCCTGATACTAACTGTCCTAGATATACATATTCATTTACACATTGTAAGGGTTCATTGTTGATTTTAAATTCCTGTTCCTTAGCTAAGCTATTGAGCATAACTTTGGTCTTTTGCCTATTCATTTTTAATCCAATTTTAATGCTTTCCCTGTTTAGGTCATCAATCATGTTTTGTAATTCGTCACACTAATAACAATCACTAATTTATTTGTTCTGGTAAATATGCAGCACATGAAATTAAGATACATGTATGAACCATAAATGAGAACACACAACCAAAATATCAAGGCTTCAATGTGATACAACCACTTCAATACCATTTATAGGCTAATTTTTGTATGCATAAATACTGTTGAGCAGACATGAATTTACATATGTAATCAGTGTTTTGGATCCACATTTCTATATTTTACAGTGCACATGTAATTATGCCAAGACATTGCACAAAATTTTTATTGCCTGTATTGCAGACAATTGTACCTTGTCTAAATATAAGTCTATCAATTACTGCATAATGTACGAGTATCTACTAACCTGTTACGTACACAAATAAGGGGACTAACCCAAACACGTTGAATAGTAATGGCAGCTGTTCACTACATCTGACGTGTCAGTGAAATGTCAGTGAAACGTAATTTCATGGGGTAGTAACTGCTGCAGGTACCTTTTTTTGCTACCTCTTTTTAAAGAGTTAACGATTAGAAATGTGTTTAAATTTAATGAGCTTACGGCTGCTGTGTGCATGTCATTTAGAAATTAGGACACAACAACAACAAAAAAAAGATTCGTCTGTTCCTTGTTGCATACTAGTATAGCTTAGGCATTTGTTGAGCTATTCGACTTGCGACGTTTGTTTTGGTTGTTCCTTGACTGGGCATTGGTTGTCAAGGTTCACGGCATAGGAATGCGGGTATGAACCACACGTGATTCTATTGTCGTTAATCCTGGCGTACTAAATGGCAAAACATGTCAAGTTTTAATACCATGACGCAATAGTCATGCCAGAGTCCTGCACTCGTAGCATTCCATATACAGTTTTGGTACATATCACTGATCCCCACTAGGTGGTCGAGATTAATGGTACATACCAAGCGAGCAAGACGCGATTTTATGTGCCAAGAGTTGGCGACGCCGGGCGGTCACGTTTTGTTTCTTGCGTGCCAGTGTTTCGGTTTGCAGCACTTTTCTAAATAATCCTCGAATGGCATCACCGAAGCAGTTCATTGCCTCACGAGTCGCCTGTCGCATAAATTTTTCAAGGCCATTGGGTAACAGCGGAGCTGCTGTGTCATGTTCGAGGTGAGTTCCACCGTTCGAGTGTGTTCACTCATTGTGGGCCCACACGAGGCCATCTTCCTCGCTGTAAAACACATACGCGCGCTTCCGCAGTGCCGCGTGCCGCCAGGGAGAGTCGCTGCTAGAGTTGTATGTGGTCCCCGTGGGAGAGTTACTCCCCTACGGGAGTGACTACGGGAGTTACTCCCCTACGGCAGGGACTAGAGTCGCTCCATATCGACTCTAGTCGCTGCGGGAAGGTGGCGGCGCTCAATGGCGTCTGCGAATCACCCAATCAGTTCTGCCACCTCGTAGTCCGTACTCCCCAAAGTGACGTGATTTGTCGAAAGAACAGACGATTTCCAGCTGCACTTTGAAACCCCAACTGCAAATTCCCTCACTCGTGCAATGTAATAATATTTGGCTGGCACGTTCACAAAGGCCTCCACGACTAATTGGCATCATTTTATGGCTGTAGAGTGTTGCGGGCCCCCCTTGTAAAAACAGCACGAAGCAAGCGGGTCGTGCCTTGATACGGATAAAATCTGATCCCCGTGGCAATATGTACTCCCGTGGCAATATATACGGCGTGTCCCCTATGGACTAAAGCCTGGCCTGAAGTCCCGGCATAGATGAAATTACATGGCATATTTCCGTACCTCCACAGCTACACTAAATAAACGAGGAGGATGCGTTGTGAGCGAGACCTCGATGCCACGGTTTCTTGGCTTCGCGAGCTATGGCTGCTCTGCTCAGTGGTGCGTAATTTCGGATCACAAATCGGGAAACCTAGAACGACAGCATACTGCTTTATCTGCACCAATGAAACGACCCCGCGCTCTTATTTAGCCTGACAGAAGTGTGGACTCTATGTTCGGTCGCGCATGCGTCTCTGTCGCAGTTGCCCGGCATCTCGTATGCATAAAACGTGTCTGCAGTCGCACACACGGGCTATGTACAACTTAATTCAACTTCGTGATCTACGCCAATAATTGTCACGTGCGAATTATTGGCGTAAATTACGAGATTGGAGTATTTCACTGGCGGCGTAGTGAGCGTCCGGCCTTAAGAAAGCTGCGTCGTCATCGCGCGCCACAAACCAGAACTGACGTTTACTCCCGTATGTAATTCACGACACGGGTAGAGTAGCAAACCGGAGTGTAGCTAACCTCTCTTCTTACCCGTCCATTTCATCATTGAAGGAACGCTAGAGGAACAGGCCAAACCTTGTAAGGTACGCGTACGAACAGGGAAACTGTGCTGGAACGCATGCCAGTGTCCATGGCACAAATGGCCACTGAAAACAGCTGCCCCGACTGCAACAGTGCGTCGTTAGCTTCACGCAAGTCTCCTACAGCGTTAGCGTTGTCTAAACCTTTCAAAAAATACCCGTACTGATGCACCCCGCTCACGGCATGCGCTCCCGACAAATAAGCACTATAATTATCCACTCATGGGCAACCGTTAATAAGGTTCACTGACAACTCGGTGATCTACCGCAATGCCCGTTTCGCAACAGGCCGTGATACGCAGCCGTCGCAGCCTTCTGCAGATTACGCAGCCTAGTGTAGCAGCGAAGGCTCAAAGCACGCAACGAACCCCGCGTCGTTTTATCCGGAGGGGACATCGCCTGCGTGCGAAATTAAGCTATGGTACACGCTTTTCATGTACGTGTTCCCGCTTGTTTGTCGTACGTATTCGCGCTGGAACACCGCATTGCGGGCATACCGGAAGAACAGTCCCGTCACAAACGGCACGCGCGGGGTGGCATGGTCGTTCAATGTTAATTCATGTGCATCTCGTTTCGGCGGGAGCGCGCGGCGCTATGGGGGAAAGAAAGCTGCAACGGGACGCTGATGATGCGGTGGTTTCCCGACGTCGTGACACGGGCGACGAGCCGGATTAAGCAATGTAACGGGCCTGACGCCCCCCCACCACCGGACGTCGTGGTTCCGGACGACATTGAGCCGCGCCGTGACAGGGAGGGCGGCCATTGTTCCGACAGCATTTGGCGCTGCGCATAGGAATCAAGCCAGAGCGCTCCGTGAGAGCAGCCGATATACTTCGGATCGGGCCGCGTAACGTCGGCACGCGGTGCGGTTCTGGTGTAGCGTTCTCTGGAAGCGGGGCAGAGAGTCGGAGCGTAACCGTGCCGAGGACGTGGCCGCGCCGCTCGCTGGGCCGGGCGCGACCGCATAGGACTGGCTGCTCGCTGCCTTCATGGCGCGAGACATCGACGGCAGTGGATTTGGACGATCTCACACGTTCAGGCTGGATCGGACGGCGTCGACGGCCAGCACGAGCTGCTGGGAACGGCTCAACATGCGTGAGTTTGTATACGAACCATTGGCACGTGGTTTGCATAAATCGCCAAAGCTTACGATTCCACGCATAGATAAAGGTCCTGATAGCGGGGACGACTGTGCGCTCTCGGTGATGTGGTTACATGCAAGAAAGTGCTCATATCCGTGACATGGCGACATCGCGCCCACCATGATGATCGTAAGGGCTAACACGATGCTAAGCCTAACTATGGGAAAGCTTCGAGGGGCATAAGAATATACTTCACATTTGAGCATATTAAGTTCTTTAAACCAGCAGAATACCATTGACGTTTAACGTTTTGTTTGAAAGCGGCGTCGCTTTGCTTGGAGATAGAAATCGCCGTTCTGTGCGCTTGCTGTTTCTTGGCTCTTTCAATGCACTGCAATCACAATACTGTTTAATGGCACAAACAAAAAAAATGACATGTAAACATTCTTCTTCAATACGTTGTCACTAGCACGTGCGTATGGGCGGTACAAAGTCCGCACTGCGGAACTGATCTTGAAAAGCAATGAAGAGAATGATAAAATCGGCTCAAACTGCTACAGTACTGATTGTAAACGAATTAAACCGTAGGTGTTCGAAAAGGCTCGCTGCTAAAGTGAGGAAAATTGCAAAGTTTCCATCGGAGGAACATTCAGCCCAAGCTGCAGATGCCGGTGACGTCCTGTTGTCCCGGGCTTCATTGTGCTTCTGCATATTTTGTTCATTTCTGGCATAGATAAAGTCTTCAGGTTGAGCACTTCATTACACATAAAGACAGAGTAATGGTATTTGTCTGTGCTGTGGACGTCCTGGATAGACAGTCACGGGTAGATGCTTCCTTGAATGCTTTGCACATGATGTCTCATCCAAAAATATCATACTGATCCATGTAACAAGCTCATTGGAAGTTATGACGGAGTTTGCCGTCTGAAAAGACAGTGCAATCGATGCCCTAGACTCGACTGCCTCGCCTGGCGCTCATATGTATACCACGTAGCATCAGGTCTTCAGTATAGAAAGAACTTAGTGGTGCCTTAATTGGGCAGTGAACGTTCGCAGGTGTTGCTCTTTTCGTTGACGTTAGGAACATTGTGCACCCTTACAGCTTCAGTTTAATTACAATGGTGTGCGATTTTCTTTAGCAAATATTTCATTGTGCGAGACGAGCACTGACCAGTTGTTATGACAGGTTTATTCTGCACACACTCTTCATTAAAACGCTGCCATTTGGTTCTGCACCATCACGCTGCCATAGGAGTGGGGTCTAAAAACGGCTTGTTAATCTTTGAAACAAACTCTGAGGTAACAGTGACGGAGTTTGTCATCCTGTCTCGTCCGACACTATAGTGTTTAATGATTGAAATGTGATACTCCGAGCGCACTGCTGCTGATTTTTTCTGCACCACCGCTTTGCGTTGAGGGCGCAGACCTTTTCCTTTGTGGTATTAAATGAAAGCCTCTTTGACGTATTGCATTTCAGTTTGGTTTCTCGGTGATCACCCAGTGCATGCACTCCAGTAGCACAAAATTCATCGTGGTCTGGTGGCTACTCGACTGTGGATCCGAATGTCGCGGAATCGAATTCCGGCCAACATATAACAAACCTCTTTATATGGCGTTTATCGACTACGAGAAAGCATCTGACTCCATAAAAGTACAAGCAGTTCTAGAATCTCTACGTCGACAAGGGGTACCTGATGTATACATGCAAACCATAAACAACATATACAAAGATTGCACAGCCGCACTACTCCTACATGAGAGAAGCAGAGAAATCCCGATCGGGAAAGGTGTCAGACAAGGAGATATGATCTCCCTGATGCTATTCGCTGCATGTTTAGAGGAAGTCCTTAAACGTCTAGACTGTGAAGAAAAAGGAGCTCGAATAGACGGAGGATATCTCAGCAATTTAAGATTTGCAGACAACATTGTGCTCTTTAGCAATGATGGAGACAAACTACAAAACATGATTGATGACCTAAACAGGGAAAGTATTAGAATTGGATTAAAAATGAATAGGCAAAAGACCAAATTTATGCTCAATAGCCTAGCTAAGGAACAGGAATTTAAAATCAACAATGAACCCTGACAATGTGTAAACGAATGCGTATTCCTGGGACAGTTAATAACAGGAACTCCTACCCATCTAGTGCCATCCTGGCACTAGATGTAAAAGGTGCATTCGACAACGTTTCCCATGAAGCCGTGCTAAAGAGCTTACAAGACACCAACTGTGGACGTAGAATGTATGACTATGACTTTCTAACTGCTAGAACGGCCACCATAGGCCTGGGGAACCTCCGGACAGGTGTGATCAAATTGCCGCAAAGAGGAACCCCTAAGGGATCGGTTATATTGCCGTTGCTCTTCAATGTAGCGATGAGGGGACTACCTAACATTTTAAATAACATCAGAGGTATCCGACATGCAATATACGCAGACGATCTGACCTTGTGGACTTGCACAGGATCTGCGGGGGCACAACAAGATGCTTTGCAAGAAGCCATTGACAAGACTGAGGACTACTTACACAGCTGTGGTCTCTCATGTGCTCCAGAAAAGTCCGAACTTTTAATACTGAAAAAAAGGACTAGAGGACGACCTCCCCAAGAAACACCAGATCCGGTTTTAACGTTAAATGGAGTTGTTATACCCAAGGTGAATGCACTCCATATCCTCGGAGTCATTTTTCAGAAAGACGGTGCCGGTCTTGCTACTGTTCAAAAGCTCCAGCAGACAGTGACTCAAGTCACACATCTGGTGCGGAGGGTAACAAACAGGAAGCATGGCCTGAAGGAGCAAGACACGCTCAGCCTAATTCAAGCCCTGATAATAAGCAGAATTACCTACGGCACACCATACCTAGGCCTCAAGAACAGCGAAAGGGACAAACTCAACACACTCATCAGGAAAACCTATAAACTTGCACTGGGACTTCCCCCTACGACGTCCACGGAAAAGCTACTACAGCTCGGCATTCACAATACATGGGAGGAACTAGTCGAGGCCCACAAAACAAGTCAGCTAGAGCGACTCAAGCTTACAAGTACGGGCAGAGACACGTTACGAAGATTAGGATACCCAGTCGAAGAAGAATGCAGCAGCAAACAACGGATCCCTCTGCTCTTAAGGGAGAAAATCATGGTAGCCAAAATACCAAGAAACATGCACCCCGAGCACAACAAAGAAAGAAGGCAAGCGAGGGTAAGGGCTTTGCGCAAAGACTACGAAGGCCCAGGAAAAGGTGAAGTTCGCTACACCGACGCGGCGAAGTACAAAAATGCAATGGCCTACGCTGTCAGTGTGGTAAATGGCCAGGGAGAAGAGATTGCGGCGGCCTCGTTAAAAACAACGGACACTGACTCCGCTGAAGAAACGGCGATAGCTCTGGCAGCCACAACAGGCAAAGGCAATGATGATTGTATCACCATTATTACGGACTCACAAACAGCATGCCGAAACTACCAAATGGGTCGCATTTCAAAACAAGCATTAGATATTCTGAAAAAGCACGCAACACTTCAAGATACGTACATTGTCTGGGCACCTGGACACGAATCTCTGGCAGGTAATTTAGCGGCTCATGCCGCTGCCCGAGCTCACATTCTCCGGGCTATCCCACCAGATTCTCATTCCCTTGTCGACCCTGGTGCAAGCATCCCCAAAAGATACGCAAACATCCTAAGCCACTACAAATTGGGCAGAAGGACTTACCCCACTCCGCACCCCAAACTCACAAGAGAGGAGACGGTGTTGTTCCGGAAACTCCAGACCAGCACATTCCCTCACGGAACACTTCTGCACTCTATGTATCCCTCGAGCTACCCACGTAACTGTACCTTCTGCTCTGCAGTAAATACTCTGTACCATATGGTGTGGGAATGTCCAGCAAACCCGTCGATACTACCTATCACTGCACCAAACATCGAGCAGTGGGAAGCCCAACTGAGAAGCACAAGGCTCCAAGACCAGCGAAGGCTGGTGAGCAGCGCCAAGCTATCAGCCCAGGCTCACGGCGTGCTGGACTAGGGACGCTGCCCACCTTGGACGAGTCTGCCGTCGGCTCTTTTATTCAAATAAAGTTTATTCTCTCTCTCTCTCTCCTACCCATGAAAAAGAAATTCTCCATAGAATAAGGATGGGCTGGAGCGCATTTGGAAGGCATTACGAAATCATGACCGGAAACTTACCGCTCTCATTAAAGCGAAAAGTATTCAATCACTGCATTCTCCCAGTACTAACGTACGGTGCAGAAACATGGAGAATAACGAAAAAACTAGAGATGAAACTAAGGAGCGCGCAACGTGCAATGGAAAGAAAAATGATAGGAGTAACGCTAAGAGATAAAAAACGAGCGGAATGGATCAGAGAACAGACAGGAGTAGCCGATATTATCTTATCAATTAAAAGAAAGAAGTGGACCTGGGCAGGACATGTCATGAGGAGGAAGGATAATAGGTGGACAGTAAGAGCGACGGAATGGATACCACGAGAGGGAAAACGCAACAGAGGTAGGCAAAAGGTTAGATGGAGCGATGAAATTAAAAAGCTTGCGGGCATAAAGTGGAACCAATTCGCTCAGGATAGGGTGGATTGGAAATCGTTGGTAGAGGCCTTCATTCTGCAGTGGACCTAAACAGGTTGATGATGATGAACCATTAGTTCATTATAGTCAATATCCATATTGTCTATGCGAATTTCAAGTGGAATTGCGATTGCTTTGTTATGTCCAATATTTCTTTATATCCGGGTTAGTTATAGCGAAGTTATACTGTATAATGTCATTGCTGCACCTAACAAGACCTAGTTTGAACTCATCTCGTTTTCCCTCTTCTCATTTCTTCAAATATGCCCGAGTATATGGTAGTTACATTTTACCAGTGAGAAAGGATATGGATACCTAACACTGATAATTTCAGGAAGACCTAACGCTTTTTAAATGTGCGAGGGTCATTCAGTGTGTCATCGACGATTTTAACTGGAGTATGTACCATCACTGTTCTAGGGGCTATGGAACTCGGATGTTGATACAATTGATTTCTTGGGTTTGACACCCCAAAACCAGCTATGATAATGCGAGACGCCGTAGTCGAGGGCTCCGGAAATTTTGACCACCTGGGGTTCTTTAACGTGCACTGACATCTCGCAGCACACGGGCCTCAACGTTTCGCCTCCATCGAAATGCAGCCGCCATGGCCGGGATTCGATTCCACGACCTTCGGATCAGCAGCCGAGTACCATAACCACTAGATCACCATGGCAGGGCAAACACTGCGGGATCGAATTCTGGCTGCCGTGACTGCATTCTGATGGAAGTGAAATGTTGAGGCCTGCGTACTGTGCGATGTCAGTGCACGTTAAACAACCTCATGTAGTCGAAATTTCCAGAGCCCCCCACTACGGCGTCCCTGAAAATCATATTGTGGTTTTGGGACGTAAAACCCTAGAAACTATTATTCAGCTGGAGTTTGCACTACACTGTATACACTTTGCAAGTGGTCATGCGTGCCCCTTGACATTTATTTGATGATGTGCACTTATTGTTGCGACGGCCAACGCCCTTCGAGCTGTCCTAAGCAGCCTTTTGTTCATGGCAGCCAACAGACATGCCTATGTTGATGCCTAATGCAAACAAATTCGAGTTCATAAAAACTGGTGTGGTCTTTCCTATAGCGAGCATATCGAAGACTCATCTGATCATCGGCTGCGTGGTGTTCTTCCTGGCCTGCATGATCGTCATCCTGGTTGCACTGTCGGTTACAATAGCGACGCACCGATACTTCTACTACAACGTGGCTCCCGCGGGATCAGCGGGAGGCACCGCAGGTGGCGGTGGGCCCGACGGAGGAGGTCCTGGTACCTCCGAGCCGGACATTGTCACGGATATCCCATGTCCTGTACAGGTCGTCGAAGGTGAGCGTTTATGGGTCCGGAACTATGGGTGGCGACGCCGCTTTGCAGTTCCACAGCTAATATGCATGACGTCACAGGTATTTGACGGCACCTGCTAAGGCCTACGTAACTGTCGGTAAAAAAAAGGCCTACAATGTGTTCCGAGGAAGCCAGAGACTTAACGTAGGGAGTTTCAGAACAGTTCGTGAAGCGAATTTATTGAGAATACAAAAAACAAAAAAACAAAAAAAGAAATCGGACTTCTGACATTGTTAGGTTACAAAGTTCTGGTGCGAAATTCAGAACTATAGCTTTGACATTCATTTTATTTTTTAAAGGGGCACTGACACCAAAATTTTCGTCTGCTGTTTTTTCGCTGCAATACGTAGCTGGGGACCTGTTAGCCATAACACGGCACATCATTTGCTCCAGCGTGCGTCAGATAATTATTTACGGCCTGTTTATTACCCACTAGTTTCAGTTTTGGTTTGGGAGAGCTCAAAAAAACGACAAGGCGCCCGGTGAAACTGGCGCCATCTAGCGCTCGCAATGGAGTAGGCGAGTTCGGACACGTGAGGACACATAACTGGGACGCACTTCTGCACGACAACCGCCGCGTGCTTGTTTTCTTTCGCCTGTCGCACGTCCTGCGCGTTGTTGTCGCTGTTGCTGTCATCGTTGTTGGGTGGCAACTATTTTCTTGAGGTCTGGCGTCGCCGGCAGTCTACTAACGCAGCCGCAGCAAATTAGCAATGGTGGCTATGACGTCATCATTGCTAGCTGCACTGTCGGAGCTCGGCTGCCGCGGTGACGTCGCGGAAGTTGGGGGTCCCCATCAGGTCACCTTTGCTGCTGTCGATGTCGCGATGTACGGCGTCTAGCGCTCGATTGCGCATGCGAACTTCAATATTCATTTAAATTACCTTCGGAGCTGTGTTCACCATTGAGATTTGGTAGATGACATCTGTATGTCCACGAAAATCGATCTCGCAGGCTATCTTAGCAGCGAAATTTTGGTGTCAGTGCCCCTTTAACATTGAGCATTAGATGTCGAAATTAACCACAATCGATTTCTCGAAGTGTAAGTTGCCGTTAAAAACTACTTTGCGACTTCACTTTGTTGTCCCTTTAACGTGATTGAGTAGACTGAGATGTCAGAACAAGACAGCAAAATTGAACTCGTTTTATATGACCTCGTTTCATACATTTGCTTCACTCGAACTACTTATGTCTGCTGACTGCAGTGCATGCACTATGGTCTGAAGACAGAAATAGTTCGAATAAAAGCTATATCCCGTATAAAACAAGTTCGATCGTGCTTCGTTTTGGTATATCCATTTTAGACCAAATTATTCGCGGTACAGTGGCACCCGTCTTGCATGAAGCGTCAAACTGGATATGCGAGGGCGCAGCGTAATCGGCTCGTGTAGCATATAAGCCTGGAGATACAGAGTTCCACAGAGGCTGTTGGATTAAATTTTGTCAAAATTTTTGCTATTATGTCATTTCTTAAGTGACACTTCTTCAACTCTTGTGGGGTCATTACATGACGGGTAAGCTCAGTGAACAAGGGGAGGGAAAGTGAGAGACAGGGGGGGAGAGAGATGTTTACTGAAATACAAAGAATTCATCAGGTATGTATGTAGGCACCTTCGTGCTGCTCAGGTGCAGAAGAGTCCTATGAGTAGAAGGGCCCCAGGAGCAGGAAGACAGAAGATGAGAAAATAGAAAAAATGTCGAGGTATTTAGAGGTACAATAAGTCTAACGGACTTATCCTTGCAGTTTGCAGTTATCCTTGACTGCCTTGCAGTTTATCAGTTAGCGTCTCTGGCGAGCATGAAAATGAAATGTTAACACTTGACGTTTCTGTGAAGGAGAAGACGTATGATCGGATATCTTGACGGGATGTACAGTGGCACTTGGGAAGCTGAGGTCTAATGCGCGATCTTTTATGCAATACGACCATTTATGCACGATCGTTTATGCAATACGGATATACAATAAAAGCAAGACGGTACAAGCGGCTCTTGGTGAATTTTTGAGGTGTGTTTCAAGGTGAATCGGAAGTCTTGATTCGAAGTCAGAATCTATCGAACAGAGAAAGTGGTCATAGATGTCATGTGGTGATAATCAGCTGATTAGGCAGCTACGTATACGGCTGCCAACAAAGTTTCTCCGCTGTCATGTAACAACTACCGATCTGGGACTTGTTTTGCACACGCTTCACAACGTGGGGTACGGTGGTGAGGGAAAGAGAACTAGGCGGCGTGACATGATTCCGGGCCGCGGTACATGGAGGGGAAAAAGAGAAAGGCTAGGAGGCGACGCCACATGCTTGCACTAACTTCGGCAAGCCAACCACCTCTGGCGCCAGTGCACGGTGCCTCTCGGGTAGGATTAGGCCCCACATAGTTGCCGGACCGCTTCTGGTAATTTGGACGTGGTAAGCTGTAGTGGCGCTTGAACGTCCATTATGCTACCGCTTGCCTGCCACGTGACTGGGGCCTATTTCCCATGATTCCCACCTTTAAATTTTTTTGACTAGGCTTCAAGGTTTTCAAGTGACCCCCTTTCCTAGCTTTTTTCCTGCCTCTATGCTTCGGCAAGACAACCTCGTTTGACGCCTTGTGTGCGGTGCCTCATGGTTAGGTCAGCATGGTTGCCAGACTTCCCGAGGTTGTTTGGACGCGGTAAACTTTTGTGGCGCCCGACCCTACACGTATATACCGCTTGCCTATCACATGACCACGGCCTATTACCACATGGTTCTCCCCCTGAAATAGTTATCACTATGCTTCAATATTGTCACGTGATGACCTCTCCTAGTTTTTTCTTCGTGCTTCACAAGGATCCCGAATCGTTTTATGTTAGCATTCCTTACCCTCTTCGCACTTCACTTTTCAATGAAATATCCTTTACAACGAAGCCAATTTAATGTCCTGCCGACTTCGACACAACGGAGGTTTGCCGCATTTTGTTTCTCCGTCGGGCAGACTGCGAGAAGCACGGGTGCAAAGCAGTGTCGGATCCAGAGCATGGTGGGAGCACTCGCTGCTTTCTTCTAGACGATGCGTTCGGCTACCGGTACCGGCACACTACATATGGCGACCGGGAGATCAACTACAGCCTCACCTACGACATGACCTCACAGGGCCCGTTTGCCGAAGACGTCATCAACAATGTCCGTGTGCAGGCGGTGTTCATCACCGAGGACACACTCAGGTTGCGGGTGAGTCGCCCACTCTGTCTGTGCTAAATGATTTCAGATGAAGCATTCTTGTGGCGTATGTATAATGACTACATAAAGCTTCTGAAATTTACTTGTACGAAAATCACTATAGTGGCTAGCTGAATGATCTGTTAAGGATATTGTCCAGGGGTCTTGAATTGCACATTCCTTCGCCTGTACCCTTGACTACCGGCGTTTTCAAGTTCGGCTTCAACCACGGGCTTCAACATCTTTCGAAGTGATTATGACGGAATTGTAAGATACGGCGTGCTAGCTGCTCCCCACTCCATTCATCTTATCATGACTGAGTTACCGTTTCATTTGTATGAACTCGTTATATGATATTTTCCAATATTGTTAACCGAACCACGTGGTGCGCTATTCCAAGGAAAAATGATAGGCATAACAACTGGGTAGGGCATGCAGTGCTTAGAAAATATAATCGGTGGTCAACTAGAGCAAAGGAATTGATACCGAGGGATGTGAAACGCAGCTACGGCCGACAGCGAATAGGTGGAGTGACAAAGAATTGTGCTCTTGATGACATGGGTTGATCACAACTGCTCGATTAAACCTCATCATAGAAAAGTAGTAGTAGGACCATAAATGAGAAAGTTTGTGGGAATGAAATTAGCGCATCGTCCTTTCTGCACGTCTGTGCTTTGCGCTGCAAGCTGCAATAATTCACAAACTAGTGCGAACATAAGCCCTCGATAGAATTAAATCAGCTAGCACAGGATATGGCTAATCGGAGATCATTGGGAGATTCCTTCGTCCTGTGGTGGACATAGAACAGGCTGTTGAGGGTGATGGCAATGATGACAATTTGCCCACATTCTGAGCTCCTCAAAAAGGACTTGTGCTATCTTTTTAAATGTAACCTTCAAACCACGTCTATGGCCAATAAATTCGAAATATACTTGTTCAAATTGCATGTGCTATCTGTCTGTCTTGTCTGTCTGTCTGCTTGTATTCTCTGCTCTACATTGGTTTTAATGATCTATTCATCGACTGCTTTTCTTGCCGTACACAAATCGTGCGGGAGCGCAGATTCACGATGAGGACAGGTATCGTTACGAGGTACCCGTGCTGGACGACTCGCCGCTGTTGAGCAAGCCACCCTCTGTGGACAAGAACCGTTTGCGGTACCTGATCGAGGCCAACGAGACGAGACGAGGGCGTGCCAGGCTGAGGGTGTTGCGCTCGGACAATTACGTCGTTATGTGAGTTGATGTTTCACCGCATGCTTCTTGACAGCTGGGTGATTCCACGTAAGATCGAACAAAGCATGACTGGTCACCCTCTTAAATTTATTTCAAAATTTTATATATTGCTGCCCGATGTGTGGAAAGAAGAGATCCACAATTGGTTTTCCTAGAAAAAATTTTGTCGAAGCGCCGGGAGTCAATAATGACGAAGAGGTGGAGTGCCGCGCTTACCTGCTCTTCTGTCTTGGCCAACTTTGGTTAATAATTACACAAGCTATACTAAGGTTAGGTGGCTGAAACTTTTTAAAGTAAATACACGCATGTTTTTACTTGTGATAAATTATTTTTGCTTTTTATGGGGAGTGTACTTATTTTTATAAAAATCCTCAAAATCAGCCCATGAAGCATTTTTCTGTCCACTTTGCGGGCTTATATCTCAAAAAAGGCTTGTGGCAGAGCAGCGAAAATTCAGCCTTATGTTCTAAGCATACTCTTTTGTCAAACTGCAAAAGCTTATATTTATATGACTTTTCAATAAAGAGATAAGGGCGGGCGAACTTCAAAAAAACAGCGAACAGTGGAAATTTCTGAAGACAATTAAAAAAAAAACCCCATTTTTGATATTTTTTAAACTTTGTGCACTTATTCTCCTTCACGTTGGCTTTCACAGTCGCCAAAAACATGTTGCATAATTTTGTTCCACTAGGAGTTACAGGCCGTCAAATTATACCCTTATGGAAGGCTCAGCGAACCATGAACGTCTGATTATTCTTACATTTGTGATCGCGTACGGCCTTTAAATTTTGGCATGATAATGTGCCCGGTCTTTTATGTCTGAACGCTGCATATTAGCTGTGAGGAGCACAATACTGAATGATTAGGGGTCAGTTTTGTAGGCGTGGGGTTCTTTGATACGCCGCGGTGTCGTAGCGCAGACAGATATTTTCCGCCTTTACCTCAGCAAAAAGGCAGTAAGAACTCAATGCGTAGCTTAGATTCCCCCCCCCCCCCCCCCCCCCTGCCCGGCAAAAAAAAAAATGAAAGGTAGGATAAAAATGCAATAAGCAAGGAGCGCTTTCCAAAGAACCTTTAGCAAAATGGAAAATTTGTGGAGGTCAAGAAGAACCGCTTCGTTAATTCATGTTTCTGGGCTGAAATCGAGTTTATTCGATTGATTAGACAGTTCAGATTTCTTCTTTATTGTACACGTAACTCCTTCCAAGCAGGCCTGGCTATTAGTGCCACGTAAAAACCAGGAGGTGCTTTCGTTGACGTGGATAGCTGTCAGGCATGCCAACACCATGGAACGCGGGTACTCTCATCCACTCTTCCTTCTTTAACTCGCGGAAGGCAACAACTTCTTTTTCTTCAAGGTGTATTAGATGCAGCCCTTTCAGTTTCTCTGAGAAAATGGTTACAAAGTCTCTGGCTGTACGAATTGCACTTTCAGGGTTTGTCCTCAAGTTGTTGAGCGTTGCCTGATGCTTGAAGGGACCTCCGACTCCATCGCACGCGTTTTTCCCGTGTCCAGTTGCTGAGAATAGCTATTGGGTACTGGGACAACAGCTCTTTCCGAACTATCTTTTTTTTTTTAAATGACTGGCCGTTTCATCACTCACATATGTCACCTTGGAGTAAACCGGCAGGTTGTCTTCCACCCATTCTTTCACTTTCACTCAAGCCAAGCAGGCGTGAGCGGAGTCGTGGCTTAAGTCGTCATTAACAACAACGAAACTCTTCGTAGATTTTCTCGTTGTTACCACGCGTGTAAAGACAAATACTTGCTGTTTGTGGCAGGGGTATGCCTAAACTTCATCAGGAAGCACGATAGTCCATTTTTCTGCAAAATCAAAGTGGAATATAATGCTTCCACGGTGCATGCATTGCTTTTCCTCGTATATATAGCTCTACTTTGTGTCTTCCTGATGTGGTTGTGCATGATCCACCTTGTCACCAATACTCGACAATGATTAAAAAAGTGTCAGCACTCAAAACTTTTTTTACAAGGTCGCCTGCCTCCCACATTTCTAGCAGTGCACTCTGATGATGAAGGAATGCAAACGAACGCTGAGTGAACCTCATCAGCATCGATTCTGTGGCCAGTAATGTTCTCAACCGCAGCAAGGCAAAGATTATAGTTGGTGCAAATGGCACAGGCACGCACATCATTCTGGGGATAACATTTTACCCGTCGCGGTCGCAAGGTGTAGAATCTAATCTGAGATAGGTGTGCGCGTCCGGTTACCAATTGTTTTGCTTTTGTTTCCTTTGACGTTCTATATCTTGCTTTGGCACTGGTGCACTGTTTCTCTGGCGGCGGCGGCGGCTGTCGACCGCGTGCGTGAAGCGAGCGCTCATAGCTACCTGATAGTGTTTTTTTCTTTTTTATCTTGCTTCCATCTCCGCCTTGTTATTAGGGCCTCACTATGGTGCGAAAAAAGACAGAATGGATAGCGAATCTTTAATGCACACGCGTTGAAGTTACCCAAGAAATGTTTCGAACACTTTTGGTTTCAGGAGGTGAAAAGGAGCTCTAACTGTGCCTCTCTTATAGAGAGCATCTGGGGGGCGCGCGCACCTGCTCGGTAGCCCCGCACTCATGGCCGCTCGGGTGACCAAATCATGTCTAAATTGACGTCATCGGTGCCACTGACACCTTTTTTCGGTGCTGCTGGCCTCTTAAGGGCCAGAAATTCAATTCTGTTTTCATTCTATACACTCAGCGGGCAAGAAGCCGGATCAACAACAATCGCCTATCATTGCGTAAGGGTCTAATTTGACGGCCTGTAACTCCTAGTGGAACAAAATTATGCAACATGTTTTTGGTGATTGTGAAAGCCAACGTGAAGGAGAATAAGTGTACAAAGTTTAAAAAATATCAAAAATGGGGTTTTTTTTAAATTGTCTTCAGAAATTTCCACTGTTCGGTGTTTTTTTGAAGTTCGCCCGCCCGTATCTATTTATTGAAAAGTTATATAAATATAAGCTTTTGCAGTTTGACAAAAGAGTATGCTTAGAACGTAATGCTGAATTTTCGCTGCTCTGCCACAAGCCTTTTTTTAGATATATGCCCGCAAAATGGACAGAAAAACGCTGCCGGGACTGATTTTGAGCATTTTTATAAAAATAAGTACACTCCCCATAAAAAGCAAAAATAATTTATCACAAGTAAAAACATGCGTGTATTTTCTTCAAAAAGTTTCAGCCACCTAACCTTAGTATAGCTTGTGTAATTATTAACCAAAGTTGGCCAAAACAGAAGAGCAGGTAAGCGCGGCACTCCACCTCTTCGTCATTATTGACTCCCGGCGCTTCGACAAAATTTTTTCTAGCAAAACGAACTGCGGATCTCTTCTTTCCACACATCGGGCAGCAATATATAAAATTTTGAAATAAATTTAAGAGGGTGACCAGCCATGCTTTGTTCGATCTTACGTGGAATCACCCAGCTACAAGACAATAGTTTTGTCGTCTTGAGCCTCAACCAATCTTTATAATTCTGTTCTTAAACGACACTATTTCATAAGAGTATGCATGCATTTATTCCATGTAATGAGCTAATGCGTTAAGAAACGTATGTGCATAATCAAGAATAAAAATGGCGCATGACGGCGACGGCGATGCCGGGCACGCTATGTACGTACCTGGAGTGTCCATATAATTGCTGTCGCAATAAAATGAAACAGGCATATCCGACTCGGCAAACATGCCTTATTGTGCTCTGTTGGATTTTCGACTGGCAGCCAGACGACGCATCCCGAGGCATCGGCGAAACATCCATGGCGTGTTGCTTTAAATATTCTACGGTAGATCCTTAATCTAATTCCAAAAGGAATAAATGAAAGTCGGAGTGGTGAAAGGGGAAAAATGTTAAGTTTCGAATGGCTGAATGATTTTTTTCGTCTTCTAGTTAGATATTACAGCTTGTCGTTGCGCCTTTTGTATGCACGCTACCATAAAGTCTGTTTTATATATTTTTTTTGTATTCCCCAACTTTTCAATTGACATTGAACTTTCGCGACTCTGCTGTAATTAACATATCGTGTCTCATCAACATGGAGGGAGAATAATCTAGGAGGAGGCCTCACATGGTTCCTCTATCCTCGGTAAGCCAGCCTCCTGTGGCGCCTACTGTGCGGAGCCTCTCGGGCAGGATTAGGCCCACACAATTGGCGGGCTGCAGGAGGTGGATGTGGCGCTTGACTGCACATTATTCTACTGTTTTCCTACCACGTGTTCAGGGGTTTTTCCCCATGGTTTGCTCCTCTAAATTTTTCTTATGACTAGGCCCTCCCGTAGCTTTTTTTTTTTCTTCCTTCCTCCGCCTCCATCAAAGTTTGGGCGTTGGTAAAATCGGGTTCATGCCACGGCGTCACCTTGCACTTCAAATGCAGGCTGGACTCGTGGCACCTGGTGATGACCGAGCAGTTCCTGCAAGTGGTGCTGCCTTACAGCGGCGACCAGCTGTATGGATTCGGAGAAAGCGGCCACGAGCACATCAACATTGCGACTGGAAGCGGCACGATGTTTTCCAGGCGCGTTACAAACTACAGCATCACGGACAATGCGAACACGGTACACTATACCTTGGGTCCTGCCTGAAAGTTTGGCTGCTTGCTGTTCGCTATCACTGTCCTCTAGCAGTGGGGTGAGGAAAAGGATGTGGGTAGTGCATGGGTCGAGGGCAGGCGCCGCTCTGCCTTTCGATTCTGCATAACCGAGTCTTTGTCTGTCTGTCTGTTTTCCTTCCTTCCTTCCTTCCTTTATTTATTTATTTATTTATCTCTTCCTATATCGTCCTTCGCATAGTCACTTGCACCTAGCAGTGTGGGCAGTGGTTCAAGGGGAAGAGTGGGCCCACTTTCTCCTTCTGGCGCGACAGCTCTGTTGTTAACTGCGAACACTACAGATCTCAACCTTAAACATCTCCGCTGTTAAATCGAGTTGATATGGTTTAAGCTGCAACTCCCACATAAAGAGGTCTAGTAACCATCCCTAAAAAAAAAAAGTTTCCTTTATGTATATCTGGAGTTGTGTAACGTAAGAGCCCATGAATCTTTTTCTTCAAACAAGTGAAAGTTGATCATGCAAGCTATTGGCTTGACTAACTTTCATTTGGTGTCTTCTGCCATTTCCTCTCATACAACTGCCGAAGAATTGGGATAACTTCGCCGGCGTCCACCCGTTCTTCATGAACCCCAAAGGAGACGGAACAACGTGGGGCGTTCTCATTCTCAACAGCAATGCGATGGGTGAGTTACGAATGTTCTTGTTCTGCTTGGTTAAATTCAGTGCTAGTTTTTCTCTTCTGTGATTGTGGCCTCCGTAGGACCAGTTTAAAGACAAATAATGCGATTGTGAAAATTCAGTGGTTCGTCTTGGAGCTTTTGCCTTGAAGAAAGAAATACTGTACAGTACGTCTGAATATCTGCAGGTACGTCACGAACTCGCAACATTCGGCCTTGAGCCCTACTTTGGCGATCACATCCGCAATGTTTCTTAGTGACGATACTTGGGAATATATCTTGAAACGTTTCTTGCTTTTGCCAAATGCGCTCTGTAACAAAACTAATTAGCTAGGTATCGGTGCGCATAGTTGCAAGCTTGTCTGAGCACTGGAAACGAATTGTTTTGAAGTGTCAGCCACATAATGAGACCATATATAAAAGGATCGTGAATGCGTTTTCCCAAAGTTACCGGACATTACATGCGACTGGTTGTGATGAACGCTTGTGTGAGAGTGCTTAATGCTCTGTTTACTCCTTTCATTCTCCCGTACATTTGACATTTCTTTACTTTAAAGGGACGGGATGGCAAACAGGATAGAGATGATTAACCTGCACTTGTCGCCGCCAAATCACTTTTTTGTCTTAAGTGTACTATCGGCCAAAAAAGTAAACGGACCATGGCGGCAGGAGTGGCTGCACAGCCACAGCGTCGCCGCGCTGGTATCTCGCTCCACGCTCAGGTTGAGAATGCCCTGAGTGACATCAACCTTCAACCACGTTGTGTGTCCCGCACCTGCTCCAGCCGCATAAGGCATGGTCCGTTTACATTTTTGGTCGACAGCACACTTGGTATTTTTATACTTTCGTACATGCATGTGAGAGCACCGTGCAATACTTTGTGAAATTTCTCGAATGGTTTTGTTTAGCTCTGTATAGTAAAACAGAGATGGCAAGGTAAACAATACGAGCGTGCTTGGAACTCTTACCTGGGGCGTGCTTCGAACACCCGTACATATGTGTTTGTACAGATTACACGGTGACTTCGGGTGGAAACATCGCCATTGCAACCACGGGCGGAATCCTCGACCTTTTCTTTTTCGTCGGCTCCACGCCAACACAGGTGGTTCAACAGTACCAAAAGGTGAGCTTCATCATCATCATCATCAGCCTATTTTAGGTCCACTGCAGAACGAAGGCCTCTCCCAACGATTTCCAGTCCACCCTATCCTGAGCGAGTTGGCTTCCACTTTGTGCCCGTGAACTTTTTAATTTCATCGCTCTATCTAATACCCCTGTCACACAAGGCAACTAAAGTGCACTTGGAGCGAGTGCACTTCGCCGCTAGTGTCATTCGCACGCTGTCACACGGGAACATTTAGTGACACTCGCTGCAAAGTGCACTTGCAGGCAAGTGCGTTTGCCGAACTCACTTTGCGGTGATGAAGTGTGTAGCCTCGGTATCAGTGGCTTGTAAATAAATACGCTAATGCACAACAAAGCGCCCTTCGTATTTTTAAAACATTGTTTTCGTTATTATAAATGCTGCTAGGTATTTAAAAAAATCATATTTCAACGAAAAACCTCGCTGTCTTCCCCTTCGGGCAGTTTTCGGCCACGTCCGCTAGGGGAATGCACATTTCCAAAGCACACTTCTCTTTCTCGTGTAGCAGCACGTGAACGGAAGTGTACTCTGTGAGCATAAGTGCACTCGCTCAAAGTGCACTTTAGTTGCCTCGTGTGACAGAGGTATAACCTTTTGCCTGCCTCTGTTGCGTTTTCCCTCTCTTGGTATCCATTCCGTCGCTCTTACTGTCCATCTGTTATCTTTCCTCCTCATGACATGTCCCGCCCAGGTCCACTTCTTTGTTTTAATTGATATAATAATATCAGCTGCTGCTGTCTGTTCCCTGATCCATTCCGCTTGTTTTTTGTGTCTTAGAGTTAGCCTTATCATTTTTCTTTGCATTGCACGTTGCGTGCTCCTTAGTTTCATCTCTAGTTTTTTCATTATCCTCCACATTTCTATACCGTACGTTAGTACTGGGAGAATGCAGTGATTGAATACTTTTCGCTTTAGTGAGAGCGGCAAGTTTCCATTCATGATTTTGTAATGCCTTCTGAATGCACTCCAGCCCATCCTTATTCTATGGATAATTTCTTTTTCATGGGTAGGAGTTCCTGTTAGTAACTGTCCCAGGTATACATATTCGTTCACACATTCTAAGGGTTCACTGTTAATTTTAAATTCCTGTTCCTTAGCTAGGCTGTTGAGCATAACTTTGGTCTTTTGCCTATTCATTTTTAGTCCAATTATAATACTTTCCCGGTTTAGGTCATAAATCATGTTTTGTAGTTCGTTTCTATCATTGCTAAAGAGCACAATGTCTTCTGCAATCTTAAATTGCTGAGATATTCTTCGTCTATTCGAATTCCCTTTTCTTCCCAGTCTAGACATTTGAAGAATTCCTCTAAACATGCAGTGGAGAGATCGTATCTCCTTGTCTGACACCTCTTCAGATCGGGATTTTCTGTTTCTCTCACGTAGGAGTAGTGTGGCTGTGCAATCTTTCTATATGTTGTCTATGGTTTGTACATACACGTCAGGTACCCCTTGTCGATGTAGAGCTTCTAGAACTGCTTGTATTTCTATGGGTGAGATTGACATCTTGTTACTCTCGTTGAAGTTCATCCTATAGATGCCAGTCGGCTTGAGTGATGTCAAAACTCAACGGTCCGCAAGATTTGGTCGAATTGATTGATTGATTGATTGATTGATTGATAGATAAATTGATTGATTGATTGCATGTGTCCCACTGGCAAGTTAGCTCGTGGAGCCATTTTGTAGGGGAAAATAAAAAAAAACCATTAGGGGGCAGCTTCACTTTGAGGTGCGATGTACAAACAGCACAGCTGACGGTCACACCTAGCTTTGTCTTGGCAGGGCTAAGTATACACATTTGGTCTCGGTAGGGCTAAGTATACACATTTTCTTTTTCCACGGCATTACAAGCAACCGCAAAGAACACTTGGACATTAAAGTGTGTACAGAGTTTATTTTTTCGTTGCCAGTCATTTCTTTTGTAGTCGTCTGCTTTTGCGACTTGCAGGCCCAGATCGTTGTGGTGGTGCCTCTGCATGTGCAAACGGTTTTTTTGTTATCACGCGCTCGTAACTCCGGATTTGCACATCGCTGACTTTTTGTCGCCACTTCGCCAGCGCGACTCTCGTGGTCGCGGTCTGAAGTCGTCTCAAAGGCTCTGAAGTAGCTGCGGGGCGGCTTAATTTTGGGCCGCCTTTCCTCTTCTCCGGGGGTGACCCACTTCTCTGGTCGCCTCGTCTTCATGACGATGTGCTCGGCACGGAGAAGCGGGGCATTCTGTCCCTGCACTGGCGACACAGCTTTTTACGAGGATCGGTGCAGTGACATCACTTCCGCATACGTAGCCACGATGACGCTCCAGGCGGCAGGCATCGGCGCCGCTGCGCGGAGAAGGAAGGCAGAGTTGCGGCGCTGCTATTTTACTATAGCGTCTGATGAAACGCTTTTGCATTTATGCAGTAGTGGGCTGAAGGCATGAGCACGAAAAAAAATAAGTGCTTGTGGAAATGCTGCACATAGGGTATTTCATAATGGCTAGTTCATGGATGATTACATTATGATGATAATTTCTTGCAAACGATCGAGCACCTTCCTCTGGCTTAAACAACTTTGCTGTTAAAACAGATACGCGTGCGGAAAGCAAAACCAGACACCGTAACTCTTAACCTTAATTGTCTTATGTGGCCCACAGTGGACCAGCAAAAGCGTTCACTACAAATACGCCGCATATACTGTGAACGTTTTTGTGTGGTGTTGACTGCTGTATGCACATTTTAGAAGTCTAAAACCGCTGCGGCATCTGAGAACCACGACCTCCGAGAACTGTGTTGCGGGTTTTCTAGAGGGCCGCTGCAAACACCTTCAAGGTCACCCTGTCATCATATGCGTAAGGCTTTTGCCTTAATTAATTTTTATTTACATGTATGTCTCTCGCTTATACAATGAATGAAGAAAAGCAAATGTTGCTATGGATGACGTGTCGGCAAATGGACTTGTATTCGTCAGGGCATCGACTGATGCCGGCTGAAAAAAGCACACATGCGCTGCTAATGTAGCAAGTTGCTGCACTGATGAAAAGAATTCCACCTGTCCGAATGTTGGCTTTGGCGACGTTACTCTGTTCAACAACTATTCCGTCACTTCGTCCAAGAATAAACTCAGTTCCAAGTGAGGGTCTACACTCTGACTTCACCTGTCCTTCTGCAATGCTCGTGTGCCCGTTTTGAAAGCATCACTCAATCTTTCTGTGAACGTCTGTTGTATCAGCGGAGTGAGACACTTCTGAGCGTAGCACCTACAGTGTCCTGTTCCTCTTTTAACAGGGGAGCTGTTTAGGGTCTAGTAACTTTACAGGTCTAGCAATGTCCGACGCCATTGTGTTTGTCACGCTCTGCGCGGAGTGGTCACTGCCCTCTAACCACTACCCATGGCCACACTTGATCGATGCTTGCCCTCCGCCCGCTGTTACTTGATAGTGGTTATGTGAATGACAAGAAAGAAAGAAAGTAAGTTGTGATTGTGCCGTTTGTTGGTGAAAAATCATAATCACGAGGGAAACACAGGAGAGCTATTGCTCCGCTTTTTCGGCAGATTTCATACTGGGGGGTGGAGCTGCCTTCTAGATTTTTCTGTGTTTGTTTTTATTCTGCTTTACTTTGTCTCTATTGAGTATTAATGAATAGGGCCAGGGACAAGTTAGGATATCCCAAGTAAAGTAAATATGCATATCACAATATGCGAAGGACAAACGTATGCGGGTGGCAGTATGTCATCCCCCCGGTTTTCTGTTGCAGACTGTTTCCAAGTATAAATACTTGCGTACGTGTATTTCTTGCACTGTCCATATGTTGACATTGGCATGATGATTTAGTTACAGCAAAGGCATGCGAAGCGTCAGGATTTCTACGGTGCAATACAAAGCTATTTCCCCAGCAGGCTCATTACCTTCTGTACAAAAGATATGTTAGACCCATTTTAGAATATCGGGTGAGCACCGACTGAGATAAAATTGAGGGGGTTCAGAACATAGCAGCACGGCACGTAATCGGCAACTGTATGAGAGAAACCTTAGCATTACTACTGTAAAACAAACATTAAGATGAGAGACTTTAGAAAGGAGAATGCAGATATTACGTCCAGAATATGTGCTTTGGCTAAACTGGAATAGAGCGCAATAAGTATATTCTTTAGAAGCATGTAAAGTTGGGCTTGTTGGTTCATATCAAACACCTAAAGCGCAAAAGGACGAGGGACAAGACGAGTAGACATACACAAGCAAATTCCTCAGCCGCACAGTATCTCCTGACAAAGAGACTACGAGCTCAACATCGGGGAATACAGTTGTAGAATTCAGCTTTCCAAAAGCACCATTCCCTCCAAAAAGCTTTTTAGAATGCAATCGACTGCCTGCCCCCTAGTTGGTACGCCTAATAATGAACATTTTACAACTGCTCTTTTAAATTTTGTTCTTTATTTTACAGTACATGATTAATTTAGAGTTTGTTATCATTACATCAGGTGCCTTGCTACTTAGTTTTAAGATGCCTTTCCTTGCCAAAAAATTTTATTGCTCGTACTGTACATTGATATTCTGATCAACCACTTTTGTTGCTTTATGCTTTCAGACTAGATTGTAAGGTGTACTGCTACTTATTGTATGCCATAGGCTGTTCATATCGCTCTGTGTAAGCCTCCCCTCCCCCCCTTCCATCGCAACCAGAATGCTTTGATGGTGCTGTGGTTGTGAGAGCAAATAAATAAGCCGACAAATAGATAGATGCATACGACCGTTAGATACCCACAACCGTTGCCTTTCAGCTCGTGGGGTTTCCCTTCATGCCACCAATCTGGGCTCTGGGCTATCAAGTGTGGATGGCCAACTACTCGTCGCTCAATGAGGTCAAGGGCGCAGTCACAGCTCTAGACCAGGCGGGCGTGCCCAAGGTAAGACTCGTAAATTAAACCAACGGCACTCATGCCCACTCACTCACTCACGCGCTCACAGATGAAGAAATGAATAATAATAATAATAATAATAATAATTGATCTGCACCCTCTTCCACCTGAAATGATAACGGCCTCCATATCCGACTTAGACTTGAAGAGTGACCAGGGACGTGACAGGTTTTGCAGACTCGTCACTTCTAGTATAATGCGTCAAGAATTTAACACATTCCCATAAATGTCGAAATGAGAACAGAAGTTTTGAGCAGCATCATTTCGTAGCTTTCCTTGTGGACCAGTTTATGAAATGTGCAGTGATTTCGCGTACGAAATTTGCTGTGTCTGACACTCTCTACCAAAGAAAAAAAAGATAGGCATGCTTTTCAATAGCGAAATAACACTGTTTTGCAGGACATGATCTGGCTGGACGTCTTCCAAGATTCAAAAGCATTCACGCTGAACTCCGCTTTTGGCGGCCTTCAAGCATACGTCCGGCAGCTGGCAAGTGTGGGCATACAAGTTGGCCTAGTCACAGTACGTACTTGAATATACCGAACCCCGATGTAACAAATTATTCTCTATATCGAACCAGCTATACTAACAGGTTGATGACCTCATGAATTAACTTCCTAATGACGAACTCAGCATTGGATATATTAGCTACCGGCTGTCGTGGCCAGTGGTACAAATGCTGCTTCCATTCCGCAAGCTTTCATTCTAGTTCAATTCACCCCCTCACCCTCTTGCAAGCACGGAGGGTGAGGGCACAGAGGGTTCAAGCATAGGAGGGCGAGGGGGTGCACTGAACAAAACTAAACGCCTGGGGAATGGAATTGGCATTCTTTACTTGGTGAAGCAGGAAGTGGTTCAGGCTTCTAGTGTGAAGCGATAGGCTCCCGGTCTCCCTTAGAGGCATTGCCGGTAGGGTCTGCGCGACCTGTTCCGAGCACAGCGTCAGGTGCTGCATCTGTCAACCGGTGGTGCAGCTGCCACAAGGCAAGCCCCGCATGGACAGAAACCTTGTGTAGAGAAAAAGGGCAAATGAATGCGTGATCTTGAATTTCAGCACAATTAGAGACCATAAGAGCGGGACCCGTGGATTCTTTTGGTTTTAAGAATTTTACGTGAGATGTGTCAGAAAGGTTACCACAGGGATAACTGGCTCGTGGTGGGCAAGTGTTCATAGCGACGTCACTTTTTTATCCTTAGATGTCGGCTGTTCCTATCATTGTGAAGCAGAATTCACTACGCGTTCGATTGTTCACCCAGTAGTAGGGGATGTGGGCTGGGATTAAACTTTCGTGAGATAGGTTAGTTTTGCCCTACTGATGACTGGTCGTTGAAATAGTAATTCTTCTGTGTACGAGAGGAGCCGCAGATTCATACACTTGGTTCACGTGCTTGGCTGAGAGTCCAAGCACTTGAATGGAAACGGAATGAGAGTGGTATTATCCACTACCTAAGAACGAAAGTAGTTATTATTGCCTACTGTGTGCAGCGTAATAAATGTGTCCATTTCTTGCTTTAAGGACACTTGCAGAAAAGTTCGTTACAGTTTGTATAGATTTGCTCGGTCAGATCAAACTTTTGAGCTATAACTTTATCTCAGTGACCTCTGCGTTATCACCAGGGTAGGTATGGCGCTTTGTTTTCTTGTTATCGCAATCGTCATGCTCTAGAAACTGTCGAGCTCGGCTACAACGAAGTTTTCCACCACAACGAAGGATTTGTGACTCTCGGTCAGTTGCCTGTAGCAAATAATACAACGAAGGGTACCTTCATGAGGAAGACGTTCTCCTTCAGGTATTTCTGCTTCAAGGAAGGTTTCACGAACAGAACCATGTGGAAGAAATAAAGAAAAGACGTATATATATATATATATATATATATAATCGGCACTTAGCAACCTCATTTGAACGAACACGTGAGCCGCGAACTTGTATTCTTTATGGCATTGACACTTTGATGATTTTTGTTTCTTCGTTTTCAGAATCCGGCCATTCCCGCCGACAATGTAACGCGGTACACCCCATACACAACGGGTCTCGAAGACGACGTGTTTGTTAAGAAAGGTTCAGGAACGAGTGGTTCTGACCCCAGTGCTGTACTTTATGCAAAGGTACGTGTCGCACGATTGCCTTGGAAGTACTACTTGCAGTTTTGTGTCTTGCATGTACCGTATTTACTCGCATAATGATCGCACTTTTTTCAAAAAAATTGATGCAAGTTTCGGGGTGCGATCATTACACGGGTAAATTTTCCGTGAAATAATATTTTGAGCACCGAGAACGCAAACAAGTCGTGTATCAGAATTCTTACGATAGCTATCATGAACGTAACCAAAAATAAAAGTAGAGTAAGGCTTGCCTTTGTAATAAACGCACACATCACGCAGGAACAACATGCATTGCATATTGCCCTTTAATTTTTTCATTCACTGGCCCCTAAATTTCATTCAGAGTCTGAAGCGTCACCACCGTCAGTGTTGTCACCGCTCGATTCCCTGTCGGAACCGGCAGTGTCATCGCAGTCCCACAGAAGGTTATCTTCCGTTCCGTCGAGCGCGTTAGATATGCCTGTCTTCTTGAAGCTGTTGGCATGGTGAAAACTACGGCATTTGTCTTTACTGCTATCCTAATACGGCACGTTTCCGCCAAGGGCGGGCAAAAATTAGGCATCTGCTTGGTGCGTGTTGTTCACTTGGTGAGTCTTGAGTTATTTATGTAACGTTCGACAGATGGTAAACATGATGACTGTCAGCTGGACTTGGCACACGACATATCGCTGCGGCAAGTTCGGGGTGCGATCATTACGCGGGAGAGAAAAAATAGCATTTTGATGACAAAATTTAGGGGTGCGATCATTACGCGAGTGCGATCATTATGCGAGTAAATACGGTATGTATGTTATGGCGTTTGATGGCGTTTGTCTGGACAGGGGCTTCCGATGGGACCTTCAGCGTTCCCTGATTTCCTGAAAAACACTACCAGGCAGTGGTGGAGGAACACAATTTTGGACTACCAGGAATCCACAGTTGACTTTGATGCAATGTTCCTCGTAAGTTTGCCAAGCATTTAGTATGTCCTCAGTACCTATTTCAGGACCGTCAAACAGAGCATAAGGCAACAATTTGCATGATGGGTCTCTGTATGCACAAATAATACAGAAGCCAGAAGGAAACATAATGGAGGTACCATATATAGCTTTGGATTCATTATCCAACTTTAATGAAGATTGCTGCATGCAACAGAAATAATGTGTTCCTTGTAAGCAGGAAATTTGTAAGATTAGGTCAATCTTGCTCTAAATATTGCTTATTTTAGGCATTTTAATTAGATGACAAATATCTCATATCATTTTCGATTTTCATTTCTCTTATTCTACAGAGTGCTGGTGCAATTATATTTGACTCCAGTTTAGATTCTATTGGCACCCATGATCAAATAGAATCTAAACTTTTGCAGTTTGGTGTTTTGTAGACGACGTCAGATGCATAGTACGCCGGCCTCGCCTGTGGAAAATTTTGTGCGCAAGACGACAGTTTCAGCTTTGTTACAGCCATGGAGGAAGGAAACAGTTAATGGAGAGCATCACGTGACAATTTTGAAGCCTCTTAATGAGCAAACAGACAATGAAGCCAAGGAAAGCATAGGGGAAGTTGCTTGTGGTATTGTAATTTGTGGAGAAAGTAGAAAGGAATAAAAGTGGATGAAAAGACAAGCCTGCCTTCGGTGGGACCCGAACCCACGACCTTCGGATGTCGCGTCCGATGCTCTACCAACTGAGCTACGAAGGCGCTCGTCCCCCCGTCCACTTTATTGTGTATTTATGTACTTTATTATCCTGGGAGTGTTAGGCAGTGCCACTCATGGCCAAGGCGGCGTGTGTGGAACACACTTTCTTGCCAGGAGGCGTCACGCAGAACGTGAACTTAGATGAGATGGCTGCTGCCCAATAAATCCTCGCATGCTACCTAAGGCACCAAGTCTGCGGCAATGAGGCCCAAGCTATGAAATAACAAAAGGGAAGGGGTCAAGGGCTCGTTCTTTATTTGTTAGAAACAACTTAATGAGCAAACAGACAATGAAGCCAAGGAAAGCATAGGGGAAGTTGCTTGTGGTATTGTAATTTGTGGAGAAAGTAGAAAGGAATAAAAGTGGATGAAAAGACAAGCCTGCCTTCGGTGGGACCCGAACCCACGACCTTCGGATGTCACGTCCGATGCTCTACCAACTGAGCTACGAAGGTGCTTGTCCCCCCGTCCACTTTATTGTGTATTTATGTACTTATTATCCTGGGAGTGTTAGGCAGCGCCAAATAAAGATTAACAAATAAAGAACGAGCCCTTGACCCCTTCCCTTTTGTTATTTCATAGCTTGGGCCTCGTTGCGGCAGACTTGGTGCCTTAGGTAGCATGCGAGGGTTTATTGGGCAGCAGCCATCTCATCTAAGTTCACGTTCTGCGTGACGCCTCCTGGCAAGAAAGTGTGTTCCACACACGCCGCCTTGGCCATGAGTGGCACTGCCTAACACTCCCAGGATAATAAAGTACATAAATACACAATAAAGTGGACGGGGGGACGAGCGCCTTCGTAGCTCAGTTGGTAGAGCATCGGACGCGACATCCGAAGGTCGTGGGTTCGGGTCCCACCGAAGGCAGGCTTGTCTTTTCATCCACTTTTATTCCTTTCTACTTTCTCCACAAATTACAATACCACAAGCAACTTCCCCTATGCTTTCCTTGGCTTCATTGTCTGTTTGCTCATTAAGTTGTTTCTAACAAATAAAGAACGAGCCCTTGACCCCTTCCCTTTCGTTAATCTTGAAGCCTAGTCATAAAAATTCAATTCAATTTATTTCCTTCGATACAGAGTGACATTGTTAGTGACATGTATTACATTTGGAGGTCCCATAGTTACGAGCACTGACGGGGGGACCTCCTCATACTAAAACACATGTACGTTAAGTGACAAGTGCAGCATGAGAAAAGAATAATACATTTATAAAACTTACAGAAAAGCTAGGCAGAACGCAAGATTAAAAAGAATGAAAGCAAAAATGAATGAAAACTGAAAGCGACAAACAGATAAAGAATAGGCATGGTACGTAAATCTATGATTATACAATAGTTTGTAGAAACTGACAAGAAACTTCTAGTGAAAACCTTCATGACGCAGGCGTCATTAATTCATAAGAATAAAGTGAAAATACAAAAAGATTTAACGCGAAAGTAATACGATAATATTGAATGTAAAAGTATTACACAGAACATGAATACAAAGCAATATGCAAGTTTTGGCTACGAAACATGTATTCATGTAGAAACAATAACGTAAAATATTCAAAACAAGGAAAGAGAAAAAATTATGCTGAGAAATAGATTAGTAAATAGTCTAATTATTTACATAACTTGTCAAGAGAGTGTTTCTTAAGTAGGCTTTGAAAATGTGTACAGATGACGATGATTTAATTTCGTATGGTATTGAATTCCAGTATGATATGCCTGAAAAGAGAGCTGTTAGTTTTCCGTAATTCGTTCGAACGCGGGGAAAAAGTAGATTGTCATTTGCAGAGAACCTAGTAATGTTAGTATTTATAAGAATTCGTTTGAGTAAGCCGGGATGGAGGTGCCACAATGCTTAATCTTAAAGATGAACAATGATAGTCTTTGTTTAAATAGTTCTGTTAGTGGCAGAATATTTAAGTTTTGGTACAGCGGTTTAGAAGATGTAAAAACATTACTGAAGGTCATTAATCGTACAGCTTGGTTTTGAAGGCGTTGAAGGGAATCTAGGTGACAGTAGTAAGTGTTAGCCCAGGACGATACGCAATAAGACAGATGGCTATGAATGTAGGAGTGATATAGCGAACGAATAATGTGTTTTTGAAAATAATTACGTGATTTAATGATTACATGTATGCCAAAAGAAACTTTATGCATTAGTGAATGAACGTGAAGATTATATTTGAGGTGCTCATCTAATGTCACACCTAGAAACCTGGCACTGTTAGTAGCAGGTATTTCACTGTCCCCTATCATGAGCACCGCGGGTGTCACTTTTAATAGCGGAGAATGAAATATCACAAATGTAGTTTTGCTTGGGTTAATGTGCAGGAAGTTATTAGAGCACCAATCACTGACATTTTTTAAGTCAACGGTTAGCCTTTCTAGCAGTACGGGGATGCTTTTATGAGATGAATATATGGTTGTATCATCTGCATATAACAAGCAGTCAGAATGGCGAAGCACCAGGGGCAAATCATTGATGAATAATAGAAAAAGCAGAGGGCCTAAAATAGATCCTTGAGGCACTCCTTGGTTAGTAGTCTTTGGACTGGAAACGTTACCGTCGATTTGAACAACCTGCGACCTGTTTTTTAAATAACTCTTTATAAGGCTGAGAGCTGGACCTGTAATGCCGTAAGATGCGAGTTTATGAAAAAGAATGGCGTGATTAATGGTGTCGAAAGCTTTAGTAAGGTCAACAAAAACTGCACCAAATAGTGAACCGTCATCAATAGCCAGTTTGATTTTGTCTGTAAAACTAATGAGCGCCAGTTCAGTTGAGAAACCTGGACGGAAGCCAAACTGATGAGGAGAAAGTAAGTCGAACTTTTTTAAATATGACATTAGGCGTTTGTACAAAATCTTTTCGATTACCTTACCAAAAAATGGAAGTATATAAATTGGACGGTAATTGTTAATACATTAACGATTACCTTTCTTGAAAACGGGAGTTATCTTACCATTCTTAAGAGAAGTTGGAAATATGCCGTTTTTGAACATTTTGTTGATGATGTTGGCAAGAACAGGTGAAATTTTATCGTTTATCAGCTTAACTCGTGAAGGGTGAATGGAATCTAAACCAGCCCCGGTTGTTTTTAACGATGATATGACAGAGCGAACTTCAGCACTAGAAGTAGGGTACAAGTAAAAGGATTGCGGACAGCGCGATAAGTGGGAGAGTGATGGTGTGTCTTGATTATCTCCGGTGTTGGCGAAGTGGTCGTTAAAAGCGTTGGCAATGTCAATTGGCGCAGTACATGTCCTGGATGCAGTATTTATTTTAGTTATTCGTGCATGGGAATCGGTTTTGTTCAAGAACTCTTTAATTAGCTGCCAGTTTCGTTTAGTATCAGTTCCGTTAAGCAATATGCGCTTTTGAAAATAGTCACGTTTTGCGCGTTTCAAAACTGCGCCAAGCGTATTCGAATATTTCTTATATCGAATTTGCAGCGTCGTGTTAAATGGTTGGCATTTTAGCTTCTTATGCATTCTATCTTTTTTTGAAATTGAGCGCAATAATCCATTAGTGATCCATGGGTTTCTTCGCTCTTTAAACAACCGAGAAATCGGGACACACGATGTGCTCTGTGTTATGCAGTCTGTAATTAGATGAGAAAATAAGTCGTAGGCTTGCTCAGGAGATTCATTTTGTGTGACATCAGCCCAGTCTAATTGGTTAACCAAGGAAACAAATGTTTCTGTGTTAAACACCGCTTTCGTGAATTGTTTGAGGTTTGTAGGTCGGGACAAGGGAGCAGAACCTATTCCGAGAAAAACAGGATAATGGTCACTAAATGGATAGTCTATTACAGCCGCAGAGGCGCTCGTAGTCAAGCTGGCCAAAATGTGGTCAATTAATGTATTCGTACCTGATGGATCGCACCTAGTAGGAGTTGTGATTAACGAAGAGAAGCCAAAGCTTTGGAAAACACGAACATAATCGGAGCATGAATGACTGTAAAGATCAAGTATGTTAATGTTAATGTCGCCGCATATGATGATGTTTTTATTTTCAGAGACAAGGACGTGTAAGAGGCACTCAAGTTGCGAGCAAAAATTAACAATAGATGAAGACGGAGAGCGATAGATTGATGCAATGATCGTGTTTCTGCCGTTCAGTGAAAAAACTGTCTGGTCAAATTCAAGCCAGACTGATTCACAGTGCAAGTTAGTAAAGCAAAGATCGTGACGGCGCCTATACGACAGCGAAGAATGAATAAAGACGGCTGAGCCACCACCACGGGTTGAGTCACGGTTGCAGTACTCGGACGTATAGTTAGATAAGCCATACAGATTTCCATCATTATTTGTTAACCATGTCTCAGAGAGGCATATGACGGAAAACGTATGATCGATTGCTGTTAGGAAGTGTATGAGGTCATCATGATGCTTTCTTAGGCTACGGACGTTGAAGTGAATCAGTGATAAAGCCGGGGGATTATCCTTAAGAAATGTTTTAGTCTGCTTATAAGAAAAAACAGAGGAATTCATGGTTAAAAATTTTTTAGAGGCCACTATCTAATGAAAAATAGACAGATGGTCTGTTTCACGTATACGGAACACGCGGCTGTCGTCACTTTTTCTGGCCTTGATCACGCAGGAATCTTCCATAGATGCTTCCAATTCTTAGCCTTTTTTAGTTCCAGAGCCTGAGCAAACAACCTTTTGTTTTCCGGGGTTAGGTGGTCATTAACGAACACGGGTCTGTCCGTGTCTTTGCGAAAGCCAATGACACCTGTCGTAATTCGTGCTTTCCGCGCTTTGGAAGCGAATTCTGCTTTCTTTGCCCTGGAGCAAAATCTCGCAATAATGTTTGATCCATTTTTTGCCGGGACACGGTGGACGACATCGATGTCCTTGGGTTCAACGGGGCACCCAACTTTTTCGCCAATTGCCTGCACAACAGCGAGACAGTTTTCACCTTCTGTGTTAGGAATGCCCTTTATCTCGACATTATTTAAGCGCGAGTATTGCTCCAAGACAGCCAGCCGATTACCTAGTTGTTTATTCTCGTCCCTGTGCTCTTTGTTTTCTTTGGCCAATTCTTCATTCCTGGTCTTAACGGACTCGTAGAGATGGCTGTGCATTTGCAGGCTCTCCTTCATTTCCGCAAGTTCAGCACGGAGTAGCTCGATTTGCCTCGAAAGCTCCGCTGTGGTTGGCATGGTGCAATGCTAATAACACTTTAAATGTCACTAGAAACCACTAGGAAACACCAAAAACACACCAATAAGGACTGCGTTAGATCTGCAAAGTAAAAACTAAAGAAAAAAGAACTGCTGGCAGCAGCGGAAGCAGCAAGAGTTCCAAGACAAGACTAAAAGTAAAGGAACCAACCTGTATCACAAAGAAGCAGGGAATTACTGCGTCGTCCTCTGGCCGCAACCACTACTGCCAAAATGACGAATCTGGACTAGAGGGAATCCTTATGTAGGACGAAGGCAACTAGGGGTGGCGGGCCAAGCAGCTCAGTGACGTCCTTTCCGTCGGTGACAACGCTGACCCAGCGCAGATGACGCAGGTCTCCCAGGCACGTGTAGTGACTGTGCAGTTGCAATCCGCGAGCAACTGAATGAGCGTCGGCGACCGGCAGATAGGTGATCGTCCTTGAAATCAACTGGCAGTCACCAACCTGTATCACAAAGAACCATGGAATTACTGCGTCGTCCTCTGGCCGCAACCACTGCTGCCAAAATGACGAATCTGGACTAGAGGGAATCCTTATGTAGGACGAAGGCAACTAGGGGTGGCGGGCCAAGCAGCTCAGTGACGTCCGTTCCGTCGGTGACAACGCTGACCCAGCGCAGATGACGCAGGTCTCCCAGGCACGTGTAGTGACTGTGCAGTTGCAATCAGCGAGCAACTGAATGAGCGTCGGCGACCGGCAGATAGGTGATCGTCCTTGAAATCAACTGGCAGTCACCAACCTGTATCACAAAGAAGCAGGGAATTACTGCGTCGTCCTCTGGCCGCAACCACTGCTGCCAAAATGACGAATCTGGACTAGAGGGAATCCTTATGTAGGACGAAGGCAACTAGGGGTGGCGGGCCAAGCAGCTCAGTGACGTCCGTTCCGTCGGTGACAACGCTGACCCAGCGCAGATGACGCAGGTCTCCCAGGCACGTGTAGTGACTGTGCAGTTGCAATCAGCGAGCAACTGAATGAGCGTCGGCGACCGGCAGATAGGTGATCGTCCTTGAAATCAACTGGCAGTCACCAACCTGTATCACAAAGAAGCAGGGAATTACTGCGTCGTCCTCTGGCCGCAACCACTGCTAGCAATGGGCACCTGTCGTAATAGTGCTTTTCCGTGCTTTGGAAGAGATTCTGCTTTTTCTTGGCCCTAGAGCAAAATCTCGCAATAAATGTTTGATCCATTTTTTGCCGCGACACGGTGGACGACATCGATGTCCTCGGGTTCAACGGGGCACCCAACTTTTTCGCCAATTGCCTGCACAACAGCGAGACAGTTTTCACATTCTGTGTAAGGAATGCCCTTTATCTCGACATTATTTAAGCGCCAGTATTGGTCCAAGGCAGCCAGCCGATTACCTTGTTGTTTATTGTCGTCCCTGAGCTCTTTGTTTTCTTTGGCCAATTCTTCATTCCTGCTCTTAACGGACTTGTAGAGATGGCTGTGCATTTGCAGGCTCTCCTTCATTTCCACAAGTTCAGCACGAAGTAGCTCGATTTGCCTCGAAAGCTCCGCCGTGGTTGGCATGGTGCAATGCTAATAACACTTTAAATGTCACCAGAAACACTTGGAAACACCAAAAACACACCAATAAGGACTGCGTTATAACTGCAAAGACTAAAAAAAAACTGCTGGCAGCAGCGGAAGCGGCAAGAGTTTCGAGACAAGACTAAAAGTAAAGGAACCAAGATTTAAGGGAGAGAACTATGGGAAGCGGGCCCTCGTAACATAATAGGCAAGCGGTAGATTAATGTATGGCCAAGTGCCACTAAAAGTTACCGCGTCCCAAAGCAACCTCGAGCGGTCAAGAAACCATGTGTGCATAACTCTACCAAAGAGGCACCGCGCACGAGACGTCAGAGGAGATTGGTTTACCGAGGCTAGCAGTGCCACGTGACGGCGCTTCCTAGCTTTTCTCCTCCATTCTTACAGCATTTGAATTAAACAATGTGTTGAGACAATCGTAACCTGAACACTTCGCGTCTAGGGTGTGGTTATTAAATTGAAGATTTCGTTCAAGGGTTCTGTAATCTGAGTGTTCCCAATTTCCGTGCCTGTCTTGTTTAAGAGGTTCAATGAACCCGCCGAGTTCACCGGATCTGCTTCATGCCAACGGAACGATGTGTGGTGCCAAGTGTGTCCTCAGACTCGATGGGAGTACCCGCCATACGTACCAGGTGAGTAGTTTCAAGTGAATTCTTATTATCTAGCCTGTGCGGGCGTGGTTGTAGTTTTGGCTGTCATGCTGAAAGCAGTCGCCTCCAGAAAAGCAGAGCTCCTGGCACCCTCTATAAAGTGGTGGATGCGTTGTTTTTTTCCACCACTTCATAGAGGTCGCACTGAAGCAAAAAAAAAAAAAAATGTTAACGGTGCTGGAACCCGAGCTCCAACCCTCCGAAAGCAAGTAATGTATATTAACCACTAGATTAACACCCACGTCAGCGACATGCCAATATGACTGAAACAAATGAATGCCTTGGGCTTTCTACAGCCCAAAGCATTCAAAGCAAACAAATGGCATCGGGTAAGAAGGATAGAATAAACAACAAAGAAAGAAAGTAGTAGGTCACCTACGCACACCCCAAACCTTTTCCTCACTTCCAATTGGCAGGCAAGGACGGCCAGTCTTTGTTACTTATTTAGCCATGCACTTATTTATTGGGTTTTATGGCCAGGTGACCAGATATATGGCTCATTTTCCAGCGAAATCTTGGTGATATGATCCCACCAAATTTGTTTTTCGTGGTAACAAATTGTCACCCTTGGCCAACGCCCTATAGGCGCAATGTATTCTATTCTCGCGCAGCTGATACGATTTTCAGGTGATACGCTCTATTTTTCGGTTCCAGTGAAGATCACTGCGAACTAGATTTCACTGCGTTTGTTAATTAGTGGTCACAGGCTCCAGCATCTTGGAAGTTTCCCTAGACGTCTAAAAGTGTTCCTGTAGATTTATTTATTTCAGTATAACCTAAAGGCCCTCAGTTGGAAGGTATACATATAATTGCCCTCTGTGTTCATGTGAAGCTTTATGAAAGGGAACATGAGAGCATGTGGCTTCTGCTCTGCGACTACTGCATATGGCGCGAGCCTGTGGAAGCAAAAGCAATCACTTCCTCCTTTGGCGTTACGTATCAGCCACCAGAGAATCGCGCCGGCTATCGGCATGTGGCCTACATGAAAACGTGCACGCAGGATCCCGTCTTCATTTGGCATTTTCAACATGTGACGCAAACTTGATCCGAGGATGTCACAATAGTACTTTGTTTAGACTGCGAAATCTTTACACCCTAAAAGAGGTTGTCTACCGCATGAAAAAAAAAAAAAAAGTTGGTTGTGGTGAAAATAGCAAGGTCGTTACTTGCATTGACGGAAATTAGCATGCTTGTACCCATAAACAAGGAATAATATCTTTAACTTGGCCCTGAAAGTTGTAACTAAATTACGGGGGCTGCCATCCTCAGTGATGAGTTTCAATCGCCAGGTGTAATGAAAAACCAAGAATTCTCAACGCAGGTTCACTTATCTTGCTTAAAGGCAAACATTCGCTATTTACAATTGTATTTCTGGTAGCATTCCTTCGCGATCGAGAGTAACTTTGGCTACTAAATCAATATTGCAAAAACCGAGTAACCACCTTTGTCAGGTTCCCTGAACATTCGTTTTAAACATTCTTCTGCTGACTTGCCAGCAATACCACTGCAAGCTTGTGCACTTTGAATGATGTGATTTATATTGTGATAAAAAACAAAAAAGAAAACACCATGGAATTGAGAATGGACGGTAGAGAGTCCCTTTAAGGGTGTTCCATGTGTAACATCCCTCACCGTCGACTATAAAATTTCTTAGTACGCTCGACAGCGATCACCGATTATCATCTATGAGAAGAGGCATAGTTTGAAGGTTTGACAGACAACTTTATTTAAAAGTCCGGCGATGGTAGTTCTTGGAGGGCTTGAAGTTCTTCTAATGCATCGGTCACGAGCCCTTGGGCTCGGGCGGCTTCCTCGGCTCGCTGGACTGCGGCAGAGTCGTTCCTGTAATGTGGAGCTGAGCAGATCTGCCTCCCAGCGTGCCTTGCAGTTCGAGACTGCCTCCTCGGTGGCTCTGCTTATATAGCGTTGTTGAGACTCGACTCTTGAGCACTCCCATAACATGTGCCCCAAGGTTGACAGCAGTAGCAACGACAATTTATTTATTACACTTTTTTAAAATCACCTGTCTCAGCTATAGTAGCTTTTACTTGCGATTAAAAGTTGTAAACCTCAAAATTGTCTTTATTAATAATCACCTACGATTCCATGTTTAAATGCAAGGGCAGTCTCCACGGGGCAATACAGCACCTCGTAGAACGTATAAATGCGTTTTGTGTGTTTTTCTATCATTTTCTTTTTATTCACTCGATGCAGCGATTAGAAGTACAGGCACCTTAAAGTAAAAAAATAATTTTAAAAGATGTATTTGTCCCTCTCCCCTTTTGCATTGTCTTCTGTGAAAGGACCTTAATTGACTGCCTTCCCTGAATTAAGTCACCTACAGAACCGAGGAAGGCAACGCAACTCAGCTTCACAATGGCACCCTCTGCATGAATGCGGCGTTCGGCGAACGGCTGCGATACAGGCACTACGACGTCCACAACATCTACGGTTGGAGCCACAGCATGGCAACACAATGGTAATAAGATGCTGCAGCAAGGCCACCTTAAGTGTGTGCAAAAGATAAATCTGTGACGATATAGCGGCAAACGTGATAAATGTACGTTAGTAGTACTGGAGTTCTCTGGTATTATATTCACATAACTCTAATTTTCTTCACTTATCTTGATAGCAAACGTTGCTCAAGATTAGACTACGCTGAAGGGAGTATGCGAGTAAGATTCACACAAACCACAAGATGGTTTGCTGGAGTGTACCTCCTAATGCTAATGTAGTAATGTTACAGGTTTGAAAATATTTGTATATTTCACTTGCATGCATGCATTACAGTGCTTTCTTATGTTTATGTTAGGCTGAGTGTTTACAGGGGGTGTGTGAGGGAGAGGAACGGTGACGTATAGTAACGTATGGTAACATATGCTTGCAGGGCTTTGACCGACCTCATCGGCGACCGCACCCTGGTGGTTTCAGAATCGACGTACCCTTCAACCGGCCGGTATGCCGGTCATCTCATTGAGCTCCCAGACTTTGGGGAGTGGTCTGGTCTGAGAAGAGCCATTGTGGGTGGGTTGCGTACATGTGCTGCTTTCAACGTAACTGATTGTGATAGCTGAATGCCTACACTATTTCTTTTCTTTCTCGTAGCTGTTCTTGAATTCAACATGTTCAGCATCCCCTATGTGAGTAAATTATTCGCCTCTAGCTGCTTATTGCACTTTACATGGGAAAGATATGCTTTCGCTTTTACAAATGTCTGTTACAGCAGAGCAAAAAAAAAAAAAAGTGCAGTCAGAGAAGTCGCATTTGTTTAGAAACTGTCATGGTGTTATAGCGATCACTCTTGCACTTTTTTCCAGGTTGGAGTACCCTTATGTTCAGGCACTACTGCCACACTTTTGTGCCAGCGATGGATCGAAATTGGAGCCTTCTTTCCCCTTGGCCTCGACTTCAGGATGAAACGCTCAAGTGTGAGTTACTGCTGCTCCACTCGCGATTGGCGGAATGAACTTTTGCAAGTGAATATACCATGTGTTTCTGCCTTCTGAAAAAGAGAAAGACGGGAGACTGGAGAACCCTAAAACACTTAACCTCAGCTTTGCTGCAGCCTGCGCAATACCACTGGTCGGGACGAGGAAAGTGCCGTGAGAGCAGGAGACCTCTAAGGCACAACCTTCTTGCTGGACTACCCTATCAGACTGAGTTGTATTTCCTTCTAACGCCCCAGCTTGCGCTTCCTGTATCCCTTCTTGCTCATCCAAACCCTGCGTGCACCGTTACCATACTTCGCCAAAAGGGCGCCCCAACATGGAGAGATAAAGGTCGGTTGCGAGCGAGCGCGCTTGCATTGTCTGGGAGGTGCAGGTGGAGGTGGCAAGGGAGTAGAAAGTACAGAAGAAGGGGCAATGTCAAAAGCGTGAATGACGGTGTTGTCGACGAAAGTAGGTTTGAGTCTTTCAGTGGAATTGACTTCGCCATAAAAGAAGCACAATGTGTAATTCACCTGACTGTTTGCGCTATCCGAGATTACGAACGATTCGAATGTCAGTTATGCGTTTGGAATCGGAATAATATAGGAGGCGAAACAATGGACTGGCGTCGGCACGGGCACGCGTCGTGACAATGTCACTCTGGGTGAAGAGGAGACCCACAGCTTCACATGTGCTGTAACGTAGGCGGGGTGACGCAAGCAATTTGTTGTTTCCCTTCCCCCCGCAGTTGACCGCTGAGACGCGCGCCGAATGGCGGTGCATCTTCACAGACGACATCACAGAACACTTCATTCGATCAGTTTGGTCACTGTACGGTAGATTGTGCTGTCACAGCACCCGCTGCTGCGCTCCTGCGTGGCATATCACGATGTGTAAAGTCAAGTTGCGCCTCCTAACTAATCTTTTGTTTGTGGTTGTGTGTAATCAGTTGCATTTCGCTGTTCTGTTTTGGCGCAGGCAGACACGCTTGCCATGACACCTGCGGCCCTTGATGCCGTCGCCATGCGGTACAGTCTACTGCCCGTTTTGTACGCGCTCTTCTTCAGGGTCAGCCTCAGTGGCGGAATGGTAGTGAGACCGTTGTTCTTCGAGTGAGTTTGTAGCGCCTGCTTTCCTCTTTCAATAGGTGCCACGGGAGACATCACTGTTCAACGATGGAGTATTTGAACAGTTCCTACGTTAGCCATGAAGGCTTAAGAACTGTCTATTGCAACATGTGCTTATTCTCTTTGCATCTAATTTCAAGGCATTAGTTGTCAGTGTGATTGTTTCCACTCACTTTTGCGCCCGGAGATGAGCCCATCAGTTGTGTTCAGCTGCGTGGCTGCTGTCGGAAACAAAGTGGAATCACCGACGTGCACAGCGGAGGGTACGCGGCAAGACGTGAACACATCATGCTGTTCACCCTTACCATTGTGATTTACATTTACCGCCTTACTTCAGCAGTGTAGAATCATTGCATACACGCAGCACTAAAACAAGTGGCAGAAGCCAGGAGATTAACAACGCTCCCCCCCTCCCCCCCTTCCAGCCTATTGTGCACATGCCTATGCAACTGGCTATGCCCCCCTCAGCAGCATCCCAACGCATGGGCCACAGCTTGTTACCTGTTTCTGGTAAGCAAGCTGTGGCACATAGTGCAAGCATTACACCGCAGTGGAAAAAAAAAAAAAAGGAAAAATTGCAAAAATGCACTGGGTATTTGAGATGCTCATCGGGAGCTCCGTTTGGGAAAAATGCCACCTTTTCAGACAGCTATGAGGTGGTGAGCTTGGTCTAGTTCATATCTCTGAAGAAAACTCGCCAAATGATTCCTTTTCCTACGTGATGTAAATGACTCTTTCTTTAGGACCATGCTATGAGGCTGTATACAGCGCTCCTCTAGTCGATACCGTTATCAGAGGGTGTCTGAAGGCCAATACAGGGGTATGTAAGGCGGCTTCGCCTTTCCGCTTCGTTTCAGTGCAGTTTTCATTGCAGCAACTGCCTGAGGTGTCACATAGCAAGTTGTGTGGTAATCTCGTATTGATGTCTTACCGCCTGTGTCGCCATACTGCGGATGATGCTGTTGTAGGGGCAGCTAGCAGCAGCAGCATCGGCGTCATTGAAGAAGACCGAGACGCTCGCTCTTGCACGAGGCAGGTGCCGCTTCCACGGGCCTGCGCGCGCTAGCGCGCGTTCCGTTCAGTTTGGTTGCTTGGTGCAAACTTTATTCAGTGTCCTGCAGAGGCCTTGCCGACCGGGCCTTGGGTCTCCCACGAAGGGTGGCTAATGGGTGTGCAATCGGCACTTTCCCCTGTAGTTTTCCATTCAGTCATTAAAATACTTTTGATCACAGCGGACGTGTCGGGCTTGCTCTCTGTATGGTAAGGCAGAGACTTCGTCGGTCTGCGAGGTCGCTCATCGCCACAGTTTGGTGATCCGGACGTGATTCGAACACGCAACCTTCTCAAAACGACCCTGCTACAGCGCACGGCAGTTTCACAGAGTTCTCGTACCCAGCAGCTCCTGTCCGCCGAAGAACTCGGCGACCGACGCCCCAGTCAACTTCGCCGAACGAAGCAGCTGCTCGGAGACACCGCGAGATCCATCGACGACGCGCTGTTACGCGAGTTGTTCTTACAACGACTACCGGCTAACGTGCAGGTGGTTCTGGCGACAGCTTCTGCCATGGACCTCACCGGACTTGCCGCGTTGGCTGACAAAGTGATGGATGTAGCCGTCCTAACCATCACAGCCATGACAGCGTCTACTGGTGAGAGTGTAACCACGCTGCGAACGCTGCCGTATTCTTCGACAGCACAATCGCCGCTCGACGCCCTGTGTGAGCGTCTCGAACGCATCGTCTCTGCAGCTGAACATCGCCGCGCGTCACCTCGTTCTTCACGCCACCGAAGTTCCATCAAGCCGAGACGCACACCCACCAGCCGTCACTCGTCGCCAACGCCTGGCGTCTACTACTACCATCGCCGTTTTGGAAACGACGCCCATCACTGCCGGCGCCCGTGCGCGTGGCAGGGAAACAGGCCGGCCGACCTCTGACGGCGACAAGTGGTCCGGCCCAGCGCACAAGTCGCCTCTTCTACCTCACAGACAGAGCCACTGGACAACGTTTCCTAGTCGACACAGGAGCAGACATAAGACCTTCTCTGGACATAAGCATCATTCCTGCTAAACGCTCCGACCGAAAAGCGACACCTGTGTCGTTTTTGCAAGCCGCCAACGGTACCAAGATTCCCATTTTCGCATCACGCTCCGTCATGCTCAATCTTGGCCTCCAACGAGCGTTTCGCTGGATTTTCCTGGTTGCAGACGTCCGACGCGCCCTCATCGGAGCTGATTTCCTGCACCACTATGGACTCCGTGTCGACGTGAAACAGCGTCGTCTTACCGACACTGTCACCCACCTGACCGTTACCGGCGCCCCTGCAACAACCACATCGCCGATTGCGCCCATATCTTCTATGCTGGAAGAACCATTCGCCGACCTCCTCCGTGAGTTTTCCTCTACTGACACGCCAGCCGGACTGGCGCAACTGGTCTAACACGCCACATCGTCACCTCCGGCCCTCCGGTCTATTTTCGACCTCGGCGTTTGTCCCCTGAGAAACTCAAGGTTGCTCGCGCGGAGTTCAAGCACGTGCTCACACTCGGTATCATCCGACCTTCTTCCAGCAACTGGGCGTCTCTCCTTCACATGGTGCCTAAGAAGACCGGAGATTAATTGGCGTCCATGTGGCGATTAGCGGGCGCTCAACATCATCACGGTTCCTGATCGCTACCCGCTTCCGAACATCCAAGACTTCACGGTAGCGCTGCACGGCGCGACAATCTTTTCCAAAGTTGACCTTGTTCGCGCCTATCATCATGTACCAGTCGCCGAGGAAGACATCCCAAAGACCGCTATCACCACACCTTTCGGTCTTTTTGAATTCCTCCGCATGCCCTTTGGCCTGCGAAACGCTGCAGCCAATCGTTCCAGCGTTTCATCGACTCCGTCGCCCGAGGCTTGCCATTCGTCTTTGCCTACATCGACGACCTCCTTGTCGCACGCCCTTCCATTGAAGAACATGTTCAGCACGTGCGGTTGTTCTCCCGCCTTGCCAGCCGAGGAATCGTCATCAGCGCCGCCAAAAGTGAATTTGGTCGACAGGAACTCAAGTTCCTTGGACAAGTAGTCGACGCGAACGGTATTCGGCCACTGCCGTCCAAGATTCGCTTAGTCGAAGATTTTCCACGGCCGACTACAATGACCAAGCTTTGCCATTTTCTCGGGTTCGTCAGTTTCTATCGACGGTTTATACCAGATTGTGCACGACTTGTGGCACGATCTGCTAAGCTCGAAACGGAAGCAAGAGCTTCAGTGGACTGAAGAAGCCGCCAACGCATTCACAAGAGCCAAGTCTGCCCTCGCCAGTGCAACACTGCTGAGACATCCGAAACCAGATGCACTGACTGCTGTCATGACAGACGCCTTGAACAGCGCTGTTGGCGCCGTTTTGCAGCAATTGATCAACGATACATCACATCCACTCGCTTTCTTCTCCAAGAAACTGAAGCCTGCACAGACCCGTTACAGCGTTTCCGGCCGCGAGCTACTCGCCGTGTACTTGGCTATCCGACACTTCCGGCACTTCCTAGAAGGTCGTAAGTTTACTGTCTTGACCGACCATAAATAAGCCCCTTGTGCACGCGATGAACCGATCGGCGTCCTCTATAGCTGCTACTCGCCTCGCGAGAGTCGACATCTCCCCTACGTCTCGGAGTTCACAACAACGTTCCGTCATGTCAAAGGCACTGACAACATTCCTGCTGATGTTCTGAGCCGCGTCGATGCAGTCCACACCAACCGCAGAGCCTTCCATCATCGACGTCGGCCTACTCGCCACTCACCAGCGTGACGACACCGAGCTACGTACCCTCCGAAATTCGTCTATGTCCGTGCAACTGGAGGGCGTCGTTTTGATTTCAGATGGTACTTCGGTAGTCTGCGATACTTCTACCGGCACACCCACCCCGACCTTTCATTCCGGCACCACTCCTCAGACGCCTGGTCGATGCGGCACACAGTCTGTCGCATCCCGGTATTCGCGCGACACAGAAGCTCATTTCCAGTCGTTACGTTTGGCCTCAGCTAAACGCACAAATTCGCGACTGGGTGCGCTGCTGTTTGCCGTGTCAACGCTCCAAGATCCATCGCGTGGATGGATCCCCCCCCCCCCCCCCCCCTGCAAAGTCCTTCCTTCCACCAGACGCGCGTTTTGACACTGTGCACTTGGACCTCATCGGCCCTCTCCCACCTTCCCAAGGGCTACAGCTACGTACTGACATGCATCGACCGCTACACACGGTGGCCAGAAGCTAGACCCATCGCCGACATATCAGCGCCCGCAGTTGCAGCAGCCTTCGTGTCCACCTGGATTGCAAGGTTCGGCTGCCCATCTATAGTCACTGATCGCGGTCGGCAGTTCGATTCGGCTCTCTTCAACGAACTCCCCAAGCTTCTCGGAATGACACGCTTCCGCACGACCTCTTTACCACCCACAAACAAATGGATTGGTCGAGCGTTTCCACAGGCATCTCAAGTCCTCCCTCATGGCACATGGATCACCGGAGAAGTGTGTCGTCCAACTACCACTCGTCTTGCTTGGCATCAGAGCTGCCATCAAAACCGACCTGGGCTGCTCATGCGCCGAGTTGGTCTACGGCAGTTCGCTACGCCTGCCATACGACTTCTTAGATCCCCCAGCCGAAACAGCCTGTGCCACCAGCCGGAGACTACGTCTCCGAACTGCAAAACATCTTCCAGCAAATACGCTCCGCGCCTACACGTCCGCACGGATCGAGATCTCCTTACGTGTCTCCGCAGCTCACCTCTGCTACACATGTTTTCGTGCGAAACTGTGCGGAAGCCTTTGCAGCCGCACTACTCCGGGCCGTATCAAGTTCTGGAGCATCGTCCGTGGACATTCGTCGTCAACGTCAACGGACAGCCCGACACAATAGCTCTAGAACGTCTCAAGCCTGCCTACTTCGAAGCAACATTGCCATCGGCCCCACCATCGTGCGACGCAACGTTACCGCATCCCGTATAGCTGCCTTCTCACGCGACACTCAAGACATATCGTGTCTCCTGGAGTTCCGATCGTTCGTCGGACTTTCCTCCTCCCGAGAGGGGGGAGCCCTCTGTAGCGGCAGCAGCATCGGCGTCGCATTGAAGACCGAGACGCTTCCTCAACATGGGGGTGTATGTGCTCCATGGGACACGCATCTTGTATGCACATGCTTAAAGATTGCTGGGTTGGGGTGCCCTTTGGGACTTGCCGTACAGAGAATGCTGAAGAGTTACCACGACATATGCATGCAATGTGTTATTGTTCTGTGCATAAGAATGGCGTACGCTATCATCTTATTCCTAGGGCTGCATAGTGTATGCCAGATACAAGTTCACTTTCACACTGTGGATGTTCAGATCAGAGCAGTGCGTGATTGTTATTTTGAATCTGTGTCCCGTTTCATCGAAGTCCAGATGAATCAGCGGGAGAGATTCCCAGAGCGGAACCATTGTTGCATATGCCGAAACTTTAACACGTGGTTAGGCACGAACAGCTGGCGGTTCACTATTGCACCACCATTGCGTGACATTGCCGAAATCTCTGTACGCCAATCAATAAAGACGAAAATCTTGCTATAACGAAGTGTTTATGTTGTTGCGCTCGCACTGAGCAGGGCGGTTGTTCGAATCCTGACGCCTGCATTGCCGACGAGAAAAGAGGCAGCGCTGCGGTGCGTTCATGGAGTACCTCCCTGTTCCGTCACTTCATTTGTAAGCCGGTACTGCGATAAAGTTCCGACCAACTGCGTCATGGCGTCTACTGTGCCGTTCCGGTAGCCGAGCAGGTAAGGCTTTCGGGTTGTACCCAGAAGAGCGATGGTTTGAGAGAATGTAATGCAGTGCTGCAGGCATCCAACTCATTACTCCCTCCACATATTTGTCCAATTTTTAACGCCAGGTTGCGATTGGGATCAAGTCAACCGCTGAACATTGACCACCATGTCCTGCCGGTAGCCGAGTGAGTGCCTGCATTGCTGAAAAAAAAAAGAACAAAAAAAAAAAAAAGAAACGGTGATGCGTTATTTCAGGATGGAACGGAGGATTCCTCCCAGATACCCCTTTTCATACGTTCAACGTGTGTGCTGTACCGAGAATCGGTAGCTGAGTGTGTACAGTGTTCATATCGTACCAAGAAGGGCGATCTCTTGTATCGCGGTAACTGCACTGCTGGCGAAAAAAAAAAATTTGTTTTGGAAGCATTGGCTGCACTAACATTCGCACATTCGTACGGAATCTAAACGGCGTGAGCTGTGCTGTTCCGGAAGCTGAGTTAAGGGTAGAAGGCCGCTGGTTGGAATCCTGGTTGGTTACTGCATCGCTGGCAAAAAATAACAGCAAAAATGCAACAAGAAAACGGCGATGCGGGTTTTGCAGGGTAAGGGGGGGGGGGGGGGCGGAGGAGGAGGATCGTACAGGAGATGCCCCCGTCCTCATACCCTACTTCATTTCTTCAGCATGGGCCGCCGCGGTAGCATTCAGGCCAGCCCCTATACGGTGTCGACTGTGCCGGCCGTTCTGGCAGTGGAGTGGGTGCGGTGTTCCGTCACCCAGTAAGGTCGTAATTCGAATCTCGGTGACTGCATTTCCAGCAAAAACAAAAAAAAAATAACGGAAACTAACACACGGAGGGGCGATGGTCCGAGTCCCCTTGCGTACCTTGCCGGCGGAATAAAAGTGGCGTTTCCCCGCTTTTCTTTTTCTTTTTTTTTTTTTAAGCTTGGGATGCCGCAGCACTGACAGCATCTACTAAGCATCGTATGCTGCTGCCGTTCCGGTGGCCGAGTGGGCAAGGCATTCGGCTCGTACCCGGAGGGGCCATGGTTCGAGTCCCGCTGCCTGCCTTGTTGGCGAAATAAAAGAACGGCGATGCTTGCATGCGCACCCCTCTTTCCCCCTTTATTTTTTAAAGCTTGGGATGCCCCAGCATTGACAGCAACCCCTAAGCATCATATGCCGTGCCGTTCCGGTAGCCGAGTGGGTAAAGTGCTCAGCTCGTACCCGAAAGGGCGGTGGTTCGAGTCCCGCTGCCTGCATCGCTTTAAAAAAAAATGCGATGCGGGTGTCGAGGCACGAACTGTCGTTCAGGGCCGAGATGGGCGCGACGCGGAGACCTCGACCCCAGCACGGGTGCCTGCACCGCCAGTACGCGGACTGCGGGCGGTGTGGGGGTCCGTGCTGGGGTCGGGGTCGTTCCGGGGTCTTCAGTACCCCGGCTGTACGCTCGGCCGCCGGAATGCGGTGGACAAGGGGAAGTTTTGTGCCATGAGGCACATTATTTCCTCTCGCTGTCCCCTCGAGTATCCTGAGGGGCGGGATGCTCGCTGCCCCCACGGGGCTTATCTCTAGAACTGCGAAGCCAGCGGCCATTCGTGGAATTGCCACACGCGGCCACCACGTGGTTCACCACCGTTTCCCCTCTACTTTTGGCCCCTCCCCCCCAACCGATCCCACCCCCCGCTGACACGTCAAAAGCGGATGCAGGAAGTCGCTAATCGACCCCCCCCCCCCGCCTACACAGTCAAAAACGAATGCAGGAAGTCGCTAATCGACCCCCCCCCCCCCCCATCAACGCGTCAAAAACGGATGCAGCACGTCGCTAATCGACCCCCCCCCCCACCAACACGTCAAAAGCGAATGCAGGAGGTCGTTAATCGACCCCCCCCCCCCACCACCGCGTCAAAAACGGATGCAGCACGTCGCTAATCGACCCGTCTCCCACCAGCTGTACGTCGATTCGTTCTTGACGCGTTGATGGGGGGGGGGGGGGTCGATTAGCGACTTCCTGCATTCGCTTTTGAGGTGTTGTTGGGGGGGGGGTCGATTAACGACTTCGTGCATTCGTTTTTGACGCGTTGGTGGGGGGGGGGGGGGTCGATTAGCGACTTCCTGCATTCGTTTTTGACGTGTTGTTGGGGGGGGGGGGTCGATTAGCGACGTGCTGCATCCGTTTTTGACGCGTTGTTGGGGGGGGGTCGATTAACGACTTCGTGCATTCGTTTTCGACGCGTTGGTGGGGGGGGGGGGGTCGATTAGCGACTTCCTGCATTCGTTTTTGACGTGCAGGCGGGGGGGGGGGGGGGGGGGGGGGGGTCGATTAGCGACTTCCTGCATCCGCTTTTGACGTGTTAGCGGGGGGTGGGGTCGGTTGGGGGGGAGGGGCCAAAAGTAGAGGGGAAACGGTGGTGAACCACGTGGTGGCCGCGTGTGGCAATTCCACGAATGGCCGCTGGCTTCGCAGTTCTAGAGATAAGCCCCGTGGGGGCAGCGAGCATCCCGCCCCTCAGGATACTCGAGGGGACAGCGAGAGGAAATAATGTGCCTCATGGCACAAAACTTCCCCTTGTCCACCACATTCCGGCGGCCGAGCGTACAGCCGGGGTACTGAAGACCCCGGAACGACCCCGACCCCAGCACGGACCCCCACACCGCCCGCAGTCCGCGTACTGGCGGTGCAGGCACCCGTGCTGGGGTCGAGGTCTCCGCGTCGCGCCCATCTCGGCCCTGAACGACAGTTCGTGCCTCGACACCCGCATCGCATTTTTTTTTAAAGCGATGCAGGCAGCGGGACTCGAACCACCGCCCTTTCGGGTACGAGCTGAGCACTTTACCCACTCGGCTACCGGAACGGCACGGCATATGGTGCTTAGGGGTTGCTGTCAATGCTGGGGCATCCCAAGCTTTAAAAAATAAAGGGGGAAAGAGGGGTGCGCATGCAAGCATCGTCGCTCTGTTATTTCGCCACCAAGGCAGGCAGCGGGACTCGAACCACCGCCCCTTCGGGTACGAGCTGAGCACTTTACACACTCGGCTACCGGAACGGCACAGCGAACTCTTGGAACTTGTTCTGTATGCTGTCGCCGCGTAACCATACAAAAAAAAAAAAGTGCAGGAGGGGGGGGGGGGGGGGCGGGTTGCTTCAGCCGCGATTACCGCATGGCGTAGTCCTTCAAACCACCGCTCTTTCGGGTACGAGCTCAACGCTTTACCCACTCGGCCACCGGAACGGCACAGCGCAATGGGTTTAGAAGGTCCCCTGAACAGTGTCTCCGGTATTACCGTGCTTTTCCGTGACTCGAACCAGTGCTCTTCCGCGTACGAGCCAACTTGGCCGTCGGAAGGGCACGGGGGTCACACCTCAAAACTGCTACTGAACAACATCGCACAGCCAGTCTTTCTTCGGCTGCATGATGGAGGTGAAATGTGGCCCGTGTACTCTGCGAAATTTCCCGATCCCTCCACTACGGCGTCGCACGGTAACCGTGGTTTTCGGACGTAAAGCAAACCTGCGCGTGCGAGGCGCCATGGAATACGTCCGATTGTGAACTCGCCTGCTGTACTGGTCACACACGTGGTGGGGCAGCTCGGGCGCAGAACAGGACCGCACACCGACGATTGGCCCATGTGCTCCTGGCCATGAAAAACTGGCAGAATGCCAAAATTCAAGAGACCATCCGGATCCCAGATTTGTGCGGCGTGCATTCCCTATAGCAAATTAGATATCGGAAGTGTTGTTCACGAGGTCGCAGCCTTTTCCCCTTTAAGGCCTCGTGGTGGAGAAGGAGTCATCCTTGCTACCTGCATTTTTTTTTTATTCTGCCATGCACCCACTGGTACTGGGTTTGAAGTATTGTCATTGGGGGGTTATTTTACGTGTCTGCATGTACTTGGCATACACAGCCCGAGAATTTTACTTACTTGGCTACCAGAAGCACTCCATGAGACATGGGAGACCAGGTCGCTAAACTTTAGTATAGATGGAAGCACCATTGTTTGTGCGTTTGTGTGAATGCTACATTGAAGTACTACATTCATACATTGAAGTGCAAGCAGCGCTATCGTAACTGCGGATGTCTTCCGCGCAGTCTGCATGTGCTTGGGGGGTCAGTTCCTATGGCCGAATAGGGCATCTATCGTTCTGCACACCGTCCTCGAACAAGTGCAGCCGCCTTTGTCGCCCTCTTCCATTCTCGAAATTTCCGGGATTCCCCGTTTTCTCATGTTGTGGATGTGGGCTGCTGGACCGTGGCCCGCTCGTTCTCTCCGTGTTCACGCGGTGGTGGCGTTCCCGGACAACTTAGAAGGTGCGTGCACGCAGCGAGTTTGTGTGCATGCGCATCACCCTGCACACCCTGTTCGCATTTGTTGGTGGTTGCGAACGTCCAGCTGAAGGAGGCTCCTCATTATCAAGCACGCTACAACTTCCATGCACCTATGGAGAATGACCATTACAGGAATGTGAAAGCGGGGCGGTGCAAGTGCTCGCTTCTGGGAACACTGTAGCCAGGAGGCTTCTTTTTCGTTTTCCGTTTCATATTTTTGGTGAAGCAAAGGTGTATTGATTCGGTCATACCCATGTGCAAACTCGTGTTGAGTTTTCCTGTGTTCCGCTCGTGCGCTTTTGTGCTGTATGGATATGTGTCGCCCTCACTACCCCTTCCAGCACGCACCCTTTTCAACTACGCAAAAGATTGATGAACTGAACGTTTGGAATAATGTTCGTAGAGAGGAAGAGAACGGCGTGTTAGACACGGCGTGCAACGTTACTGTACACATAAAAGGAAAAGAAGCCTGGTAGATCTTGAAATGCGTGCGGCAGGTAACCGATGGTGTGTTTCATTTAGTGTGTGACGCTGCAGCCATGCCGTGCAAGCTACACCAGGAGATGGAAGTGAGTCGAGCATCCTGCAAACGACTGCAGGAAACCATTTGGCAGTGTGTGCAAACGAGGGTGACACAAAGTTCAGTCGGATTATGGTGGCATGCCGAAAATAAAAATGTGTAATTTAGGCCTTACGGTGCAGTCGGGCAACTCCTTTGTCCTGCAGTGCACTTCAGGCTCTGATGATCGTGATGGTAATTGGTATACTGTTCACTCACCTGTATACCAATGGCTTGAGTTGTAATAGTTCCACTGGGCGTTTCATGCTGGCATATCCTATACAGGCAAGTGTGGAAGTCCCCTAAAGCAGCTTTTTGTTTTTTGTGAAGGTTTCCACTGGACAAAGCCACTTACGCCCTTGACGAACAGTTCATGTGGGGCTCGTCCATCCTATTCTCTCCAATTTTAGACGAGGTATGGTTGGCCAATGTTAAACCACATTCTTTTATATGTGTCTGCATGTACTTGGCATACACAGCCTGAGCATTTTACTTTTGCAGGACGCGACCACTCACTCATACTACCTGCCGCCGGACGTCTGGTTCGATTTTACTTCCGTGAGTTCACAACATGGGAAACCTTTAGTTTTTCTGCTTTTTGCACGTCTTATATTCTACAGTGATGAGAGCAAGAGGCTTGTAGGCAAACGACTTGGGGAAGAATCTGTTCTTTTCATATTGCTTCCATTTTTTTTTTTTCTGTTGAGGACATATTTGAAAGTATTACCAACGTCATCTTTGCTGGTTGCTGGCTCCACTGCGATTTTGTTAGAGAGGTCAGCTTGAGGTGTTCACATGTTTGCCATATTAACTGTTGCTTGCAACGTTTTCACCTTTACGTGTGTATTTTGAATTTTTAGCAAGGCTTCCGACTTTTTATATAGATGCTGCCATATAGCGACCATAAAATCTTCATTCTTTACGTTTAAATGTCTAAGTGGTCATGATATGGCTTGTTCGAGGTGTTGTATTTCAATTTAGTTTTATTCCTTTGTACATTACTGCATCATCTCAGAACTGCAGCTTCAGGTTACTGCCAGTAGCAGCTACTGAATGGCTGGAATGATATGAAATGGAGTGTATTACCCAGTCTTTGCAAATAACATCATTGTTACATAGAAAAGTACCTTGCCTCCTTACCCGTGTCTTCTCTTTTCTCCGTAGAGATGTTTCCCTAGTGTAGGCTCGTAATGATATGCAGCATACGCCTGTTGATGTAGCAACAAATGGGGGGTCATATATACCCATACTATAAAATTTAGTCAAACCATTAAACACTAGATTCCACAATTAAATTTACCAGGGCAACATTGCTGGCTGCTCCACATACATGTTGCTGAAGATGTCACCGAGATTCTGCATGGCAAACTGGCTACAGTGGTGACTGAGGTTTATGATATTTAGAGACTGTGCTTAGGGGACCAATAATTCGTCACTTCACATGCCCTTTCAGACATGCTTCGTTAAGTCTCTTTGAATGAGCTTTGCTGAGAAATGTGATGTCCAGAAGAACCATCTAGAAGTCCTTCCAATTTTATAGGGATGTACCATTTTATAGGGATGGTGAACAGTATGCTACATTGCACACCAAGGGTATTGTTGCACAAAATCCATTGCTTGCTAGCGGCTTACTCAAGCTATTTCTATTTTCCTCCGCAGGGACTACGGAAAGATGGTTCCGTAGAAATGATGAGCCGTAGTGTGACGGAGAACTCGACACTACTTGTCCATGTGCGGGGAGGGCAGGTGCTCCCGGTTCAGCCCGCTCTGAAAAACACATTGGACAGGCAAGTTCCCACTAACATGCTTTTGCAATTACGATAGACTAGGCATGTTAATATGTCCTGCAGTGATACCTATTGCACGACACATCTAAGCACTAACTGTAGGTGCAGCCGTGGAAGTGTTCCCTTGTGGCCTTTGTTCACAAGTGGGTAATATCATGAGTCCTATTCTACTCGCACATATGCGACTAGTATGATGTGCAGTTTACATACTCAAATGCAAAGGAATGGAACTATTCAAAGTACACAAAAATCGCGATTACGTGCTTCCAGTCTTACGTCTACGGTACTTCCACCCCATATTTCCGGTCACTTTGAAATACAGCACAGGAACTCAAAGACCAAAACGTGCTTCTCACTACTTGATTCATTGTGCTTTGAGTGCAGTACAACAACCACAGTGACACAAGGAAGCACACCACAGCGCAGAACACCGCAGCGCTGTGGTGTTCTTTCTTGCGTCAGTGCGATTGTTGGGCTGTACACCAGGCACGATGAATCTAAACCAACTTGCTGTTCTGCTGCAATTTATTTAAAAGATATGCCAACGTGCAATGTCGTGTTTATTTTTTGTTGAGCTGACGTTGAATACATTTAACAAAAGTAACTAGCTGACTGTACGTTAGACTGGCTATACTTAAAATAGTTATACTTAATCATTATGGCACATATTAGAAAGAGGACACTTCCAGTTAAGTGAATTGCCTTTCAGGAACATCCCCATGTTGTAACTGTGCCTATTTTATCTACTTACATATACGTTTACAGATACCTTTGATACTATGCGTAATTATACAAGGTTGCTTCCTTAGGAAATCGCAGATATTGCCGTGACAGTGTCCAGAATGAAGGAACCAAGAAAAATCGGTGTCATCGTGTTTTTTTTTTATTGACGATATTGGTACAGTCAGGAGCGGAGAGGCAAGCCGACAAAATACGCCCAGCAGTGCAGCACGAACAGTAACTTTGCAAACACATTGTTTACAGCGTCTTTACTTCTCAACGTGAAAAGAAAAAAAGCCATTTCAGTTTACAATCATAAGAACTAATTCCAGTTCGACTGATAATTATATGCATTTAAGTCACAGAATTTAGCCATGACATATTTGAGCCAACATACTCTATGTAAAAGCAGCACAGCCTTCAAACCAGATGTTTATGCACATTCATTCATTGGAACAGAATGACCGGGGTGCAGCGGATAAATTATGATCACGATAGCTTGTGCTGAAAGTCAAATTGATTATGGACCTGCAAATATCAAGACTTTGGAATAGCCATCAATACGTATGTCTAGCTTTGAATATTGGATACGAAACCTTCTGCAGCGTTTTATTTAACACAGTTTTGGTAGGAGAAGACACTAATAAACTATCAATACAAGCTCTGTTACTGTCACACTAGGCTATCATATTTAGCTGCAGCAGTGAAATATCGCAGCACAAACCAAGAGATTATTTTAATAAAAGCTACCATGAAGAAATCTTAGTCCTTTGGCATCGTCAGGCTGCTCCAATGCATTTCGTAGAAATTCTGCAGAGACGTGGCTCCGAACCTGCAGCACGACAGCACGTTTCGATTGCATGTTAAAAGTGTGCAGCACACCAGCATGGTCACACCAGCTTGAACAGCACTGCCGAGCATGTGGCTGAAGGTGCTTATCGTGAATGGGCATCGATTGATGAGGTTTAATGTCGAAACCACGATATGAGAGACACCGTGGTGGAGGGCTCCAGAAATTTCGATGACCTGGCGTGCAGGACATGTTGGTGGTGACAAGTTGTAAGCATCGACACGCTTGTTGTTCACAGCACGTAAGCACTGTGCACTGCCGATGCTTACCCACTAGACATTACAGGTCTAAGAAGCTCGTGCAAACGTGCAAGGTGGATGATCTTTTTTGGGGGCAAGATGAGTGGATTGCACATTCAATGTTTTGGAAAATTTGAATCATTTCGAATAATTTATGCCTCATTTCCGAGTAGAATACAAATATTTTTTATGTAATATTAGACGAATATTTGAAAGATTCCCACTCCTCAGAATTGATTTTTTGCCCTTGCCAAGACACCTCTGGATGGCGGTAGTCACCCACCTTTCTCCGAATCATTCACGTCATGAACTTTTCCAGTAGCATTATGCTTTTTTATACTGGTGATCAATGACGTCAGTTCCCTACGTAATTTACGAAACACTTACGCCGTCAATTGAAGGAATTCATAAATATATGAAGCAGTTATTTCGAAATAAGCCCATGGACAAAAGACTAACAGGCGTGTCGACCGATTACAAATGCCCAAGAAAAAGGTCAGTACCCTTACTGAAACCACCACTGAGAGTTACTTGGGCTAGGAACAGAACAGATGCCCTCTGCAAGCAACTCTCTATTAGGAGAGTTGAACGAGTTTGTTAGATTGATGGAATGACCGTTTCGAGATGAAATGAATAGTCGAAGCTAATAAGGAGTTCTGACCGATGCAAAAGCAGGTGTAAACTGCCAGGTGCGATCAGTTCCTGTAGCCCACTGCCTGGACGACCCACAAAATTATGTACGCGGTTTAGCACTTAAACTTCGATGAGTTTTGCGGATACCACACGTAGAGGGATGCATGACAACCAAGGGTACGTCTGAAACATGTACCTAACAATCGAGCTACTACTATTTGGAACAAATTTGTTGGATGTGCGACACTGTCACTCCAAAAGAAATTAACAGATGTGAACAGCTGTTCTGTCCATTTCTACATGAGAAACTTCACAAGAAACTCATTGAATGGATGAAAAGCACTGTGTGATGAACCTTCAGGAAAAAGGCAAAGCGTTTCACCAATGCAATGATTTCTTACAAGTCAGTGATTGAAACGATCAGCCTGATATCACCACTAGCGAAGAAACATGACAAGACAACGAAGCTTGAACAAATGAGTTGAATAAATGAAACTCATTTTCACTCCCCTGGATGCTCTTCTGGAAGCTCCTCTGGATGAAAGCGGAAAAGCCACATGTTTATTGATTATTGACACAATATGAAGGTGAATATTTAAACACATACGTCCAAAGACGAAATCACCCCAGAGATCGAACTTGGGGAAAATTATTAGCAAGCTTCCACCGACAAACGCGGCAACAAATTTTGAACAAACCAATCCTATGATTGAAATAGTCACCTGATATCGACCCTGGGGAATAAGCGAAGTAGGCATTTACGAACACACTCCAACGGAAAATTTTACACGAATTCAGGAGAGCACTTCAGGCTGTATTGCACGGATGGAACAAACAAGAACCTCAAAGGACACAGCGTGCCCTCTGCAGTACATTGTGAAGCTTATGAACCAAGAAGGCCAAATGTATACCGATACTGATTTCTGGGGTTTTACATTCCAAAAACAATAGGATTATGACAGACACTGTAGTTAAGGGCTCCGGAAATTTCAACCATCTGGGGTTCTTTAACGTGCACTAACATGAAAGAAATTTGCAGGCATCAAATGGAATCAGCTCGCACAGGACAGGAAAGGATGGAGAGCATTGGGAGAGGCCTTCGTTCTGCAGTTGACATAGTATAGGCTGATGATGATGACGATGACATTGCACGGTACACGCGTGTCAACCTTTCCCGTCTCAACTGAAATGCAGTGGACAGTTGCTGGGATAATTTCTACTGCATTGGAGAGCATAACATTGGGCACATTGGTAAAACATCACTAAGATTGCGTAACGGCACTAATACACACGAAGGGATAGAAGACCGGACACAGTACTGACTTCCGACAGTTTGTTTAAAAAGCTTCACTATATATGCAGAGTGTCCCACGGTTAACTTGAACCCAGATTTCTGGAAAAACCAAGACCTCTACCGAAACTTTAACAACTGCATATTCCTGGTACTTGTGCGTACTTACAATTCATATTTTTTCATCCGAGAATATAAATTCTTGTAATTCAGTAACTTTTTAATTACTGCTCATATTGCCAATATGTCAATTACAAAGTTATAGAGCGCCTCAAATAAGCTCAGATTTAAATGTTTGTTTCGTGCTGAAATGTGTCTGGTTGTTTTTTTTTGAGCAATAATGAAAACGTGCGAAACAAGCATAAGGATACACATAAGGATACATAAGGAAATGGGAGCAATGGAAGAGACAGGGCTCAGGATTAAGAGCGAATTCTGAGTAACCTGCGATTTGCAGACAACATAGTACTCTTTAGCAATGATGGCGACGAACTGCAAAAGATGATTGAAGACTTAAGCCGAGAAAGCGCTAAGGTAGGATTAAGGATGAACATGCAGAAAACAAAGATAATGCTAAGTGGCATGGCGAAAAAACATCTATTCACGATCCAAAACCATGCGTTAGAAGTCGAAGAATATCCATACCTAGGACAGCTACTTACAGGAGAACCCACCCATATAAAAGAAATCCAGTATAGAATAAACATGGGATGGTGCGCATATGGGAGACATTCCCAACTCATGAATGGAAACCTACCACTATCACCTCAAGCGGAAACTATACAACTACCGCATCTTGCCAGTACAGACTTATGGGTCAGAAACCTGGAGAATTACAAGGAAGCTAGAGAGGAAGTTAAGAACCGTGCAGTGGGCGATGGAATGAAAAATGATAGGCATTGCACTAAGGGATAGGAAGACAGCTGAGTGGGTCAGAGAACAAACGGGGGTCGCTGACATAATGAACGATATTAAGAAGAAAAAATGGACATGGGCAGGCCATGTGATGAGAAGGCCTATGGACAGTTAGAACGACGGAATGGACAACAAGAGAGGGTAAGCGCCGCCGTGGGCGGCAGAGAGTAAGGTGGGGGGACGAAATTAAGTTCGCGGGCGCCAGATGGAATCAGTTCACGCAGGACCGGCAAGGGTGGCGACGGTTGGGAGAGGCCTTCGTCTTGCAGTGGACATAAGATGGGCTTGTGATAATGCTGATGATTACAAACAGAAGACTAATTAGTCTACTCCCTACAAATGAGCCATATGAGAGTATTCCGCACTGATTACCATTTTAGTCCCTTTAACGCGCCTTATGTCACAGGGGTGATGGAATACAAGCGATAAGGACAAGGTAGGTTTACGAACATGGGCCTAATTAGTCTACTGTCTACAAACGAGCCATATAACAGTCTTTCTTGCTGATTGCCATTTTAGTCCCCTTAACGTGCCTTAATGTCCCAGGGGCAATAAGGAATACAAGTGATGAGGGTAAGGTGCGTTTACGAGCACGGGCCTGATTAGTCTACTGATCTACAAGTAAGCCACATGATAGTCTTTCGCGCTGATTACCGTCGTATCCCCTTAATACGCCGTAATATCACAGGGGCGATAAGGAAAGCAAGTGATAAGGATAAGGTAGGTTTATGAACATGGGCCTAAGAGCCATTCGGCAACAGGAACTTGTATAAGGTCGGGTTAGCCGGCTGAAGCTAGCCTTTCAGACTGCTCCTGAAAACTGTCCATCTGATGTTTGCAGTATTTAGGTGAGGAATTCTCAAAATAAGGCTTAACAACGCTATGTTTAACAATCTGAATGTGCGTAATGAAAGGGGAGAATTAGCATAGGTGCTCCCTTGTGTATAGTAAACCCTGCAAGATTGACCAACAAGAATAACCTAGCATCAGAGTAGATTTTTTCCTTCTCTGATGCCGTGTTAGACCCAAGACAGTGGCAGCATCGGTCCTGTACTGGTCTATATCGCTGCCGAAAAGTTAGATATGTTGATTGTTTTTAACACATTAATGTTAATGAAAGCATCCCCAAGCAGGCTTGTTAAATTTTGCTAGGAACAACATCGCTGATGATGGGAGCAATGCTTGAGCCAATATGAATGCCTTGCCTTCTTTTTGTAGCAGAAGTTTGCAATGCCATCGGATGTACGTCAACTATAGGTAAAAGCTAAGTAATGATAAAAACCAGCTGACACTAACACCAGACTGGATCTGTATATTTGAAGATGTAAAGTCAGCAATACATCATTGCATTGCCAGTAAAAGTTCACATGCAATAAAATTTTATAAATGGTTCTTGAAATCTACCTAAAATGCGAACAAGCTTTTGTTCCATTGTAAGGGGAAATATTTCCGCACCGCACCTGAATTTTTAACCAGAAATTTGTTCTTGCTGTTTACCCAAGGAATATTTTGCCGAATTTTTCACCAGAAACTGGTCCTTGCTGGACCCAAGAATATTTTTACATGTTTACGAATGAATGACTCATTTCTGGTTGAGTACTCATGTGCAGTACACCTTTGTTAATTTGTTAATGATTTGTTAATTTGTTATCTGGTACTTTGTTAGTTTGCGATAGAACAACAGTTCATTTGCATTTTTGGTAGAAGTCTACTACATCTGTTACTCTATATCGAATGACCGTTTACTTCAATGCATTGCCGAATGTTTTAATAAATTTGGAGCTTCAGATTTCTAGATTGTCTGGCATTAGTGGGCTTTTATAATTACTACTTAGTCTTTACCTATAGTCCACGTGCATCATTTGGATGGCAGACCTCTGCTACAAAAAAGAAGGCATTCACATTGGCCCATGCATTGCTCTCAGCAACAGCGACTGTCTTTAGCAAAACTTGACAAGTCTGCTTGGGATGCCTTCTTAGATAGATGGGCCGAATTTTTCTGGACAGCGCCCAGAAATCTCGACCACTACAGGACTGGTGCTGTTGCTGTTTTGGGAACAATGCAAAGACGTCAACGAACCCATTAATTTTTGAGAAATATGAAATCTAATTCCCTGATTTCCGAAAAAAAAAAAAGTCCAAATAAAAAGAAAGTCCCCTGATGGTAGATTGTTCTTGCAGGGTGGTCAATCTTGCTGGATGTACTACACACATGGGAATACCAAAGCCAATTCCCCCCTTTCATTTCGTGCATTCAAACCCTCTTTTAAGTGTGGCATTGTTAAACCTTCTTTAAGGAATGCTTCACATAAATCTCGTAATTGCAACATGGACAATCTTCAGGAGCAGTCTGAAAGGCTTGCCTCAGTCAGTTAACCCGACCTTATGCAAGTTTCTGTTGCCGAATGGCTTTTTACTCACGGGATAATGCCAATGAGGGGGAGGGGGAAAGGGAGGGCGCTCAACCTTTGAAATTCTATTACTATTGCTATTAGGAAGCTTCCTCTCAAAACTAAAGATATAATACTATTAGTACAATATTACTTAACAGTAACGTAATTTACAAATCGTGATTTTATTTAAAATATTTAGTTGTTGGCTACTGCCCTGGCTTGCAGGCCAAGGTTCTCAAACTGAATTGATTGATTGCTGGAGTTTACATCCCAAAACTACAATATGATTATGAGAGACACCATAGCATAGGACTCTGGAAATTTCGACCACCTGGGGTTGTTTAACATGCACTGACATCACAGTACACGTGCCTGAACAATTCCGCCTCCACCGAAATGAAACCGCCGCGGCCGGGATTCAATCCCGCGACCTTCAGATCTGCAGTGGAGTGCCATAGCCACTACACCATTAGTTTTCAGACTGTAGTATCATTGCAAAATAATGAGATCGCGCCACTCTGGAAATTATCGAAGCAGGAAAAGATTTATTGAACAGAATACGTACTTATGGTTGTTCACATGGTGATTATGTGTCAGTGTTCCAGCATAACTATTTTGCTAATGTGTCACTGTGCATATATGGTGAAGCTTTCTACAAGGAACTTGTAGTTAGCTTGAAGTTAGGGTTGTGTTCTCTCCTCTGTCCTCGCTCGCGTCTTAGCGCCGTTATGAAATCTAGTTCTGAGGAAATAAGTTCAATGATCGAAGAAAACCTGAAACGTAGGAGGCAAGCTTAGGGGAAATTCCAATCAATGTATGAAACAGACTGCATGAATAGTGCTCCTGCTATACCCCAAAAATTCTGCTGTATTCCACAGAGGATATCAGTGAACAATAGCTAACAATCACTTCGGCACCCGACAACCGCTAGGGGGGCAGAAAAGGAAAAAAACTTCACGAAGAAGTTTACCGCGATTTGCCATAAACTATCAATGGTTTATGGGTTTGCGAGTGATAAAAAATTACACTGACTTGTGTGAAGAGTGCACTAAAGGTTCCACGTATTCACAGCCCAACAAGGGAAGCGAAGATAAGCAGTGAATGTATGAAATGAGTGCACAGAGAAGCACTACCACCATCAGTTTGCTATTACAAAAGCATGCAATGCGAATGAATGACTTTACCATGATCGACAAGTACTAACAAATCGAATCAGATCATGCCTTGAGACATCAGTACTTCTTGAGAGCGCAGTGAAACAGCTAATTTGCATTTAAACCACCAAATGTGCAATCCACTGACTGATCAACAGAAGTATTCCAATGCAGGGCGGCTTGCCACACTGAACTACTGAAACATCCATTCCTACATAGACTACTATTCCATGAAAGTGCAGAATATTCATAGGACAGTCATGGTTTAGCAATGACAGCCTTTCCGGACAACACCCAGCGAGTACCGAAAACAATGCAGTGCACTACAAAGACTTATAAACATACGAAGACTTAAGTGGTTCAGAGTCCTTGGTAGAATGATCAGGCTGGACATGGTGGCTGTCTGTAGTAATGCCAGGAAGGTCTGTCACTGAGCTGCCTGGACCAATCTCCTGGAGCACCACAAGCTGGAACACGCGTCGAGAGCCTGAATTGACGTATGACATGCATGTTAGCAATTTAATGTAATTGCTAAAGACAGTTACTGCAATGTACACCATTCCATTGTATGCTGTACTTACATAGAGAGCAGGCTTCTGGAGTAGTCTTCAGCCAGTAGGTCCGAAACAGTGGGGCCGGTACCAGTGTTCCGCTGCTCTTCGATGTTAACATGAATGCAAGCTTGGCAGGCATGTGCGGAGACGCGGTAGGTATGGTTCTCATGATCTGCGATGGAAATCAGGTGGTACCTTTAAGTTGAAACTACACAGTGCTCACCAAATTCACGAGCACCTGAGCATGCAAATACAGTGCAGGGCAAAGCAAGTAGAGTGCCGCAAATAAGAACAATGGCTCGAAGACGACACGGGGTACCGCCAACTACATATCATACTATGTTACGTAAACCACAGATGCGAGGCAGATTTGGGAACCGGGCCAGCTGTCAGCTTGAATTTCTATACGCGCTTAACTTTTTTTGCCGTCACGCAGATGAGTGTCTTAAAGGGCCCTTCACGAGGTCACAGGTTGGTTGTACAATGGAGTGTATACAGTCGTGTATAGAGCGTTATACCGCAGGAGTTGTCTTTAAATTCATCCGTTATTAGCAGAGATAAAACGACTGCAGTGAAATGACAAATAAAATAACTGAACCCTAAGGGCCATTTAATATGCATCCTCGCTCTTAAACATCATGGTATGCATTGGTTTTCAAACATGAAAGCTTCCTGTAGCGAGTTTTAAGAACTTGGGTGCTGTAGGAGATAAATGAATAGTTTTAGCTAGAGATTAGGGACGTTGGCTGTTTGGCCAGTTAGCACATGTTTTTAGTTTCGATGAGTGGACAAAGGCTGGGAAGAGGCAAGGCTGAGAGGACAGACGCTTACAGTTGAAGTTGCATTGAGAAGGTTCCAAAGCGGTCAGATGGGGCATGCATGCATGCCCCCTCAAGCAATAGAAACAGTGGTCGTACAAAAAAGCACACCAAACATTATGGTTGTATATTGCTTCTTCGCAATGCGACAACCGTAAACAAGTCTAGCGAGAGATGGATTAGGGAAATTATACTGAGGCATTACCAGAGATGTGTGCCGGCGCCCCGTCAGTTCTGTCGACAGAAAGAGAATTTGCTGATCTTACTAGGCGTTAGAACCTCAAGGAGTTTGCATGCGTTTCTGAATGACCACTGTTTCTATTGCTTGACAGCTTGGATTTTTTGGGATTTTTAAATGAAATTAATGTAAGTGAACGTCTTGCCCTGCCCTCTTCGTCCCAATTCCCAACCGCTGTCCGTTCAAGGAAAGCGCAAATGACCTAAACATGTTGCTCTGGCATGATGTTATGGCCTTTCGTGGTGCTGTTTCAATAGCCCTGTCAGTTCAAGATGTGGCCAGTTTATCGTTCTCACTCAATAAATTCCTCACCATTGCGGCTCAACAGAAAGTAATCTTATATAATGCGATCAATGCGATAGTGTTTTGTAGCGTTAGCTGCACTGGCCTAGCCAAGCCCGTTTCGCGCGGCACATCAAGAGCCGTGCTGCGCACGTGCAAGGATCAGTGATGTCACACAGCTTGCACACCGGAGCCGGCACCTCTCGCGCACTCCGCCGCCGCCGCGCACGACTCACCTCCGCCGGTCTGTGCATTCCAGAGGAGTGACGTCGTAGCCGTGGTAGACGCACTGGCGCCGGCGCGCGCTCCCTGTGCAGTCGCCGTCTGACACTGCGCTGGAGCCGCTGTGCTTCTGACTGGTGTTTGCCAGTGTGGTATAGCCATGGAGAAGGAGAGCGCAAATGCTGCTCAACAGCGCAGAAGGGCGGAGGAGCTTGACTCATCGGATCCCGAAGTAGTTGCCTGGCAATTAGTGGTTGAGCGTAGGAGGAATGAACAGAAGAAGGCTAAACGTGCTGCGGAGACACTGGAGCAAAGGGACGAACGTCTAGCAACCAGGACAACCAGGAAAGCTAAGAATAATCAGCTGAACCTTTGCTAACGCTACGTATATCCTGGCATAGCCGAGCTAAGCCACTGCAACATTTTTCTTTTACTAGAAGTGTACGCATTTAGTGCAATGAGAAACAAAGTTTAACGCCAATACAATTGATTGATTTGTGGGGTTTAACGTCCCAAAACCAGCTCTGATTATGAGAGACGCCGTAGTGGAGGTCTCCGGAAATTTCGACCACCTGGGGTTCTTTAACGTGCACTGACATCGCACAGCACACGGGCCTCAACATTTCGCCTCCATCGAAATGCAGCCACCGCGGCCGGGATTCGATCCCGCGACCTTCGGATCTGCAGCCGAGTGCCATAACCACTAGACCACCGTGGCGGGGGCTAACGCCAATACAATGTACAGAGCCAAGCTGCTTACATGAAGTAACCCTAGAGCATTACCTTCGTTGCTTTGATTCCCGTGGCGACGACAATTTCTAACACGTGCACAAATTATATTTGACTTACACAAATATCGTTAGCAGTCGAAAAGTACCCTTCATATATCTCTACACACAGTGTCCCAGCTAACTTTGACCAAGAATGAAAAATAGTAATACAAGCCAGGAGCTCTGCTTAAACCTTACCGTCCATAAATTAACAGCAACTGAATGCGCTTAAAAATGAAAAATACAGTTTAGTCTTTTTTTATCGATAAGTATTAATTTGCTGTTTTAACAGCTGACATGTTTGACAGCTGACGTGAACGTGAAGGTTGATCCATAGAGAGCGTTTGCAGTTAGCATCGTGGCTCTCACGCAGAAAGGAAACTCTTGCCCTTGGTGCACTGTACCTGCACTGCTATGCGATAGTGTTCATGCGAAAGACAATATGGAAAAGAAAGAAAGAAAGAAAGAAACTCTCGAGTTGAGCAGAAGGGAAAGGCGGCTTCGCGCCTGCTGTCGACCCACTACCTAGGCCCTTGCCCTTAGAGCCAAATGCTACACGACTGACAGCGAGTGCTCCATGGCGGTGAAGAAAAAGGAAGAAAGGAAGTCATGTTGCGCAGAAGGAAAAAGCGGATCCGTGCCCCTAGCTACGTGATATATGACAGTGAACTCTACACCCTTGCCCTACCTCAGCTGTTTACTCAGGATTTCACGGTCGTGGAATTGGCGTTACTCCTATTGGGGAACTTCATCTCTTAACATTAATTGTAATGTTGTCATCGTGATTATAGCAATCCTGTCTATGCTTAATGCAGGGCAAATGCCTCCTTTGTACTCTTCCAAGTAACCCGGCCTTGTGCTATATTAGCTGTGGCCTCGTTAGCCCTACAAATACGGTTTTAGCCGAGCTCATGGTTAAACACTCTTGGTCCAAGTTTGCTAGCTTACCCTGCACATAACAGTGCAAGTTATCTACAATACGGTCAGACCGCTTTGTATGCAATCAGATTCAGGGCAGCATGCACAGATAACGCCTGTCCCCCCTCAGTGTTTATCTGAATGCACCATCCAGGGTCACAGATGACAGAGTATCAGCATCGAGCTGTAGGAGCAGTGACCAGCATTTGCGTCTAACCTGGCGAATTGGTGCTCGGCATTACCACCTCTTCTATTCATAGTGTCGTACATCCTCCCCCCCCCCCCTTTTTATCGACAGAGAGAGATACATTTTTTGCCAAATACCAACCACTTCGTACGAAGCAGATTTTCTTTTACAAAAGGCTATGGCCATAAGGCACTTGTCATATTTGCATGCGAACATTACAATGAAACAGAAATACACTGCTGCGACAATGTACTTTGAAACGGCTAGGCAATAGTAGCCTGTGATCTGTTTGACTTTCAACCTGGGGGCAGTTTATATAACAAGAAGCTGCAAAACGTCACAATTTCGGAGCGTCCCCATTCTCAAGAACTTAAAATCCCACGTACTTTCGGTGAGTCAACCGATTTCAAGCCCCCAATCTAGCCCATGTCTTAAGCGACTGAGCCTGCCGAGAGCACAGGAAAGGCGGCCGCGCTCTGTTGTGTCACACGGGAATGACCTTCAATGAAGCGATGAAATTCAAATGACAGCGCATCGCAGAACTATCTGGCCAGGAAGAAATGTAGGCAACCCCACTCCTCGACTTAGATGTCTGTAAGGCTACACTTCAGTGGTGCTGAAATTTCCCGCATATCACTGTCTCATATCCGCATATTCAAATAGAGAATGAGCCACACATGATTAATTTTCAGCAATTATTTTTAGTTAATACCACTTCATGACTGAGTTTTTCTTTAATATAGAAGACCGATGTTATATTTTCAATCTACCAAATCCAACTGTTAACATGTCCTCATTTGCAGATTTTACATTTAGTTTTTGATGTTATATAATATTGTAATGAGAATGGCAGGTGCTGTGCAAGAAACAAGAGTCACTCGGTAATGGTGCCACTAAAAACCAGTTGCCTGGCTTACACAAGCAGGCCACTGACTGGGGCGAAAGCTTTACATCTGATGAACCTAAAGGTCTGCACGTGTCCACACCATGGCCACGAATATTAACTGAAGTCATGTGGCAAGTGATGGCGTCATTGCAAGATGTCACTTATCATGTCTGAGCGTTTCAGTCTGACGTATTCACAAAGCGGTTGTTTTTCTGCAATCTCGGGCCCCGCCACGGTGGTCTAGTGGCTACGGTACTCGGCTGCTGATCTGAGGGTCGCGAGATCAAATCCCGGCCGCGGCGGCTGCATTTCGATGGAGGCGAAATGTTGAGGCCCGTGTACTGTGCGATGTCAGTGCACGCTAAAGAACCCCAGGTGGTCAAAATTTCCGGAGCCCTCCACTACGGCGTCTCTTGTAATCATAGCTGGTTTTGGGACGTAAAACCCCAGAAATCAATCAAATCTACAATCTCGGCACACTTTATTTCTCTTGAAGTCTGAAACAGCGCATAAGAAACAACGTGGGACACACGGAATGTAACAAGTAGACGGGACTATCGCTGACTCACAACTGGTTTATCCGTGAAAAGACAACAGGCTAAAATACAGATGAACGTGTAGACCACCTGTAACAATGCATCCAAATGATAAGACTTTCATCGATGCTCTTGCAAAAGTGACATTTCACAGTGGCTAAGCAGGAGCGATGCCTTACTGATACACATGTGTTTACATTTGTTGATATGGAACGCCTCAATGATTTCTCTTGTGAGTTGATCAGTACGTGTGTCACTGTTTCTTTGAAGAGCAGTGTGCAGCCACAAACAGGACAATCAGAACACAAAAGGTCACTAAACAAGGACACTCATTCACATGTTAGAGGACACTCATTCACATGTTAGAGGACACTCATTCACATGTTAGAGGGCACTGCCCTGTTTGTGGCTGCACATTGCTCTTCAAAGAAACAGCGACACACGTACTGATCAACTCACAAGAGAAATCATTGAGGCGTTCCATATCAACAAATGTAAACACATGTGTATCAGTAAGGCATCGCTCATGCTTAGCCACTGTGAAATGTCACTTTTGCAAGAGCATCGATGAAAGTCTTATCATTTGGATGCATTGTTACAGGTGGTCTACACGTTCATCTGTATTTTAGCCTGTTGTCTTTTCACGGATAAACCAGTTGTGAGTCAGCGATAGTCCCGTCTACTTGTTACATTCCGTGTGTCCCACGTTGTTTCTTATGCGCTGTTTCAGACTTCAAGAGAAATAAAGTGTGCCGAGATTGTAGATTTGATTGATTTCTGGGGTTTTACGTCCCAAAACCAGCTATGATTACAAGAGACGCCGTAGTGGAGGGCTCCGGAAATTTTGACCACCTGGGGTTCTTTAGCGTGCACTGACATCGCACAGTACACGGGCCTCAACATTTCGCCTCCATCGAAATGTAGCCGCCGCAGCCGGGATTTGATCTCGCGACCCTCAGATCAGCAGCCGAGTACCGTAGCCACTAGACCACCGTGGCGGGGCCCGAGATTGCAGAAAAACGACCGCTTTGTGAATACGTCAGACTGAAACGCTCAGACATGATAAGTGACATCTTGCGATGACGCCATCACTTGCCACATGACTTCAGTTAACATTCGTGGCCATGGTGTGGACACGTGCAGACCTTTAGGTTCATCAGATGTAAAGCTTTCGCCCCAGTCAGTGGCCTGCTTGTGTAAGCCAGGCAACTGGTTTTTAGTGGCACCATTACCGAGTGACTCTTGTTCCTTGCACAGCACCTGCCATTCTCATTACAATATTATATAACATCAAAAACTAAATGTAAAATCTGCAAATGAGGACATGTTAACAGTTGGATTTGGTAGATTGAAAATATAACATCGGTCTTCTATATTAAAGAAAAACTCAGTCATGAAGTGGTATTAACTAAAAATAATTGCTGAAAATTAATCATGTGTGGCTCATTCTCTATTTGAATATGCGGATATGAGACAGTGATATGCGGGAAATTTCAGCACCACTGAAGTGTAGCCTTACAGACATCTAAGTCGAGGAGTGGGGTTGCCTACATTTCTTCCTGGCCAGATAGTTCTGCGATGCGCTGTCATTTGAATTTCATCGCTTCATTGAAGGTCATTCCCGTGTGACACAACAGAGCGCGGCCGCCTTTCCTGTGCTCTCGGCAGGCTCAGTCGCTTAAGACATGGGCTAGATTGGGGGCTTGAAATCGGTTGACTCACCGAAAGTACGTGGGATTTTAAGTTCTTGAGAATGGGGACGCTCCGAAATTGTGACGTTTTGCAGCTTCTTGTTATATAAACTGCCCCCAGGTTGAAAGTCAAACAGATCACAGGCTACTATTGCCTAGCCGTTTCAAAGTACATTGTCGCAGCAGTGTATTTCTGTTTCATTGTAATGTTCGCATGCAAATATGACAAGTGCCTTATGGCCATAGCCTTTTGTAAAAGAAAATCTGCTTCGTACGAAGTGGTTGGTATTTGGCAAAAAATGCATCTCTCTCTGTCGAAAAAAAGGGGGGGGAGGATGTACGACACTATGAATAGAAGAGGTGGTAATGCCGAGCACCAATTCGCCAGGTTAGGTTCAACAAACGTAAACACATGTGTATCAGTAAGGCATCGCTCACGCTTAGCCACTGTGAAAATGTCACTTTTGAAAGAGCATCGATGAAAGTCTTATCATTTGGATGCATTGTTACAGGTGGTCTACACGTTCATCTGTATTTTAGCCTGTTGTCTTTTCACGGATAAACCAGTTGTGAGTCAGCGATAGTCCCGTCTACTTGTTACCTTCCGTGTGTCCCTCGTTGCTTCTTGTGCGCTGTTTCAGACTTCAAGATGAATGGTTACAAACTCGCCCAACTTTCAACCTTGCTCTGTTTCGATTTTGACTGAAGCAGGACCTGCTTAATTACAAATAGTCCAAATCGCACGAAAATTTTGGGCATCTAGGAAGAATGGGTAGACCACAGAATGTGATGCCGTACAACTGAACTACCCTCAGATATATAATACATAACTTAACAGGCTTTGCTAGTCTCCTTAATAGACTATAGACAACAAAATACTTCCACCTCAATGTTGCATTGGTTTGTAGAGACCAAATGTGCCCTACTGTAGTTGCAGTTCTCATAAAAAGTGGTGTCTAAAAGAAGTCGCACAGCACACATGCTTTTTGTCACTTGAGGGCGAGTGGTGATGGAAATAAATTTGCCCATTGATGCGCATGACGCAGGTGGAGAGGGAAATCCTCAACCTTAAATTTGGCATTAGGTGCGAGGATCAGACAGGGCAAATTAGTGTTAAAAAGCTCACGATCTGATCTAGAGGAATTAAAAGCATCGCAGGGTACAGAAATGCAATACCACTTCAAGACTCCACATAGCATTCGTACACACTAAGAATGCAGTACAGTGCAACCTTAGCTGTTTTAAATATGGCAGATAAACAGTATATGGAATAAGTTTATCCAGAAGTTGCAACCCAGTCTGCGAAAAGAATTGCCCACTCTTCTCAATGCAGATGCTTAACGCGCAGACTGTGATGGGACGGCCTAGCTGAGTCTGCAAATAGAAGCCCTTGGGCCAGATACCAAATTTTTAACAATAAAGATAATGAAAGAGTGTTCACCAAGCAGCACTTTATGCCCATATTCATAAACCTACCTAATCCTTATCGCTTGTTTTCCTGATATTTCACGCAATTTATGCTTAACACATTAGTCCAGCATCTACAAACAGGTTGTAGGAGTCTTTTGCACTGATTACCATTTTAGTCCCCTTAACGTGCCCTAATCTCGCAGGGGCGATAAGGGCAACAAGCAATAAGGGCAAGGTAGGTTTATGTCATGCACTTATCCAGTTTCATCTACACTTGCTGTGCGCAAATCGGAAGGCGACGATAAGAATAAGCCAACATTTTTCCCAAAGGAAGGTGCAAGAAGACAAAAAGAATGAACGTTTTTACCGCCCTTGCCAAGTGCAGCAGGAGTGCCCTTTTGAACTGGATAACGCCATCTGCGAGGGTGTGCGGAGGTGGGAACACGTTCGGCCATAGCAGGAGTGGTGCTCAGCGTCATCTCAGGGAGGAAGGCATTCGAGTCCCCCTGCAAGGCCCACCTCAATGTCTTTGTGGGTTCCAACTGAAGATCGATGTTCGTAGGCTGGAAGGGTGCATAGCATAGTTGTTACAATCACGTGAAGATGCAGCCACAGCAAGGATCGTGTTCATGTGATACCACGGCTGGTCTGGATGTGCGCGTTCGCTCTCTTTTACGGCCTGAGCACCTGCCGCGAATACAATGGGTCTGTTTCTATACAGTGACGACGGCGCGTTCCGCGCGAGGGCGTCGCGAGCCAACCCCCGAAAGCGCGTTGCTCTGCATGCGCTTCGTATGGTAAACCACCTGTTCCTAGCCACTTTATCGTGCTAATTATTTCTTCTGCATGTAAGAAGTGGTGAAAGTAGTGCAGGTGCGTGTGGGGACAGTCTGGCTTTCTCAGCACTCATGCATTCGGCAAAAGAAGACGCACACTCAGAGCTAGTAGCAACAACAATGGGTTGGTTGGTTGGTAAAACTTGACCACCTTATATTTGATGGAGGCGAAAATGCTTGGGGCTTGTGTGTGTAGATTTAGATGCACGCTAAAGATTCCCAGGTGGTCGAAATTTCCGGAGTCATCCACTACGGCATCCTTCATAAACAACGCAGTTTTGGGATGATGGACGGCATGCTGATGCAGATGTCACAGAGTGCGTCCTTCTGCTTAGTTTCTGCAATGAGACGGATTTGCTCATCCTTGTGGCGAACCGCTCTATTGTGCGATTGTCAAGATGTTTAGTGGAACTACGCAATTAAGTTAAAAGATCAGAACAACAGGCCTCCTGACTAGCCCACACGGAAACATTTCCGGCCTTTAACGATGTGGCGACATTAAACTAGCCGTAAGCATCACGACAGCATTTTATCAGCAGTGCTTCCTTTTTTTTCTTGTACATTATATTATTTTAGTACCAAGGAGAACATTCTGTGTGATATCGAACGGTTTCTGTGACCGTTCTTTATTTTTCCTCTTCGCCGATGGCGTGCGTTATTGCATAAGAAAATTTTTCTAATCTCTTCATTTTCACGCTGCAGACTGCATCTGGAATCGTGAGGGCTTGGGAATTTGTATGCATGCACGGACTCAGGGTGGTGTGGTGCGACTTTATTAATATTATTTTTTTCCTTCTACTGTGATTGCGAAGCACGGCTGCTTGTGGGAAAAAGTGACTTTTCCCTTTTTCAGGTGCTTACTTTATTATTAAAGGAAGAATTGCGATACCTTCAACAGCAATGTCCATATTTTATATTTTCAAGTACAGCAATGCTTGGCATATGTGCAGTTGAAGTAAACGTTTTGAAAACTACTTTCCTCCAAAAAAGAATGTTTCGTGTCATTTGTTCTGATGCTCGGTGACGAATCATACGGACGAGCTTCTGAGCACGACGCGCAATGGCAAGTGCTCTCACGAGCAGCAGAAGCGGGCAGATCAGTGGCTTGTGCCTCCCACTCCGAAAAGCGGAAATCACCGGAGTTATATATGCTTGCTACCGTATTCTCATTGCCTTGTTACCACGCCTACCATATAGAGGAGCTTCCGAAAGTGACGCGGCAAGTCTGAAGCCGAACATTCCCTGCACGCGCTAGCCTCCGCAATGGCCAGGAGCTGGTTTAGAGCGGGTTGGCTCGGAGTGCCCCCCACCAAGTTTCGGCGATAGGTAGAAACAGCCCCCCCGTGCGCAGGCCGTAAAGGAGGGAGCGAGTGCGCGCGTCTAGGCCGGCCGTGGTGATACGTACCAACAGTAATGCAAGAACAGAGACGATGCCCTAGTTGCCTGCCCGGAAGATGCCATCACTGAAGAAGAACGATATGGTGTAAATGCATTCGCTCAAGCTATGTGATGCACAAGGTCACCTCTGGAAGGAAGGCATTGGAGTTGCTACGCAGGATCCACCTCGCCGTCCTTGTGGGTCGCATTTGAATATCGGCGTTAAAAGGCTGGAACGATAAGGCGCAGTTGTTAAAAGCACGTGAAAACGCAGCCATACGAAGATTTGTGTTCATGTGATACCCACGAACAGTATGGCAAGAGTAACGGCAATGTTCTGCCTGCAGGGAAGGCGCCGTCAGCGAGGGAGCATGATCGTGGTCGCCCTTGGTACGAAAGGTGCTCAAGATCTCAGGAAGGCAGGCGTTTGAGTCCATGTTCAGGAGCCAGCTCGCCGTCTGTGGGTAGCAGTGGGCGGTTGACACTGGGAGTCTAGAACGACACATGGCGCGGTTGTTAATAGTACGGGAAAACAGCTACACCAAGTGTTTTGCCTACAGACATTTACCTATGGTAGCGCAATCTCCCCGTGGGTTGGACAGCCTTCGACGAACAGGTCGTGCAGGGACGGGATATCAGCAAGTGTTGGTGGATCTGAAGTGATTCGCGAGTCACTTGTTAAACAATAATAAAAAAAGCGCACTGACTCGCGATGCTCATACCAGTGCATGTGGAACAGTGCGTGTGGACTTGTGGAAGACTGGCCACAAGCGGAAAAGCCTGGAAGCAAATCTCAAAACTGTGTAGTAAGCATAGTTCACTGAATAAATAATGGTGATCGTGCCACAAGCCGTAACGACAACGAAATCGCATTAGTGCAGTGTTTAGTGCAGTTAGTGCATTAGTACAGTTATATGTAACGTTACATTATACGTAGCTATTCGTTATACGTACGTTATATGTAGTACGTAGTTATACGTAACTGACATAGCTGGCGAGGAAATTCCGGACGCCGTTTGCTTCCACGAAACCACATTTCGCTCGATGGAACTCCCATCGCGCGAGTGCCTACCTCGTCACGAAATGGTGGTCGAGGTCGCAATGACATTCGGAACTGGTCGATGTTCCTGACGCAATCGAAAGAGGACTGCTGTCAGCTATCCTGCCTAGTGTTAGCTAAGCCTGAAGCTGAGTGTGTCGCCCCTCACCCCAATCTGTACCCTGTCCTCTTCGATTCCGTCACGGAAACGACCCGACGTGGCCACAGTGGCTTCCCACTAAAACATGGGCTTCTAAACTAAGCACGTAATTCTTCACACATTGATATTAGCGGCAAGAGCGGACTCGAGAGGCTACTTATTGATAATGCGCCACCCGGCCAGATTGGAGCACGTACCCTGTCATCTCATTTGCGATGATGCGAAGAAGCTCGTCGCGATGGTGGGTTGCCTTGCGCTGGTGCTCGGTTGAATTGCGGTGGTCAGACCTCGATGTACTACAGCAGCCCGCCGGAACAGGGCATCTGAAACGTTAAGCCAGTTTGACAACATTTTACCAACACGAAATTCTAAAGGAACGGATGTACTCACCAAGAACGATGTTCGCAACGTACGCGGACCGTGTTCCAAGAACTCGGCCAAGGCGCAGGGGGAGGCGCGACGCCAGTGGGTAGGCACGAAGCCTCTTCAAACGTTCTTCGCATTTTAAAGTCCTGTAGGTTGAAGATAGTTTTCTCGTACGTGTAGAAGGCTCGCAGGAACGTGCTCGCATAATTTTGTGAAGAGCAGCCAGTGTCAGTGCCTAAACAGCGCAGTTACGACACGCAGATTAATTAGCAGGAGCAACACGTGTGACCGAAAGAAAGAAGCGAAATGGCGGACTCAGCCTACTCAGCCCCGGAGGCTCCTTCCCCGTCCACGATGCCGAGCTGCTCGGCGCATGCGTAGATATGCCTGGACAGTTTTCTTTATTCGCGTACTGGTTTATCTCGCTCTGCGTCAACGGCTCGCTTGGCACCGCGACGCTGGTACAACCCAGCGCGACTGCCGACGTACAAAAAGAAAGAAAAAAAAAATTCTGAAGAAAGATAGCCGTTATCTGCATGCCGTTGCCGAACTTCGGATGTACTGAGAAGCTTCTGCTGCAGATGCGTAGCTGGCGCTGTGGCCATATAGAAGTTGTCAGTATGCGCTTGTCCCTCCGCCTTCTTGTGTTTTGTCTGCTTGCCCCTTTTCGCGAAGCGCTATTATATTCGCTGTTTATAGTGTACACGTTTATAATGTTTATAATGTGCGCTCCGCTATACGGCGCCTCTCATAATCCTATCGTGGTTTCGGGACGTAATAATCCCCAGTAATAAATCAAATCGCGTCGCTTGGTTATGCTCTGACGAATGGTATAGTACCTTGTTTCCGATTTTTGCGAAACGTATTACGTCATTAAGCGTAACCTTTGTACATTGCGTAGATTGAATCGCTGTGTCACGGTGCGACACAGCGTCAAAACATGGATAAATAGTAAACACGTTGAACTGGGAAAGTGCGCAGCAAGGCCCACAGAAAAGGCGACATGGCGGTCCTGAAACGTGGATGTCCGCTCCTTGACCATTATGGCGGGCTGCTTGGCGCATAAACCCGAACATTTTTTATTATTATTATTCGTTTGCATTGGCCTAAATGTTGCCATATACCGCCGCGACGCCGCTATCACCGCGAACAGCGTGACTGAATAGTGATTAAGCAGAGAAAAAAAATAGTCAAAGATCTGTATGTTCTGAAGCATTCATGTTCTTTGCCAGCAGTGGGCGCCAATACGGTCGCTATCGATTTTATTGAGATAAGACACACCGACAACGACGTGGACGTAACGTTCTGGCGGCCACCGTCGCGTTCCTTACGTGCTCTGGGATCACGACTTGCAATTCTCGCGCGCGCGGCTCAGCCCGCTTGCAGGAAAATTGTGGGGTTTTAATCGCGCACGTTCTCACCATGAGGCAACCGCAAGTGTCAACGTCCGGATGAATTTCGGCATGCTATACCGTCTCGGCATACTATACCATCTTGGTCCTCCCTGAATGGTCAGTTCTGCTTGTCAAGGAGAGGACCGACCAATCAGAAAATTGAGATTGGTCAGGGATTGGTCAATTCTGCCTTGGATGAGCGTTCAAGGAGAGGACTGACCAACCAGAAAATTGAGATTGGCCAGGGATTGGTCAATTCTGCTTTGATAAGCAGAACTGACCAATCAAGAAGGACCAAGACGGAATAGTATTCCGTTTTACAGTATATGGCCCCAACTGTGCAGAAATATTTTTCACATTTCTTTTTTTTTTTTTTTGATGCGATGCGCCCTTTCGTATAGCTGGGGCCACGGGCTCATATCTCGATAGCCCTTCGCGGAAGTGATATCTGCTCATCGGCACACCGGTCGATGCGGGCCGTGGCGGCTGTGATACCGCTATCAAGCCAGATATGAGGCGTCCTTACCTCTGACGAGCGCTGTGCGTGAAGACAGCAATCAATGCCGTGAAAAACTGATACGCTATCGAGTAGCAGGAATAATAATTTCCGGCGGAGCTCTCCGGTCGCCGCTAGGAGGCGTATCTCTGTGTGACGCGGAAAGCCTGTTTGGCACCCGCTCGCGTCGTCCGCAAACTTTTGTGGTTGACTGCATATCTCCATTTCAACTGTTACATCCCTTTGCGGCTTGCACTACCGTATGAGAAGCTATTCTCCTGACATTTTGGTCACGTGACGTGCTGACGTAGGAATGCATTGCAAAGCGCGACGACCACATATCAATAGATGTCGACGCATTACATATATAGTAAAACCTCGTTATAACGAAGTTGACGGGGGAGCGGTAATTACTTCGTTATAACCATTAGTTCGTTATAACCAATATAAATTTCATCTATAGGAATTTCAAGAGGAATTGCGATTGCTTCGTTATATACGATAGTTCGTTATATCCGGTTTCGTTATAACGAGGTTCTACTGTATACAAAGAATAGCCAGTCGCGCCGATGACCTATGGAACATGTCACAGCCCGAGCCCTCCGCCTTTCTGAGTGAGATGGGTTGTGGTATCGAAGACTATATTATAAGTGTACAGGGTAACGAAGTTTGAACCTTTCTGGTATGATGGGACTCGAACCCTCAGCCCTCCGAGCGTATAGGCGCTTCCGGCTCGATGTACGGGCACAGCGGTCAGTGCTAATTTGCCGCGACTTGTCCATTTTGCTTTATACTCTTGGTGTAAATCAATGACTGCGAGGCAATCGTTAGTTCGTACTAGCTTTGTTACTTTCTTTTGACAAGAACACCGACGCGAGTGAATAAAAGAAAATCAAATACCCTGTGGTTCGACAAAGTGCCACATTATGTCCCTACCAGTTCTTGCTAGACAGTGCAGTCACTGGTTCCCGTAAACCGGCGTCCGTAAGCGTAAAGCTTGTGGACAAACTAAAACAGCCGCAATATTTGTATACACATGTACATTTTGTAGAGGCGGTGGTGCTATATATGCGCACCTGAGTACGTATGTAGATGTTGCAGCAGTGTTACATATACAGTAGAACCTCGTTATAACGTAACCGGATATAACGAACTATCGTATATAACGAAGCAATCGCAATTCCCCTTGAAATTCCTATAGATGAAATTTATATTGGTTATAACGAAGTAATTACCGCTCCCCCGTCAACTTTGTTATAACGAGGTTTTACTGTACGTCAGTTCAGGATCACTTCTTTAAAGGTACCAACTTCTACAAGGCTGCAGCATTTGCTTTACGGGTACAGGCGATTATCATGAGCATTACGTGTTTAGATTGTGGTGGGCTGTGTGAGAACATTCTTATAGCATAAAGAAAGTACACAGCACAGCAAATCAACATTATCTCGCTCAGCATATCCACATGTATAAAACATGGCATTATGAGATTTTGCTGTCTAAAAACGGTTTATATAGCATAATTTTCGTCTACAAAAACCAATTTTCTTTGTTTTTTCTTTACGATTTAATTTCTTACAGAACAAAAGTTCCGTACGACCTTTACGTTTACCCCAAGGACGGATTCGCCACTGGCGAGCTCTTTGTAGATGACGGCATATCTCAAGGTAAGTTTAACTAAGTGGCTGGAGATTATTACACGTATGACAATGAGAAACGTTGTAGTACTACCTCAGCAGTGCATCGAGCAGGCGAGTAATAACGCGAAATACTATAGCGAATTAACTGTCGCCATGACGATTGCATAAATTGCTCGCGTAACTGCTCACGTGGTACAGTGAAATTTTGTCAAGTTCTTCACGCCGGAAAAGAAAGCTCATCATCCCAAAATATATCAACCGTATGGGAGCACATTGTACGTACAGGATGTCGGCCGGGTGAAAAAAGGCGTTATCCGAAAAACGTATCAAGCTGGATCATGTAACCAGACTTCCTTCAAGCAGGTAATGAAAGACCTACCCGAAGGCACTCAGCCATTCGAAGGACTGTTCTTGTAGCGCATCAGAAAAACTCATCGATTTCATCCACTACATCTAGCAAACATAGTAAGCTCCCAAAGCGTAACGTAGTATTATCACGATTTTCTATTAATGACCTTCTAGTTTTTGTATACGAGAAAATTCGCTAATCAGAGCTACAGGATGGGCAAGAGGTCTGGCATGCCCTGTAATTTGTGACATGTGTTTCTTTCTCTTCGTTTTTAACCTTCATCGCGCTCAAAGTTCCGGCTAATAGCGTCGATATTAATATCTGTGAGTTGTGTATTTTTATTTCCTAACATGCTCCTGCAAAGCATCTACAGGGCGTGCACGACTAGAAAAATGTGAGAACACTTCGTCGCGAGCAATAAAGTGCTGTTTATGGCTTGTGTGGCCGGTCCAATAATGATTGTTTCTTCAGTTCAGATTCTATTTAATACAAAAGAGCAACGGTAACTAAAGCCTGGTATACTGAAGCAATCGTTCCGTGCATGCTTCCCGGTGAGCACGGCAAATATATGTACAGGTTGTTCCTGTTTCTATGAAACTTTTTAATTCTCCTTTTTTTATGTATTCTTGCAGGAACCGTAGAATCAAACCAGTATGATCTCTTCAGTTTCATCCTCGCTCAGGTAAAGTGGTACCGCGTTTTATTACGAATACAAGATCCCGGTATTTTTTTTCCCCAGCATTTGAGTTATATACCGGAAAAGATAGTGCCTTTAATGCGGAACGCGCACTGTACTTTCAGAACCTGTTGCGCGTGTCAGTCAGCCATTTCGGGAACGGGACGAGACAGAATGCAACGGTCAGGAACATTGTGTTCTTCGACGTCGACACTCCACCGTCCAGGGTGACGATGAACAAGAATGGCCTCTCTCAGAGCGCGGTGATCCACAACCCTACCAAGAAGGTCAGTAGAATAGATGGATGAATGGATCGACATACATACATACATACATACATACATACATACATACATACATACATACATACATACATACATACATACATACATCGATAGATAGATAGATAGATAGATAGATAGATAGATAGATAGATAGATAGATAGATAGATAGATAGATAGATACGGTGAGATACACTAATTACAAGCAATAGGTCTAGTCATACTCATACCACTTCAATGAACAGCTCAAAGTATATAACAGACCTGGCAAAGGTCCCATAGTGCAATTTTGTCAGCCTTATGAATTAGTTTTAATCAGCAAAAATTATTGAAAGATTAAATGGTAACATTCGTCTTAAGCGTGCCCGCAGCATACATCCTAGGGAATCTTTACATAAACCACAAAGTCGCCGGGTGTGCAGTAAAGAAACCCATTTTAAGGAGGTTCACTGATTGCACCCACTAGGGTTTTGTCCCAGAGGAGTCTATAGATACACCTTTTGGGTGTAAACAGAAAGGTACGGACCAGTCACCTTTTCATGATGGCTGCTTTCCTGCGCACCCTGCTTGTGGATATAAAATGCTTCTCATAGCGACCTTATGACTTCATTTGAGTGTTAAAAAAACATATACGGTGTATTTGCAGAGTTTGACGGTCACGGTGAACCTGCAGCTGCGGTCGCTCAACAGCATGGCTACAGAGGCTGTTCTACAACTGTATTGACGATGTCGGCGGTCTTTAGAGTCATATCAGTGCCATGTGCAAGTCGGCCCTCAAACGCTTGCGCACGTGTGTAAAATGAAGCAGAGTTTCTCGAAATCCTATATTAATAGAACTATGGCGCCAGCGAATGGGCCAGTTAACTAACGGAAGTTGTGACACGTGGATGGTTGGATATATATGAAGCTTCAGTATGTAATTTAATGTGGTTCTACCTAATTCATTGTCACGCGTCTGCGCCAGTGAGGTTTTTTTGTGACAAGTCGAACTTCATTCAGACTAGGTTCATCCTTTTGTGATCGCTCGCATTTGATGTAACCTCTAAACGAAGCAAACAAAAACATTTATTAAAGGTGACCCCTGCGCACTTGGTGGCAGAGCTCACCCATCGCCCCCAAGGTAGTGAGGCCCTGAACGGGCGTTGTTCAGCTTAAGGGAGATAATTTTTCATCTCATAAACATGCCCACACCTTGCGGGATTTCGCAGAGCCGGTTTGCTCTTGCAGATGGCATTTGACGCGAACATGAACCTTACAGCAGGGACTCCGCAGAGCGGAAATATCTTGCAGTACAGCACCAGCATTTTGTATGCCGTGTTTGAATCGATTATTCCATTTAAAAAATAATAATTAAATGTTATATGGCACGAGTTGAAGCCGTCTTGGCTTTGACCAATTAGAAAACCCTTGCAGCAGAATTCGCGTGCGTCGGCATCTGGGTCCAATTTTTTTAGTCTGCGGCATTTTAAGAAACTCTTTGTGGAGTGGAAGCTGTGGATCCGGGTCTCATATATTGCCCGAACGTCGTGCATGTCGTAAAAAAAAAAAAAGAAAAAATGTTTTTACTGCAGGTGGGGTAGAAGGGAACTCTTGGGGAAATGATACGCGTGTTGCTGTCAATTAAAAGTAAAAAAAAATGTGTCGATGCACGCTTATTATCCTAGTTATGCCTTGTCTAAGTTCACAACCATGCAAGCGCACAAAATATTTCATTTGCTTGAATGTTTGTATGCGAACAGTGTTGCGTGTTATTTATAGCATTCGCCATAAAACACAGATTCATTGTTGCGCATAGTGTGATTTATGTGATCATCCTGTATCATCATTATGACTACTTTTGTAACACTGCTAATATAATGATTTCATGCGAGAAAGAGGTGTTTGCCTCCGACTGACTGCTCAGTATTTTGGAATACGATTCATATGTACTGGAGTTCGAAGCAATGTACTATTTTGTGAAAGGGGGAACACGCCAGACAAGTCTATTAAATGAGATTTCTGTACATAAAAAAATGCACAAGGACCTGTCAGTCTACAAGTATTATGAGCCATCTTGTTCATAAACGAATGTGCAAAGACCTGTTTGTTGTGTGTTCCTTTCACCAGCACCATCTTATGAAAGTGGCACCCCTGACACGAAGGGTCAGCAACACACACTCACAGACGCGCGTACACACACATACAGAGAGAAGACACAAATAAACAAACTACACCAAAGGGTTTATTCTCCCGACGTTCTGGAACTAACTCGTTTCCCTCTTGAGAGGGAATGTAGACAGGGGTGGCGTGGTGAAGCTTTTAAATCTATCTCATGGTGGACGTTCGCAGTATGGGGCGCGTATCTCCTGCTTTGGCAACACGAAACGCGTGAGTGATATAGTGGTAGGCAGCTTCTCCTTCGGACACCTCCATCTCTTCCCTCTCACCTCGGCCATGAAATAACTTAAAATGTTGCACCTCGCCATCCCGCCGTCACTACACCTGAACGAAGCGAGTAGGCTCCGAATCGTCATCGCGGTTCCCGTAAAATTGCGTAAAATACGCACCGCGACAAATACGGAAAAACAGCGTATTCTTTGGAACGTTTTGTTCGGGTGTTCGCCCTTTGGAATAATACACTTCACGACGCAACAAAAAAGGCGTCGCGAGTAAATGAACAAGTTTGTTTTGTGAAAAAGAGTCCAGCAAGTATCGCTCCTCAGAGTATACGCAGCTTTGTATATCTTTGTATTTCGTCCAGTTTGGTTCGATTCGAACGGGGTCGCATTTTTCTCAAAAATGGCAAGTCTATAGCCTTGGCAAATTAATTAAAATCGAGTAAAATACGATATCTTTGTATTTCGTCCAGTTTGGTTCGATTCGAACGGGGTCGCATTTTCTCAAAAATGTCAAGTCTATAGCCTTGGCAAATTAATTAAAATCGAGTAAAATACGATATCTTTGTATTTCGTCCAGTTTGGTTCGATTCGAACGGGGTCGCATTTTTCTCAAAAATGGCAAGTCTATAGCCTTGGCAAATTAATTAAAATCGAGTAAAATACGATATCTTTGTATTTCGTCCAGTTTGGTTCGATTCGAACGGGGTCGCATTTTTCTCAAAAATGTCAAGTCTATAGCCTTGGCAAATTAATTAAAATCGAGTAAAATACGATATCTTTGTATTTCGTCCAGTTTGGTTCGATTCGAACGGGGTCGCATTTTTCTCAAAAATGTCAAGTCTATAGCCTTGGCAAATTAATTAAAATCGAGTAAAATACGATATCTTTGTATTTCGTCCAGTTTGGTTCGATTCGAACGGGGTCGCATTTTTCTCAAAAATGTCAAGTCTATAGCCTTGGCAAATTAATTAAAATCGAGTAAAATACGATACCTTTGTATTTCGTCCAGTTTGGTTCGATTCGAACGGGGTCGCATTTTTCTCAAAAATGGCAAGTCTATAGCCTTGGCAAATTAATTAAAATCGAGTAAAATACGATACCTTTGTATTTCGTCCAGTTTGGTTCGATTCGAACGGGGTCGCATTTTTCTCAAAAATGTCAAGTCTATAGCCTTGGCAAATTAATTAAAATCGAGTAAAATACGATATCTTTGTATTTCGTCCAGTTTGGTTCGATTCGAACGGGGTCGCATTTTTCTCAAAAATGTCAAGTCTATAGCCTTGGCAAATTAATTAAAATCGAGTAAAATACGATACCTTTGTATTTCGTCCAGTTTGGTTCGATTCGAACGGGGTCGCATTTTTCTCAAAAATGGCAAGTCTATAGCCTTGGCAAATTAATTAAATCGAGTAAAATACGTTACTTTGTATTTCGTCCAGTTTGGTTCGATTCGAACGGGGTCGCATTTTTCTCAAAAATGTCAAGTCTATAGCCTTGGCAAATTAATTAAATCGAGTAAATACGATACCTTTGTATTTCGTCCAGTTTGGTTCGATTCGAACGGGGTCGCATTTTTCTCAAAAATGGCAAGTCTATAGCCTTGGCAAATTAATTAAAATCGAGTAAAATACGATACCTTTGTATTTCGTCCAGTTTGGTTCGATTCGAACGGGGTCGCATTTTTCTCAAAAATGGCAAGTCTATAGCCTTGGCAAATTAATTAAAATCGAGTAAAATACGATACCTTTGTATTTCGTCCAGTTTGGTTCGATTCGAACGGGGTCGCATTTTCTCAAAAATGTCAAGTCTATAGCCTTGGCAAATTAATTAAAATCGAGTAAAATACGATATCTTTGTCTTTCGTCCAGTTTGGTTCGATTCGAACGGGGTCGCATTTTCTCAAAAATGGCAAGTCTATAGCCTTGGCAAATAAATAAAATCGAGTAAAATACGATATCTTTGTATTTCGTCCAGTTTGGTTCGATTCGAACGGGGTCGCATTTTTCTCAAAAATGGCAAGTCTATAGCCTGGCAAATTAATTAAAATCGAGTAAAATACGATACCTTGTATTTCGTCCAGTTTGGTTCGATTCGAACGGGGTCGCATTTTCTCAAAAATGGCAAGTCTATAGCCTTGGCAAATTAATTAAAATCGAGTAAAATACGATACCTTTGTATTTCGTCCAGTTTGGTTCGATTCGAACGGGGTCGCATTTTTCTCAAAAATGGCAAGTCTATAGCCTTGGCAAATTAATTAAAATCGAGTAAAATACGATACCTTTGTATTTCGTCCAGTTTGGTTCGATTCGAACGGGGTCGCATTTTTCTCAAAAATGGCAAGTCTATAGCCTTGGCAAATTAATTAAAATCGAGTAAAATACGATATCTTTGTATTTCGTCCAGTTTGGTTCGATTCGAACGGGGTCGCATTTTCTCAAAAATGTCAA